>LPNX010205366.1:66684-90065 GCA_001517045.1 Pseudotsuga menziesii
GTCCCTCCCTCACTTCCTAGATCTCATAATCTCTTTCCACCTTCTCTATACCTCCCTCACTATCCTTCCCTCCATCACTCTCTCTCTACTTCTCACCCCTCCCCCTGTCCCTCTATCACTCACCCATCCCCCTCTCTCCCACATAATCTTTTGTATGTGTCTATGTATCCCCCCTTCTCTCACAAAATCCATCTGTCTCTCCCTCTCTCTCCACCTTCTATTTACCTTCCTCTATCAATATCTCCCTCCCTTATCCCTTAATTACTATCCCTATGTGCCATTATACCCCCCCCTCTCTCTCTCTCTCTCAAATTGTATCCCTCCCTCCCTATCTCTTTTCACCCTCCCTCTCCATGTTTCTCTCTTTCACAACCTCCCTCTCTCCATCTCTCAACCCTCCACCGTGTGTCTTTGATACCATCTCTCTCTCTCCCTCTCTACATGTGTGAATCTGCCCCTTTATCTCCTTGTGTCTATCCCCCCATCACCCCTCTCACACACACACCTTCTATCGCTCCCTCAATATCTATTTCCTTCACTCTATCTCCATACCTCCCTCACCCCCCTCCTCCCTCTCTATCTTATTCTCTCTCTCTCTCTCTCTCTCTCTCTCTCTCTCTCTTTTCAACTTATCCCTTCTCATCAACCCCCCACCTCATTATGATTGTTATTCTCTATTTTATCGTATCTCATTCCCATCTCTTCAATTCCCCCCTCCTTCACCTCTCTCCTCCAACACATCCTATTCCTCCTCTAATTTTCCATATCTACCTTTCCATTCACCAATCCTCTCTCTCATCAAACCATGACCCACTTCCTCCCCTCCACATTATCACCCTTCGTCACTCAAGTCTCGCATACTTCTTCTAACCCTATACGTTTTCAACACCTCTTCTCCTCCTAATAATTCTCTCAATCCCCACTTCCCTTCACCCTTGTAACCCATAATGTTCCAATTCCATTCATATTTCTTCTCTTGAATTTTCTACATCCTCCTAGGAGCTTGAGCCTTCCTCACCCTCTCTTAACTATTAACCATCCCCACCTGAACTTCCAACATCTTCTTAGGCCATTGACCCTTCCACACCCCCTCTAAACTATTATCCATACATTTGATATATTACATATAGTGCTAAATTTTTATCTCTCCAAAACATGTGCGCGTTATAGAACAAAATAATGCGTGCGCGTTTTGTAATTCTATAACGCACATGCATTTTGTAGTTCTATAACGCGCACACATTTTGTAGTTCTATAATGTGCATGCATTTTCCAATTCTACAAGGGCGGGAGATGTAATTTGAATTTAAACATGCTAATTCACTTGCTCGCATGTCACCAACAGTCCTATGTGTATTGTTTGGAGTTTGCTTCGGTAATACCAAACCTATGCCATGGTATATGATAAACCATAGCTAATTGGGCATTTCTTCCATTTTATGAAGAAGTCATTGTTTACGCGCCCGTTACAATATGCTACACACAATCAATTTTATTATTTTTTCTGCAAATTCTAAATATGTAATTTTTATTAAAATTTATTATATTTTCCAATTTTTTTCAATTTCTATTGTGTCCTAACTCCTTAACTCAAAAACATGTTGCTAGTGTTTTTTCCATAACTTTTTCAATTCTTAATCGTTTTAAAAATAAATTATATGGTGCACTAGAAGACACTGACATCTACATTTTATAAAAAACCCATTTCATGATTATTTCATTAAGGCCTTCAAAGGCTGCACCCACAAAAGACGTACCATTTTCGAGGAATAATCACTTAGATAATTATAAAAATAAAAATAAAAATTATTAATTTTATTTTCAAAAAATAGCACTGCACTAGTTCTATATGTTCTCTATGTGCCTGCAAATTTGTGTATCCTGAAAGCATAAGTTTAGGCCTTCAAACGCTGCACCCACAAAAACATATACCTTATCATTTGCCTAAAAATTAAAAGTAGTTGTTAGAAAAAGTGAAACTTGACATAGTTATAAATATTTTCAATACATAAACCTTATATATTTTGAAACGTGATTCAATTTCCTACATTTAATCATATTTACTCAAAGAAATATATTTTGTGTAAGTATCTCAAAAAATACAATTAAGCTGAGGGATGCCTGATTTTTCAGTTTTCTATTACATCTAACGTGCCAAAAGTGACCCTGATTAGCTTGCACTCACCCTTTATAGTTTTGATAAATTAAGATGTTAGAAAAATTTGTATTGTAACAAATACTATAAAACTCATATTTAATATGAGTGTAGGAAAAACACTATAAAAATAATGAAAATATTAATTTAAATTAATATAATAATTTATATAACCCGGATGTGGGTGCCACATGTCCAGTTGATGACATTAAGAGCCTCAAGCTACAGGAAGACAATGTGGCACCCTTCATTCTTGGCCCTAGTTATCCCCCCCCCCAAGAAACATTCAATTCACATTCATGTTGATCAGGTCGTCATTCTAGCTAGCGAGGAAGGAAGGACTCCACAATTAATTCCTCTGTCTGGAGATGGGAAGTCGATCATGTCAAGGGATGGAAGATGCATTTCTCGATTGCATCATATGTCGGAAGGGTCTTCACTTCTTTAACTCCCCTTCAATGGCCTATATGCTTACTCGTGTCATCGGCCGACTTAAGGCTCTTGAGAGGGAAACCCCTTGGCTCATTCTTCTGCTCTTGTGTTTCGTTTTCAACAATTCCTCCCAGCTTGGATCTAGTCTGCCCTTCTAGTTTTATAAAAATCCTGCATTTTTCCTGCAGCAACATCCTAGACCTCAAGCTTTAGGTAGCTGTAAAGTCTCTTCCCAACTTGATTCAAGTTTGTCCACCTCGATTGCTTTGAAGCCAAGTTTTCATCTACAACAATAGCAGATATAGAGGTTATGGGTTGGTAAAGGCTCTAACAACAAGCTGAAGCATAGTCTTACCATGTCTCGTAAACGCAGTGCCCCTTGTTATGGTAGTAGTGGTCGCGGTCGAGCCTATTGCGACACGACTTTGAGGCTAGAAGATGGGTATGAGATAAGTGTTTCCATGCATGTGCGAACACTGATAGTTGAATGGGAAGCTTGTTTGGTCACATAACATTTGGCTAGAGGAATTGGGGGAATACATACTAACCATTACTGGCTTATCAAAAATATGATGGGATATTTAATGGAAGAACTGGCCAACAAAGTGAATTACAGACGCACCTCGGTTCTCCTTGCAAAGACTAAGCTGATTGAACTAGATAGCCAACTCAATAAGATGGATGCAACTTCATCTTGGAAAAACCTTGCAATGGGGCTCTGCACGACACACAATGTTGAAGGAGGAAGCGACAATGTTATAGGGGCACCAACAACATCTCTGGACAAGAGCTCGGTTCCGACGATGACCACCATGACGAATGAACCATTTCATGTGCCTTCCACCATCACATTGTTGAGCAACGAGCGCGTCCGGGATATTGAGGTACCAGTTTGTAAATCCTCTCCTCTTCGTGTTAAGCAGCCGAAAAATACGACTAAGGAAGACTTCCAGGGGGGTTGCCCCATATAGAGGAGAATTTTGCCCCTTAGCTTAGTGTTGTTGAAGAACCAGAAGCCTGCTTGTCCCACCTATGTTCTACCTGCTATGTTCAGTTTCTTTGTTTTTCAATTTACTTTTAGAATACTGCATAATTTGTCTATGAAACAAATCAGTTTGATTTTGGAGTCTAGTGCTTGGCCCTCATCTCCTAAATCGTTTTTTGTGCCATATTTTTGAAAGACATGCTCATAGTATTGACTAGTTAGGGTGGTGGGTTTCAGGCCAGCCCAAAGCTATGTCCGTGATTGATTTTTTTGGATGTAATTTTTTTGTTTAGATAGTTTAATACAATGCATATATACCCAAAAATAAATTATAATAATTTATATAATAAAAATATTAATTTAAATTAAACTATTTAATCATAAAAAAATAAAATTTATAGCATGGTCACCAACATTTTAAACCTATTTAATCTTCTAATGGTCTTGGAGGCATTTTTTATTTATATTTTAGATTACTTTTTTTGGGGGTGTAATATTTATAATTATAATATTTTCTTGTAAATTAAATATCTTTAAATATTTAAAAGAAATATTAAAATATTTTTGAATATTTGTTAAATGATATTAGATATGTTTGAAAAATTAATATATGGTATGTTTTTGTAACTTATGTCACATGGACATTGAATGTAATACATAAGTTGTCAGATTGCATTGTTGATCTCATGATTCATTATAATAGAATAGATTAGTATTAGCTTTTATATTTAATGTTTAATTGTATAATATCTTAAGTTTTTAAAAGACTTTATTTTTCTTTTTTATTATTATTGTATTTTTGATAGAATAAAAAAGTGTTGATTTAGGAAGCTCTAGAACACTTAAGATATTGTGAAACTGTTTTAAAGGTGTTGAGCAATAAACTTTGGAGCATCAAAGATCATTACTTCTAGAGGTGTTGAGCTGAGAGCTCTAGAGCATGGAAACTATTGTCAAGTTAAGTGTTGAACGAGTTCATCTTTGGAGCACTTAGACTCTTTTTAGATAACTGATGTTGAGCTAAGAAATATGGAGCATTAGAAGAATATTATTATTATAATAGTTATTTTAAAAGTCACTTATCTTTGTTATCCTTTCTCAAGAGTGACTGGAGATCCCACTAAATTAGGAATGTAGCGTGTTAAGAGATTGGAATGGTTGAGTAGTTGATAAAATAAAATAGGTTAGATAATAGGATTAAATATTATTACTTTTTAATCAATTAGATAAGTATTATCTATAATTAAAATATGATAATTTAAAATTTAAATATTAAATAAAGATAAAAACAAAATCATCTAGTTAACTAGGAACTAAACAAAGTGTTAAACCTAAATCATAGAATCCTCTTTCTCAATAAAACTTATAAATAGAAGAGAGAGGATGTTGCTAGGGGAAATGATCCCTAGTTCACTAGAGGCTTCAACCGTAGGTCTATTGAATGCCCAAATTACGAAAGAATCGAATAAAATTAGGAAAAGGTTATTGAAAGACTTTACAAAGGGATGGAAAATGGACCTTGTGACTACTTTGTTGGTTAGTTAAGAAAGAGAAAATTTCCCTAAAGCCTTCTAGTATCTCTTTCATGCTCGGTCCAGGTCGGGGGTAACCTGTGAACGGACCTAGAATGGTTTGAGGTCTACGATTGGGTAGAATGTGAAAGTTCTCATATCAATCGGAAAGCAAAGAAGGAATGACAAGTACCTTTGTATTGATATGATAAGTACCTCTATATTTTTTTATAAATTTTATATCAGTTCAATTAAATTGATTATTTATTTGTTGTAGGTGTTTAAATATCTATCTGTTCAATTACATATTTATCTAAATTCTATTGGATTTTATTAATCATATTTTCAGCTGATTTTTGTGAGAATAATTGTAAATATTATGTTAATCAAACTGTTCGATACTTGCTTTATACATATATTGTAGGTTGTAGAATCTTTATTTCCAAAGTTAATATTAGCATTAGGGTTATTCGTATTTTCTATTATTTTTCTAAGATTGTCTTTATTTCAACAAAATAATGCATTATGCAAATATAAATATCATAGATTATTTCTATCCTAGGGAGAAAACTTGGGAGAAAAATCTCGTAAGCAGGTAGAGGATCCAATATATAGATCCTAGGATCAAGTCCCTAAAACCTAGTTAGGTTTTAAGAGAGAGAATAAAAACCATTATCATATAATCACAATCAAAACTTATGTAACAATTCATATAGAATCGTTTTCCAATGAATAAAAACCAAACTATTATCACATATTACAAATAGATTAAACTCCATTTTAAAAAGACAAACATGACATTCTTCTTTATAAACAAATTTAATAAGAATAAACAAATTATTTCAAACATAGTTTTCCACATAAAGTGGAAAATAGAATCAAATGTGATTCTATAAGCCAGGAATCTTAAGAACCATGCTAAACATAAAACCATCCATGACTCTATAAAGATAAACAACATAATCAATTACCATAAAAACATAATAATATGAAACGTTTTTACAATTCTTCAATTTCAACATAAGCTACAACGAATAGGTTAAACCTACGAGAAAAGGATTTCAATCACGTGTAATACTATAGTTAAAAGAAAATAAAATATCATATAGTTAAATAAAACGTAGACATGTAATTTATTCGTCCCATGATCGAATCCTGTGGAGGAAGAAAGCCAACACAAAAATCGTGTTGTCATAAGACGCATATCCAATAATATTAAAGCTATAGGAGTCTAGGTTAAGGCCATAACTCGCCTACACTCATGCTATATACGTGGGCCATAGACCACATTTCAACCACATTAAATAGCAAGATCGGATCCTATAAAGGGAATTCCCTCATAACTATTATAAATTAAACTCCATTTTGAAAAGACAAACATGACATTCTTCCTTATAAACAAATTTAATAAGAATAAACCAATTATTTCAAACATACTTTTCCACATAAGATGGAAAACATAATCAACTGTGATTTGCGTTGGTTTGTGGCTTGTTTTAAGTCTTTGTATGCTTGATTTTGTGAGTCTCATTTGGTAAGTTTGTTTGAATCTTTGTTTGAGGCTTCTTAGGTTTCCCCACTTGGTTTTGGTTTTTTGTTTGAACTGAGAGTAGGTAGAGTCTGTGTATGCCAGTATGTCATTGTCTGATGATTTTTTATCCTCCTTACAGTCTGGTTGCTTTTTAAGTTAGCTTGATTGTTTTTTCTTTCAAACTTGGAACAACCTTGTCTTGTAAGTTTTTGGTAGTTTGTCCAAGTAAGGTATTGTCAATCTTCTTGTGGTCTTGGAGGTCTGTGTTTATGAGATCTTAAGTTTTATTTTTGTTTCTACAAACTTTCATAGTTATAACTTACATTCGTGCATAATTGTATGTGTTCTCATTTCATTTTTGAAAAGAAAAATTAAAAAACAAAGCAACTAGGTGCATATTAAGCTTAGGTATTTGCATCTGCATTGTTCTTTCAATTTAAAAAAAAAATACTTACAAATATTGGTTAAGTAGCTGTCATTAGTTTTGCAAAAGGAAAATATAAGTGGAATTTTCAAATTGAATCATTTTACATCATTTATTTTCATTTTACTGTTGAGTCAAAACACCACAAGTTTCACAATCATTATACATAGTAAACAACAACCTTAAAAAGAACACTTATAACTTAAAATTAATTAGTTACATTTTCTTTTTAGGGACGACACTCACTATATTAGGATATATTTTTGGATTTGGGTTATCTTGAACTATCCAAAATCGATTAAACTCAGACACAGTGTTCAACCACTTAGGAAATACATTTTTACAAGGAAGTGATCCAAAAAGCTCCTCTAACACAGGATTCAAGCATGAGGTCGTGCGAATATTGAGTTGCGGAGACACCCCTCCAACACTCAGTTTAGCATACACTAGGACTTTTGTGCATTCATGAATTCACTCAATACCATCCTTGGATCTGTGTGGTGCTAGTATTGTCTAAATTTCAGGCTTTGTTACCCTTCCCATGCACACCAGTTGGACCGACGACTATTTCGTTAGACCTTCGTTGTAGATTTGGTAACATTAGTATCTTGACCTAGGACTCCTACACAGGTGATAGTGGAAGCATATTTCCAATGTACCTAGGAAAGACATGAGAGGTAACCCCGTGCAAATATTTGGAAAAGTGGTTGGTGACTCGAATGCTTTCCCCAGAAAAATTGTATCGGGACCCCAGGTAACAGGTAACTGTACTTTGATGCTTCACTAATTTATTCTAGGCCCTCATCATCCTAGACTTTCCTTTGGTAAAAAAACTCATTCAGAGGACTGTAATGTGGCTCGTCGTGTCTTAGCTGAATTAATTGTAAGTAGATCCACAAGACAATGTCTTTTACTTAAATGCACATCACAATTCATGCCTTTACATCCAAAGAAACTTTAAAAATATTTAGTAAGAAGATAAAACCTTGATGTAGAGGGACAAATGGAAGCATTATGGGCATTTAGCAGTAGATTTCCCCGTAAAGACATGAAGTTAGTCAAAGCAGTGAAGGGAATAGTGCACACATTTTGGCACAATAACACTAGGCCTTCTTCTAACACAAAGGATGTGTTAAAACACTATAGGGGTTCTATGACTAATGAATCACATGTTAAACATTATCTTGACATGACACAAACTCAATTGTTTGAGATGTTTAAAATTTCCCACATAGAGCTTAGAGCTAAGGCTCAGGAAAATATCTTTTAAAAAATGTAATCCTTGGTATGTTAGAACCAATACCATCTAAAACACTTGTTGTTGTAGGTACCACATAGAGTTTGATATATATTATCATACATTTGCACATATACGTCATTTTTTGCATCCTAACCATGTGCAAGAATGTTCATGTACAGTAACACCAATGTCATCTAGATATTTAATCCATACTATAATGTGTCCAAGGCAAGATGGGAAGACATATTACTTAAAACAATGTGTAGAAGGTTCTTGCAACAAATGTGGTGGGCTATCATTATGGTCTGATTGCATCCATGAGAATGAATATCAACCATTCAAGAATACAATTGTCTAGAACCAGAACTATCAATATGAGACATATCAGCTACACGATGCGAAAGAAAGCAGGAGGATTAAATTGGTGACTTCACAGGTGACAATGTACATGAATAATACTCATTTAAATGACTATATTTATGTTGTTTTATGCCATTGTTTATTAACATAAATTAATATTCATGTAAATATTTTTATGTTGTCTTATAACATTGTTTATTTTGTTTCCCACCAGGTGCAAGCATGTGAATTTATTTTAGAGTTCTGTGGAAATATACAACAATAGATTCAACATGTCAATATGGAACGGTGGCAAGATCAACAATTTAGAATATGCTGAGACACCTTCCCTCTCGGAACAATACTACCAGTGATTGAATTTGCAGAAAATTACACCGTACAACCACAAAATGAAATACAAAGTCAGTACTATCACTCAGAGAATGTGAGAATAATGGTCCATATTACTTATCAACATGGGCTAGATAGCAATGAAGAGAAACGTGTGATATTGAAAGAAATTCACTTCTACGCAAGTGATGACTGGACCCATGACATCCATTACGTGCAACATTGCTTTAAATTGTTTTATGATCAAGTGATAGCTATAGATATACCATTTTTTCATCATTTGATTTGTTCATATGGTTGTGCTGGTCAATTCAAGAATGCACATGCATTTCAATGGTTGTGTTTGTTGCACATAAAATACAAGGTTCCATATATATGGAACTACTTTGAAACTGATCATGGAAAAGGAGAGCTTGATGGCGCTGGTGCATGCATAAAAAATTCCCTTAGAAGGGAAGAGATGAATTTTACAGGTGCTCTCCTTCAAGAAGCTGCATCTATAGTGAAATGGTGTGCATCTATGATGGGAGAACAAGAAACAAGGAAAAACCTGTTGGGAGGTGACAAAATGTGGATCGATCCAACACACATCAGGTGAACACAGTGCATGGAACTCAATAGTTTCATTCAATTAGAAGTTTAAACAAATTGTCCCTACAAATATGGACAAGATTGAAGGCTTGCTTTTACAGTTCCTATAGCATCGAATAATGGTATGATTGTGAGTATACATATACGGTTGATACATGGGATCGAGTGACACTCGCCACCGATTTGAAGGGGGATAATGAAATAGACCGAGTGGAAGATGTTCAGACATATATTTCTACATACTATGATCACATATCGGATCTCATACAGGCAGGTACAAAAAATTAAATTTGCAGTACCTAAATCACTATAAGCCTTTACATATAAAGAAATTTTATTTATGTTACATGCAAGACCTTTTTGAATAAATGAATTGTTAACTTGATCTATTTCCTTTCACAGGTCAGATATATGCAGTGGTTTCCCCAAAAAAAAATGAATGGGGTTCTGACTAATGGTTGGATCGTTGCTTAGAGGGGAAACAAACCATTCTCAAATCTATTACAGATGATGAAAATATTGAACTCCCAACTAGCTCTATGGTTATAAAATGGGAGTACTTGACACTAACAAAACAACAGAAAAGGAAGGGTGGGTATGCATATCAGGATTATAGACTAGGCGCTATTGTATACCACTTCACCAACCTGGTACCTGGTATAAACATTAAGCTATGCACACTTTCGAACAGAAATAGGTCACATGTACGATACTTGATACCTCATTTAGAGCATGAGAGATTGATGGACACCATCGATAGGAGATATGATCCAGATGGCCTACTCAAGAGAGTGCATTGTCAAGTGTTACTAGTTTGTCTAGTGTGGCTAGATTGTCAGGCGTGTTATTTAAAATTTAAAATGTGTGCTAAAGAACAATTTCAATACCATTCGTCTATACAATTTCAATACTAACCTATGATTGATGAATATAATTCACATAAATCCCACTATTCATAGTATACTGGACAATATAAACACGATCCTACACCCTCACGTGAGTTATCTATAAATAATGTTTGCAAAATTTCGTTGGTTCTCTTTATTTTCTGACGAGAGTGCTAATGTTTATCCTTTCGTGTGCCTAGGATGCAAACATGATATATGGCACATTGGAGGCACCAAGAAATAAAGGTGTCTTTAGACACCACCAAATAGAATTCAGAAAATAACATGCTCCAGAATTGTTGCAATTTACTTTTAATGAATATTTTTTATATCAATGCACATTTAATTACATTTGTGGGTCAATTCTTGGAACTCTTGCATTGGTTGGTCAACTCTGCAAAAAAATCCATCGTGTGGCTATTGGTAGTGCTTCCATATCATCCTTTCCCATACAAACATGCACGAGCCAACAACATGCAATTGTGCTAATCTGTTTGGTTTTTTGCTCCAAGAGAAAAATTCATCAAGTGTTCGTGAACCACTTTGTGAGGCAAGTTTCAACTACACATAAATCGACAACCTGAGGTCATATCGGTGAACTGTTGACTCCGTTGGTATCCTGGAATGCAAGTGCATCTAGGGGGGCCTCTCCAGCCTCCTTGCATTTCCTGGTGACTACATTGTGCACTGATTTCATAAACTAGGGTTTTGTTCAGTTTCCTTGAATGCAACTCTTTCCTTGGTGGGTCAAATATGCAAAAAACTCCACCATGTGACTATTGGTAGTGTTTCCATATCAGCCTTACCCATACACACCTACAGCATCCAACGATATGCAATTATGCTGATCCATTTGGTTTTTCGCTCCAGGACCAAAAGTCACCAAGTGTCCCTGAACCACTTTTTAAGGTGACTTTCAACTGGACATATATCAACAACCGAAGGTTGGATCGATGAACCATTGAATCTGTTGGTCTCCTATAATGCGAGTACATCTAGGGGGGCCTCTCTACCCTGTTTGGATTTCCCAGTGACTGCAATGTGCACTGATTTCATAAAGTAGGGTTTTTCTCAATTTCCTTGAATGCAACTCTTGCATTGGTGGGTCAGCTCTGCAAAAAAATCCACCATGTGACTATTGGTAGTGTTTTCATATCGGCCTTACCCATACACACTGGCAAAAGCCAATGGCATCCAATTATGATGATCCATTTGGTTTTTCTCTCTAGGACCAAAGGTCACCAAGTGTCCCTAAACAAATTTTTGAGGCGACTTTCAATTGGACATAAATCGACAACCAAAGGTCGGATTGACAAACCATCGACTTTGTTTGTCTGTTGGCATGAAAGTACATATAGGGAGACCTATCCATCCTATTTTCATTTCCCGTTGACTACATTGTGCACTGATTTCATAAACTAGGGTTTTTCTCAGTTTCCTTGAATGCAACTCTTTCCTTGGTGGGTCAACTATGCAAAAAACTACACCATGTTACTATTGGTAGTATTTCCATATTGGCCTTGCCCATACACATATACAAGAGCCAATGACATGAAATTTTGTTGATCCATTAGTTTTTTCTCTCTAGGACCAAAAGTCACCAAGTGTTCCTAAACCACTTTTTGAGGCAACTTTCAACTAGACATAAATCGATAACCGGAGGTTGGATCAAAGAACTATCGAATCCATTGGTCTCCTGGAAGGAGAGTACAACTAGGGGGCCCTATCCAACATGTTTTCATTGTCCATTGATTACATTGTGCACTAATTTAATAAAATAGGGTTTTGTTCAATTTCCTTGAATGCAACTCTTACCTTGGTGGGTCAACTCTACAAAAAACTCCACCATGGGATTATTGGTAGTGTTGCCATATCAGCCTTGCCCACAAACTAGGGTATTGCTCAGTTTCCTTGAATGCAACTCTTACATTGGTGGGTCAACTATTGCATTGGTGGGTCAACTCTTGCATTGGTGACACACATATGCTAATTTCTGAAGTTTAATTATTTTTCCCTAGTTCAAAACGTTTCTACATGGCATCATAGTTTTTTTTGGTTCGGATCACTCTATAGGTGAAAGAGGTATTTGGTATTCTAATTGTTGTGTACTTGGGTTAGGTGCTTGAATTTGTTGATATTGTTGTTTGTGGTACACTAAGTTTCTTGGGAGAAGCTCTTGGACCATAAAAAATGTTTTGTCTTCTTCGTATTGTTGTTTTTTTAACATGGATATGGCTATGGTGTCTTGCTTATATTTTAAGACTGTGTCTAGACCTGGATGGTATGTGGACAATGGATCTTTAAGACGTATGACATATGATATGTCATTATTAAACATGTTTTAAGAGCAAGAGGGAGGTATGAGTGTGTATCTTGGTTATGATGCTACTTATCACGTGTGAGTGATGTTCTATTTGTTCCTTGTTTGAATAAGAATGTTTTGAGAGAATTCCTTATATGATATATGTATAGTATAAAGTTCCATTTTAAGGAAAACAGTGCACCATCAATGATTATAGTTTGTTGAGAGAGGGTGGTATTTACAGATTTATTGTTCATCAAGTGGAACAATAAATTCTCTTATTATACTCTTTCTTGAAAATTCTCTTAGAAAGAGAGACTTGACCTAGCTTAGGCCAGTGTGTCGATTGTCAAAGGTTTCAAGGTGTCTGATAGAGGTTATGATGTTAAAAAATTGATGATAACCCTACATGGTTTTTTGATTGAACCATGATCTTGGTATTTCATTAAGGATGGATTTCTGAAGTTATATATCTTTCTGATTTTCATATATACAATTCATTTGTCTTGGTCTTGTATGGAGATGTGATTATCTTTGTAGGATGTCCTGAACAACTTATGATGTGGTGTCTAATGATTATCTCCCATGGTGTTGACTTGATGTATGATGGATTTTGGAAAGTTGTTGATGATGCAGAGTTATGTTCCTTCATATTCACAAGTGGTTAACATTCTTAGAGGTTTGAGATGTTGTGATCTAACTAAATGGAAGGTCTAGTGGATTTGCAATGGGATCTTACTTGTATTAGTGAAAACACTTTCCTTATAAGAGGGAGTATTAGATTTCGAAGTAACTACAAAATCCCTTACATCGTGTTTAGGGGTGTTTCATGAGACTTGGGGTACATGGTGTATGATTATCCCTTTGATGGTATGTGGCATATATAAATATTAGAGGTGGCTTACTTAATGGTTACTTGATCTTAGTTGGATGAGTCATACATTCATCCTTGAAGTATTGGAGATCTTCAAATAGTTAGTAGGATATGTCATGATAAGGTCTATAATATCATAATATCACATAGGTGAACCACACATTAAGTATCATTTTAATTAAACACATACTTAATGAAAGACATAGTTAAACATCTCTGACAGGCGCATAATAAATATCTTGTTCCCATATAAAGTCAACCACATATATAAATATGAACCTTTATTTATATTATATGTACATATAATGTTTACAAAAATGGCATGCCATGACCATAATACAAAATAGTGGATCATATTGTACATCTGTGTGTATACAAACAAAACAGTACATGTATGCATCCCTTCTTTACATGAATTCTATTTATCCCCCCTATATATGAATTCTATTTATCCCCCATTTCACTGCCACTGTTAGTGGCTTTTGAGGATTCTATCTTTCTTTTTTGGCTGCTCGGTGGTGTTCCCAACACTGAACAAGAGAAGTAGTTCTCATTTTCGGAGACTGCACACAAACCAAAATTTGTAAGTTAGTTTACCAACCTATAAAAAATTTATGTACATTTGTTCAAATTCCAAGTCAATATAACATTTTTACTTATTGTCCGTGTGTAAGTGATGGTGGGTTGGGGTGTAACCACATGTACCATCAATGCCTCACTAGCAGTAGCCCCTATTGGGTGCTCTTCAAGCACCACTCACTCACTATCAAGATGCATAAAATAATATATATGTCAATGTCAGCAAATCAATGGGTGCACCAAAAAGATACTTGAATGTATAAAGAAAACTATACTACATGGAGGGACAATGAATTTTTCAAAGAAAGCAAGACTTACATGTACCTGGGGGGGGACAGGTGGGTGAGAAGTAGCCTCGATAGGGTTATCTTCAAGAACCACTCTCCTACTATCAAGCTACATAAAATAATATATATCTCAATGTTAGCAAATCGATGGGTGCACCAAAAAGATACTTACATGTACAAAGAAAAATATACTACATGGAGGGACAATGACTTTTTCAAAGAAAGAAAGACATACATGTACCTGAGGGAGGGGGGTGAGAAGTGACCTCGATTGAGTGCTCTTTAAGCACCGCTCTCTCACTATCAAGCTGCATAAAATAATATATATGTCAATTTCAGAAAATCAATGGGCGCACCAAAAAGATACTTGCATGTACAAATAAAACTATTCTACATGGAGGGACAATGACTTTTTCAAAGAAAGCGAGACATACATGTACCTTGGTGGGGGGAGAGGTGGGTGAGCAGCGACCCTGATTGGGTTCTCTTCAAGCACCACTCGCTCACTATCAGGCTGCATAAAATAATATATATGTCAATGTCATCAAATCGATGGGTGCACCAAAAAGATACTTGCATGTACAAGGAAAACTATTCTACATGGAGGGACAATGACTTTTTCAAAGAAAGAGAGACATACATGCACTTGGGGGGGGGGGGAGAGGTGGGTGAGCAACGACCCCTATTGGGTGCTCTTGAAGCACCACTCGCTCACTATGAACCTGCATAAAATAATATATATGTCAATGTCAACAAATCGATGGGTGCACCAAAAAGATATTTGCATGTACAAATAAAACTATACTACATGGATGGACAATGACTTTTTAAAGAATTTGAGACATACATGTACCTGGGGGGGAGAGGTGGGTGAGAAGTGGCCCCAATTGGGTTCTCTTTAAGAACCACTTGCTCACTATCAAACAACATCAAATAATATATATGTCAATGTCAACAAATCAATGGGTGCACCAAAAAGATACTTGCATGTACAAAGAAAACTATACTACATGGAGGGACAATTGGGGTAACATAGATACAAGGTAAGCGACATATACATATACTCAGGGGATGTGAAGAGGTGTGTAACCAATGGGTGAAATAATTGAAACCAGACTAAAAGGATGGGCATATGCATGAGTGATCAAGGCTGCTCGATGGATAGCTCTATCGAGCATATGTTCCTAGGTAAAAAAAACATAAAGATACAATTAGAAAATTTCAAATAATTAAAAAAGTACATGTTGAATCATTAAAATAATAATTAAAAGCATAATTAAAATCATATCGGTACTTGTGAATCCTCGGTTATCTGAGATAGACTTGTCTCAGATGCTACATGCTCATCCTTCCCACCCTGCATAAAATATATTATATCAATATAAAAATGTATTAAATGTGGAAATACCTACTATAAATATATAAATCATGATGATAAATAAAAAATCAATGTTCTCACAAGTAATGGTGAAGCATCAAAATGATATGCAACATTGACTGCTGCATCCATATCATGAGCATCAACCGGAGGACTATGGGATTCTAGGGTCTCATTGGAAACCAGTTGTAAATGTTTTCAGGTAAATTGTCAGATACTTAAAATATAAATAATATAAATAATTTATGAAACAATTGAACAATGTGATATAAAAAATAATAAAGTATTTGAAGAACGAGTTTGACTTACATATTGGAGTAATCCATCACCGCGAAACTCTGAAGAAGGCCCATAGCATATGTTTCGACAAGTGGTGCACGGATGCGGCATGACATGACACTCTGAACCTTCGGCATGCCCACTGTGATCTCTAGATTTGGTACAATGGGGAGACCTAACTGGATCATCTATGGTTGATGGTCCAGCCCCAGATGTGTAAGCCCTAGATGTGTTAACCGCAGATGTGTCAGCCCCAGATATTCCAACCCCTTGGCCTACATTTCCCTTGAGAGCAGTCCCATGTCGAAGCAATGTATCTTCCAAATCAAATAATTCCTCCTACGTGTCATCAATCATAGGACCTCCAAGAGGATATAAACGAGGGGGGTTTGGTGTGCACGAAGGTCATCGCACATAGTTTGGATCGGTACTAGACCCTTTCCTGTCTTGGGGCATACCATGTCCTACCCCTTGGAACTCTAAAATATAAAAGGAATTTACATGTTTACCCAATATAATTCGACATACAATTTCCCACGAAAATTGAATGGGAAGTATTTATTCCCATGAGGGTCTTCATCGAATACCATGTACCAACGATCCATCCAGTTGGATTTGATATTTGGTTCTATGCACCAATCTATAGAAATGTGTCATATATTAGTGGTAGGAACCAATCCAATTCTAAGGTCTTAGAATAGTGAAAAAAGATGATCTTGTGTTATCTTTAATTTCTTTACGTCTTTGTAGCTAAGCCCAGTGGAATAGTATTTCCTCTAGGAATCCATGTAGGATCTAATGTTGTACAATGCTACACGAGCATTTGAAATTGTTTATTTAATGTTATCTAGGGCCTCTCCCAATGACCCTCTTATGTGGTCCCCCCCTCTATAAAGTGAACTAAGGCATCTCAATGCACCCAAACGAGCAAGAATTTTGGAATTTCTAATGTGTTCCTCCTCCATTAGTTCGGTGTTTGGATTTGGGTTTGGGTTTGGGTTATTGGTGGTTTGGTTTTGGACATTTTCTTCAAGATTTGTGTTGTTTGTTAATATAAAAAAAACAATTTTAAATTTAATTAACATTTCATTCTTTGTTTTAATTAAAAAATTATTAAATTAAAAAAAATCAAAACAATTGTTTCCTAATCCAAAAAAAACAATTCTTTCCTAATCCTAAAACAAAACAACAATGCAATTCTTACCTTCCATTGCATCCAAATTGTATGCCCTCTAAATATATCTCCTTTCGTCTAAATTGTGTGCATTCTAAATTGATCTCCTCCCTACAAATCGTATGCACTCCAAATTGCCTTTCCGATATATCCCGTTTCCATTCTATGCGGCCCGCCTGCAATACAAAATGAGCAATTAGAGGCCATGAGCCTGTGTTTTTATGAATTTTTGCAAGTTGTCAATTAGATTGTTGATCTCATTGATTTTAGACAATTAGATTGTCGATCTCATTGATCCACTAGAATAGATAAGGATTCACTAGAATAGAATAGATTAGTATTAGCTTTTTTATCCAATGATTCATTCTTTAATGTCGTAAGTTTTTAAAAGGGTTTTTATTTTTATTATTTTATTTTGTGCTGGAATAAAAAAAAAATTATTTAGGAAGCTCTAGAAATGTTTTAAAGGTGTTGAGTAACAAACTTTAGAGCACTAAAGATCATTAGTTGAAGAGGCGTTGAGATGAGAGCTCTAGAGCATAGAAACTATTGGAAACATATTATTATTATTACTATTATTTTAAAAGTCACTTATCTCTGCTATTCTTTCTAAAGAGTGATTGGGGATCCCACTAAATGAGGAATCTAGCATGTTAATAGATTGGAATTGTTGAGTAGTTGATAAACTAAAATCAACTATATTATAGGATTAAATACTATTATTATTTAATCAATTAGATAAGTATTATCTATAATTAAACTACGATGATTTAAAATTTAAATATTAAATAAAGATACAAACAAATTCATCTATTGAACTAGGGACTAAGCAGAGTATTCAAAACTAAATGATAGAAGCCTCCTTCTTAATAAAAGTTATAAATAGAAGAGAGAGGTTGTTTCCAGGGCAATGATACCAAGTTCACTAGAGGGTTCAACCATAGGTCTATTGAGTTCCCAAATTACCAAAGAGTCTAATAAAGTTGGGAAAAGGTTATTGAAAGACTCTACAAAGGGCTGGAAAATGGACCTTGTGACTACTCTGTTAGTTAGTTAAGAAAGACAAGTTTTCCTTAACGCCTTCTAGTATCTCTGGCATGCTCGGTCCAGGTTGAGGGTAACCTGTGAATGGACCAAGATTGTTTAGAGGTCTATGATTTGGTGGAACGTGGAAGTTCTCATATCAGTCAGCAAGCAAAGAAGGACTAACAAGTACCTTTTCTATTGATATGATAAGTACCTCTATATTGTTTTCTAAATTTCATATCAGTTCAATTAAATTGATTATTTATCTTTTTTGGGTGTTTAAATATCTATATGTTCAATTACATATTTATCTAAATTCTATGGAATTTTATTAATCATATTTTCAACTGAGTTTTGTGAGAATAATTGTAAATATTATGCTAATAAAACTGTTTGATACTTGCTTTATAAATATATTGTAGGTTGTAGAATATTTATTTCCAAAGTTAGTATTAGCATTAGGGTTATTCATATTTTCTATTATTTTTCTAAGATTGTATGTATTTCAGAAAAATCATACATTATGTAAATATAAATATCATAGATTACTTATAGCATGGGGAGAAAACTCCTGTAAGCATGTAGAGGATATATATAGATCCTAGGATCAAGTCCTTAAGACCTAGGTAGGTTTTAACAGAGAGAGAATAAAAACTATTATAACATAACCACAATCGAAACTTATGTAACCATTCATATAGAATCGTTTTCCAATGAATAAAATACAAACTATTATCACATAGTACAAATATATTAAACTTTATTTTGAGAAGACAAACATGAAATTCTTCCTTATAAACAAATTATTTTAAACATACTTTTCCACATAAGTTGGAAAATAGAATCAACTGTGATTCTATAAGCCAAGAATCTCAAGAATCATGCTAAACATAAAACCATCCATGACTCTATAAGCATAAACAACATAATCAATTACCATAAAAACATACAAATATGAAACGTTTTTACCATTCTTCCATTTCAACATAAGCTACAACGAATAGGTTAAAACCTACGAGGAAGGGATTTCAATCACGTATAATACTATGGTCAAAATAAAATAAAATATCATATAGTTAAATAAAACGTAGACATGGAATTTATTCCTTCGAGGATCGAATCCTACAGAGGAAGAAATCCAACACAAAAATCATGTTGTCATAGGACACATGATCCAATAATAGTAAAGCTATAGGAGGCTAGGTTAAGGCCATGACTCGCCTACACTCATGCTATATGCGTGGGCCATAGACCACATTTCAACCACATTAAAGACCAAGATTGGATCCTATAAAGGGAATCCCCCCCATAACTATTATAAACGATATTAACTATGTCATAAACTTGGAGATTGAATTCACTAAGAATACGTGGTACGTGTGTTTGACACTATATAGTCGTGTATGATGCACGAACTGCTCAATGCACAATTGAGTATTTACTTGTAAATGAATGTTTGAAATCTAGGGTTTTGCTTCTTCGAGTTTTCCTTTTAAATATCTGGATTCTTCTAGGGTTCAACTGGGATTTGCATCGGTTTGTGACTTGTGGTAAGTCTCTGTATGCTTGATTTTGTGAGTCTCCTTCAGTGATTTGGTTTTAATCTTTGTTTGATATTTCTTAGGTTTCCCCGTTTCCCCGCTTGGTTTTTTGTTTGAAATAAGAGTAGGTAGGGTCTGTGTATGTCATTGTCCGGTGAGTTTTTATCCTCCTTACAGTGTGGTTTCTTTTTAAGTTATCTTGATTGATTTTTTTTTCAAACTTGGAACAACCTTGTCTTGTAGTTTTTTGGTAGTTTGTCCAAGTAGGGTATTGTCAATCTTCTCGTGGCCTTGGAGGCCTCTGATTATGAGATCTTAAGTTTTATTCTTGTTTCTGAAAACTTTCATAGTTATAACTTACATTTGTGCATAACTGAAGGTGTTATCATTTTATTTTTGAAAAGAAAAATGAAAAAGCAAAGCAATTAGGTGCATATTAAGCTTAGGTATTTGCATATGCATTCTTCTTTCAATTTTAAAAAAGAAAAAGAATAATTTTACTTACAAATATTGGTTAATTAGATTTCATTAGTTTTGCAAAAGGAAAATATAAGTGGCATTTTCAAATTGAATCACTTTACATCACTTATTTTCCCTTTACTATTGAGTCAAAACACCACAAGTTTCACGATCAATATCCCGAGTAAACAACAACCTTAAAAATAATGCTTATAACTTAAAGTTAATTAGTTAAATTTTATTTTTAGGGACGACACTCACTAGCTTAGACTATAGTTTTGTATTAGGGTTATCTTGAACTATCCAAAACCGATTAAACTCAGAAACAATGGTCTTCCACTTAGGAAATCTATTTTTACAAGGAAGTGAACCAGAAAGATTCTCTAACATAGGAGTCAAGAATGAGGTCATGCGAAGATTGAGTTGTTGAGACACTCCTCCAACATTCAGTTTAGCATACACTAGGACTGTTGTACGTACAGGGATTCACTCATTACCACCCTTGGCCCCGTGTGGTGTCGGTGTTGTTTGAATTTTGGGCTTTGTTACCTTTCCCATGCACACCAGTTGCACTGACAAGCGTTCTGTCAGACCTTCATTGTAGATTTGTTGATCTTAGTATCTTGACCTAGGATTCCTACACAGGTGACAGTGGAAGGATATTTTCAATGTACCTAGGAAAGACGTGGGAGGTAACCCCATGCAACAATTTGGAAAAGTGATCAGTGATTCAAACGCTTTCCCCAGAAAAACTATATCAGGACCCCGGGTAACTGTATTTCGATGCTTCACCAGTTTATTCTAGGCCCTCATCATCCTAGACTTTCCTTTGCAAGGTAGCTTTATCTGCATGGTCTGATACTTAGGAATTTTTTAGTGGTGTGCGCTTTGGTTTTCTTGTGTTATAGATCGACCCTTAGGTGTGTGTAAGAAAAATCTCTAGCTTTTGAGGATCAACCTATTCATAGGTTAAGAAGCTTGCAAAATCTTCCTCCTCATATAAATACAAATCCCCCACTTCCACCTCTAAGGAAGAGAATTAACACAAGTGGTTCATTTGAATCAACTAGTATCAGTGAAAATCCAAGAGAACCTAAGCTAAGATATATTCATCCTGACCTTATGTTAGTAGAGATCAAAGCTTTGCAAGATGAAGAGTTTGCGAGAAATTATAACTCACCTCTCACTAATATAGAAGATCCAATACTTGTACAAATTCGACCGTTCAGTCAACTTGGGTTTGGTAGGTGTTTTAATGTCTAGTTTTGAATAAGGAACGAGTGATATGTATACCCCTACCTCTGCAATGTTAGTTAGTGGAGTATCTCATCCACATGTTAGTACACAGATACATAACACATATGTGCCACCAGTGGTGTCATTAAAAATTACTTCTTCAACTCCCGTTTCACCAGGTACTTCATTCATTAGTCATCCAGTACCTGTAATTCCTATAACTAGTCCGTCTAATGTAGTATTCACTAGGATATCCAAGGGTATCCTTGGTATGGGGGGGATATCCCTCCATCCTCTCCTTATGTAGTTCCAGTACCTACCAATCAAGCGTATCCTCAGGAAGTCAGAATCCCTTTTCGGGACTCAGCTTTCAAACTTCTGTCCATGTTTCAACTGCACCAATTGGAATCTCCTCTTTTTCAATTTTGGTGGAAGAACTATTGATCACATGTCTACGACACCCATCTTGGTTGGAAGCAACCAGACCCATTATAGTGCACCTTAGGTCAGCAATCCCTTGGATTTTGGGTGGAATCGTTTCCAAAACATTATTACTCCGTAGTCGGCGGCTGGGGTTAACCACAAGCAACCATATAGGAACATAAGTGTAGAAACTTCCTCACACTAGGATCCTCATTATCAAGCTCTGGCTAGGCCTAGAATTCCTTTTCTGACAACCTTAAACTTTCTAGATATTTCAAAACTAATGAATGACCATGTGCGCCATGATCCAACTTGGCCACCAGTCCCCATTAAACTACCTTCATATATTCTGAAATTTGAAGGGAAAATTGGAGAGGACCCTGGTGACCATGTCACTAATTTTGATCTATGGTGCTCCTTGAATTCATTGAACGATGATTCCATTTGGATAAGTATTTTTCCAAGGACTTTAACTAGTGTAACAACCAAATGGTACATTGAACTTCCATCTACTTCTTATGACAATTTCCTTGATCTAGCCATGGTTCTTCTTAACCACTTTAAACTTCCACTCCGGTATGATGTTAGTACGGACGTTTTGTCAACATTTCAGAAAAATAAGGCTATCCACATCTATGATCAAATTCAGGAATGGAGAAGACGAAAGAGGCTAATTAAAGCCAATATCCCTCCTCAATTTCTCTTGGAAAGGTTTTTGAAATCCCTATTACCATATATTTCAAAATGTGTTTCGACTTAAGGCATGACGACCGAAGAGGAATCCATCCTTAGGGCCCAACAACTTTACTTGATCTATCCTCATTCTAGGATCCTCTATGAAATAATACCTAACGCACTAAGTCCTAACAATAACTTTTGAAAACCTAATCCTGGACCACACGCCGATGGCATTGTTGGTTCAGTTGAGTCACCTACTATGGAATCTCTTGTGAAACAAATACATGAGTTAGATGTAAACAAATATACAGTATGAGCAGTTAATGATTCCAGGCATAGACCCTTCTATTGTAGAACATGAAATAATAATGTATCCCAATGTAAAATCTATTAAAAGCTACACCTTGTGAACCCGCAGAAAGAGGAAGCCATCAAGGATGAAGTTGAAAAAATATTGAAGATTGGTTTCATATACCCCATTTCTTTAACATAATGGGTATCCAACCCTCTCTCGATAGAAAAAAAAACAAGGAAATATATGTGTCTGTACTAATTTCAGAGACTTGAATAACACATGTCCAAAAGACAACTATCCCATGCCCATTAGAGAGAATTTGAGGTCAAAAATGGGCCTCAAAAGGACCAAAATGTACTATAAAAATCAACCAATTACATTCTAGTAGATGACATCATCCCCCA
>LPNX010205366.1:90655-108790 GCA_001517045.1 Pseudotsuga menziesii
TGACCATATTATCAATGTATGTGCGGGTAGCGAGGTATTCTCCTTTAAGGTTGGTTTCTCATGATATAACCAAATTCAAATCAAACCTAAAGACTATCATAAGATTGCTTTTAGCTGTCCCTGGGGTACTTTCACATACAAAAAGATGTCTTTTGGATTAAAGAACATTGGGGCTACCTTTCAGTGGGAAATGAATTTTTCTTTTCACAACATTAAGCACATTGTTGGACCCTACTTGGATGATCTTCCGGCACATTCCTGAAAGAGAAAATATCATCCAGATCATATTCGTTTGGTATTGAAATATGTCGACACTATAATATTCATTGAAACCCTCATAAATGTGTCTTACGTGTCGATTCAGGATGTTTTCTAGGTTTCATTGTTTCCAACAAGGGCATTAGGGTCGACCCTTTGAAAGTTGAGGCGATTGTTAATCTTCCTCCTCCTCGAAACATTCAACAACTTTAGAGTCTCCAAGGAAAGTATAAATTTATCAGACGTTTCATAGTAAATTATGTGAAGAAAATGAATGGTTTCATGCACTTAGTTAAGCAAGATACTCCATTTATATTGGATGAAGTTGCCTAGCAGTCATTCAAGGCATTGAAGAATGCACTATTGTTAGCTCCTTTATTACGTCCACCAGATTACAAAAAAGTATTTATATTGTATATGGTCGCATCAGTGTCTACAGTTAGCGTGGTGCTGGTTCAGGAGGACGAACAATTCCAAAATAATGTCATCTATTACCTTAGTCGAGATCTAGCCAGACCTTAACTATGATTTCCACACGTAGAGAAGTTGGCCTTAGCGGCAATGTATGTCATACAAAGTTTTCTCCATTATATCCTGCTCAAGACAACCACTTTGATCGTGGATGTAAACCCTTTCCAGTATGTTTTATCTCGACACATAATTGGGGGGGAATTCAACAAATGGATCGTCATACTACAAGAATTTGACTTGGATTTTCAATCCGCTAAATCCAAAAATTCCTTAGTGTTTGCAAAACTCATCTTTGAGTTTTTGAGTGACGAGAGTAAAATAATGGAAGATGAATCATTACTAGATGAACACATCTTCTTCATCTCAACCATTGATCCTTAGTATGGTGACATTTTATTATATCTCCAGGCTTTGAAGTGTCCAAAAACCTTCTCATAATAAGAACAATAGAAGTTTGAATTAATGCCAAAAACTACCTCATCATTGTTGATCCTCTTTATAGAAGAGGGGTAGTTTCAATCCTTCTATGATTCCTTATTCATGAGGAGGATTAGTTTGTCCTGAATGATTCCCATGGTGGAGCATGTGGGGGTCATTTATCTGGGTTAGAAATGACCCAAAAAATATTGTGTGCTGGTTATTTATGTCCCAACATCTTCAAAGATTGTGTGGAAGTTGTTAAACGTGGTCACCCTTGTCATATTTATACCAGGAATATGCAGTTGCATCCTTCTCCACTCTTCCCCATCATCGGGGTAGGTCCCTTCACTAAGTGGGGGTAGATTCCATGACCTACAAACCAGTTTGGAATGGGGGGCATAAGTATATCATTGTCAGTGTTGACTACTTTACTAAGTGGGTAGAGGCAATTCCTAACTTCAAATATGATGGTGAAACTACAAGTTATTACGTTTGCAATCAAATTATCACTAGATTCAAGATACCAAAGCAGATTGTCATGGACCATGACAATCATTTCCTGAAAAGGATGATGACTGAATTAACTACTTTTCTTGGATTTAAACAAGATCACTCATCTTCTTTTTACCCGCAAGTGAATGGAAAAGTAGAATCTGTAAATAGAACTTTGAAAACTATTTTATAGAAAACTATTAACGCAAATAGATCATATTGACACATCATGTTGTACTCAACACTTTGGTCATACCAAACTATGGTCAAGACCACCACAGGGTTTTCACCTTTCCAACTTGTTCATGGTGTGGAAGCAGTCACACCTATAGAATGTGAAATACCATCATTGAAAATCACAATACAATTGATGCCCATAACTTTTGTCCTAGAAGAAGTTTTGATTCATCTAGAACACCTAGATGAACAACATAGAGATGCACTTACAACAACTGAGGATAATAAGAAATGACTCAAGAACTAGTTAGACAAGTCATTCAAAACTAGGGTATTCTTTGAAGGAGTCCTTGTGTTGGTTTATGACCAGGATAAGGAACTGTTGGGGGTAGGAAAATTTAAATCAATGTGGTTAGGATGATACATTGTGTCTAAAATATTAAATAATAGGCATATGAATTGATAGAATACAATGGAAACAAGATGCAAGAGCCCCGACATGAGATCTACCTAAAAAGGTATTATGCCTAGGCTATATGTTTTTTCTTGTATATATTTATATAAATTTGTAAATGGTTATATTTTGTTAGTGTTTCTTATGTATATATGGTGTTGTTTCATATGTCCTCAAAAGGATTCATAAGATTCACTGATGGTGCAATCCGTCACACTTGCAGTCTGTCTTCAACCGATTGGGTCATCTATGCACCCACATGACAACTAGTTACTGTTAGATTTTTATCATTCAAGCTAGCATTATCTTAGGATCTTATATGAGAGAATAAAATGCACAACAATAAACATAAGAGACAAGAGACACAAAGAATTTTCCTTGGGGAAACCATAAAGGAGAAAACCCCGCAACTTCCTCAGAGATAGAATCAACACCAAAAGTAAAACCCAAAAACATAAAGATGAGCTCCCGACAGCAGTATTCTCTCTCTTGTCCCAAAAACTTGTCTCTCACTCATGCTCCCCAATGAGTGAGTGTGTGTGTGATAAATAGAGAGGCTCACTCTCTATTTATACTATTTTGTTCACTTAATGTCCACTCCAACATGTCGGCCTCACTTAACAATTACTTACTAGAGCCGACATCTCTAGGAGAGTCTAATAACCCTAGTGCCCCACAACTTGTGGGGACTTTTCCCTCTGATCAACAAGGAAGGTTAACATTGACTTAGATGGTGGGGACTATTTCCCCAACTTACAATAACTCACCTAGGGACGACTTCTCTAGGATAGTCTAATAACCCTAGGGCCCCGCAACTGTGGGGACTTTAACCCTTGAACAATAGGAGGGTTACCCACAATGACTTGACATGACTTATTTACATTATAGAAACTCCCGATAGGAACATTGGGGCATGACATGACTCAAATACATTACAGACGCTTCCCGAAATAAACATCAGGGTACAATACATAAGAAATACAAGTGAATAAATTCTGCAGTTACAATTACATCAACACTCCCTCTTAACTAGGAAGGTATTCTCTCGACACAATTTATCAGCACAAGTCTTCTTCTCTGTATCATCTGGATCATCATTGAGTTCTTGTCATCTTCATCTAGATCTGGATCATCACTCGATCTGGATCATCATCACTCGATCTGGATCATCATCACTGGATCTGGATCATCACTCGATTTGGATCATCATCACTGGATTTGGATCATCACTCAACCGGGATCATCATCACAGGTGCTATCTCATGATTCTTCTCGTCACAGGAAGTTCTACAAAGCCAGCCCTTTTTCATGCTGGTTGTAGGCCTAGCCTCCATGAAGCTCTTTTCCAATGCTTATATCTGACCCTAAGTCAAAATGGCCCACCCAACACTTACATCTGATCATGTAGGAACCAATCCTATAGTCATATCAGAAAGGCACACCTAACACTCACATCTGACCATGTGGGAACACATCCCACAACCCTGTCAGAAAGGCCCAACATTCACATCTGACAAACAATGTCAGAAAGGCTCAGGACTTACATTCGACCATGTGAGGAACCAATCCTCCATGCCAAAAGGGCTCTGCACTTACATCTGACAACCAATGTCAGAAAGGCTCAGCACTTGCATTCGACCATGAGAGGAACCAATCCTCCATGCTGAAAGGGATTTGCACTTACATCTGATTGTTGTAGGAACCAATCCTACAATCGCCTCATAATGGCTCTGCACTCACATCTGATCATGTAGGAACCAATCCTACAGTCACATCAGAATAGCCCTCAGTCCCAGACTGAGCTTTCCTGGTAACTGACCAAGTGCCTCCATTCCAAGAATGGCATTTAGCGCTTATATATGATCATGTAGGAACCAATCCTACAGTCACATCAGAATGGTTCAACGCTCATATCTGACATGCAAGGAACCAATCCTCTCATCATGACATAATGGCTCGGCCCTTACATCTGACCATGGAAGGAACCAATCCTCTCACCATGTCAAAATGGCTCACGGACTCATCACTTCCCTTTGGAGGGAACCTCGATCTGGAGAACACCAAGCTTCTCCTTGAAGTACTCAAACTTCACTCTAGCTAATGGTTTCATCAACACATCAGCTATATGTTCGCCTGTCGCAACATACTAGAGCTTCACTGCTCCTCTCTGCACCATATCCCTGATATAGTGATACTTGATCTCGATATGCTTCAACTTGTCATGGAACACCGGGTTCTACTACAACTTCACACAACTCTGGTTGTCGCAATATATACAAGTAGCATCCAACTGGAGATCAAATAAATCAGACAATAGCTTCCTTAGCCATACTGCCTCACAACTAGCTGTAAAAGTTGGGACATACTCTGCTTCCGCTGTACTTAGTGCCACACAGGATTGCTTCCTGCTAAACCAAGAGATCACACCTGATCCCATACTGAAGAAACACTCTGAAGTGTTCTTCCTATCAATAGCACTGCCCAATCTGAATCAACATAACCTTCCAGGTTAATCTTCTGATTCACCTCATACTTGAACCCATAATCAAATGTACCCTTTAGGTACCTCAGAATATGCTTTGCAACAATCAAGTGAACATGTCTCGGATCTATCAGTAATTGGCTCAAGGAATTCATAGCAAAGAAAATATCTAGTCTCATATTTGTCAGGTACATCAAGGACCCAATCATCTGACGATACATCGTAGCATCAACCATCTCTGATGAAGCATCACTCAATAGATTCATGTTCGATGCCATAGGTGTGGTCATGGCCTTGCAGTCCATCATCCTGAACCTCTTCAATATCTCTACTGCATACTTCCCTTGTCCGAGGAATATTCCATCCGCATTCTACCACACCTCCATGCCTAGAAAATAGTGCATCGACACATAACAGGAGCATCACTGGTCTTCTACCTTCAACCTTGAAGCAAAGGTTGGAATCCACTTTACTCTCAGTAAAGCCTAGAGTCATCAGTAATCTATCCATCCCGTCATACCATTTCGAACCTTAGGATATTTTGCAGTCACTCCCTCTGAAGTGAAGCATCATTCTCCCTCTGTCTTTCATACTCTATGCACTGAAACATTATGTATCAGTGTGACAAGTAGCTTCCTCTACTACTAATATTCTATGTATCCATCTAGGATCACTGGATACCAAGATCCTCTATCTTGAACTTTTTCAAAGGTTCTTCTTACACCCATCTATGAGCTTGTCATCCTCTATAGGCTTTCATCTTCAACCTTGTAGCAAAGGTTAAGATCTTCATCAAGCTCATCATGTATGTGTTATCCCATCGGTGTCTTTTGAACTCGTACAAGGCCTTCTTTCATTTGCACACATGATTCTTCTTGTCATGTGTCTCAACTCCCACTGGCTGCAAATGTCTCTTTGTAGTCTATGCCTTCTTTTCGTGAGAAGCCTCATGCTATGAATCTTTCCTTGTATCCCATGATGTTTCCATCTACTACATGATGGAACTACGAACTTTCCTTCATGTATCGATACTACATCCTAGACATCATTCTTCTTGAACTGGTCTTCCCTTTCTTCTTGGTTACTTCTTCATAGCTGGAAGGTTCTGCATCAATGATGTCACTATTCGTCATATTATTCTTCCTCTTGAACTGTCGTCACTTGTTCTTTGGAACACTTCTTTGCTTGTAGGCGATTTTTCCTACAATTCAAATGCATTAGTTGTATGGTTAGAAACATTTCATAAGGTATATTCATAATAATAATAAAAAAATTGCATCAAGATATATGATTATGCAACTATTTTAGCCAATACAACATTCATCCATATCTCACGAAAACTTTCTAAATGCCTGCCATCTCTACCAGGACAACATTGAGATTGTGCACTAATCCAATATGTCAGCAAAGAGGTTTCATTTTAGATAAGTAGCAATGGAGAGTTGTATAGCACCATGAGCTACTTACCCATTACATGCATATTAGTAGTATACTATCATTAATACAAACATTAAACAAATGCATAACAAAACAATATCATGAAATGACAATTGAATACTTATCTTTATTTGTTTCATGGGTAGACTCCTTCTTGAGCCTTCAACTTCATCATCTTCTTCATTCAGCATCATTTCTTATCCAAATGATATGATGGATAAGAGGTTCTTCAAGAGTTGAGTTCTTCATATTCCTCGTCGCTTGAGGGATCTTTTTTGGATGGTGAGAGCTTGCTCTTCAGTTGCTCCCATCTTTTCTTCTCTTATTATGAGTTGAGCTTCTTCTTCTTCCCAGAGTCTGTTGAAAGTAATCACTTCCTTCTGGCACACATTCCTCGCATGAATGAATACCATGATCCTGGGAGGCCATTCAAGGTGGCTATCACCACTTCTGCATTCTCCACTTCTTCTTCTACTACTACAAGTTGTTCTTTGATTTGAGAGACCCTTGTAAAGTATGACTGTATGGTCTCTGCATTCTGGATCTTCACATTCTTCAACTGTTTCTCAAAGTCATATTCTGATTTATGTTATTCCCTTCAAATAGCTTGGCCAAGGATTCAAACATCTCTTTCGGTGTCTTTAGGGAAGACACTTGTGGTATAATGCGATCCGTGATTGAATCAACAATGATCTTCTTGGCCTTGACCAAGTTCTTCTTGTGTAAGGCTTTGAGCCTCATCTCCCTTTGGAACTGAAACCTCTCTTCTTAAGTAGGTGTCCAATTCATTTTCTTCAGAGAGATCATATACTTCCATGCTTGGAAGTTTTCAAATTCAACAATCTTATCATCAAGCTGATGTGATAGATCACTTTGAAATGAGAACCTCAAATGAAAATAGCAAAAGATTAGATCTTACTGATTTGAGGTGTCCGTCCTAGTTTCGGAGCTAGCTGATCTAGGGTTTGTCATAGAAACCATGATTTTCAGAACTTGGAATATTTCAGATCTGATTGGATAGAAAGATAGATATCTTTGAGGAAAGCTGTCTAATGTACTCCTTTTCTGAAAATAGTGGAGGGAAGCTTTCGGAATAGGAAGCCCTAGTTTACCAATTTCTTCTGCAGAAATGCCTGCTACTGTTTATGTGGTATCTCCAAAATTAATGCTCCTCTACGTTTGAAAATTTGCACTGAGGTATCCTCGCCTGTACCTGCTTCAACACCATAGGTTTCATCAGAATTAGTTTCACCAATTGGGACTTATGATCATTTTTCCAAGGTGACCTGTTTCAGGACTGTTCAGCATAGCGACATTGTACGAACTTCCACATGTCATTGTTTCATCTTCTGGGTCTAAAACTTGGACCACCAAAATTAAAGTTAGTGCCCTTTCTGGAACATCTTCATAAATTTCATTTGGACCTTTGTAGCTCGAGATATGGCAATTCTCCCCAGGTGTCCTGTTTAGGGATGAATCCTGGAAGAGGCTAGAACCCTGACTTGGAGGGATCATATATAATAGAATATAGTGAATCTGAGGATGAATTTTGGACACAATGTAAATCAGGAGTTTATCATGGCCCTCTGAAAGTTTTAGATCCTGATCCTTCTCCAATACTGATCTATAGCAAATGTACCAAAACTTATCAGTTTTAGTATTTTAGGGTTTTTCCAGCTCAGGGTCAAACTAGGGCTTGACTTTCCCGGAGTTTCACCCAACCAAAAATCTCGACCCGGGTCTCTAAAATTCAATTTTTATGAGGAGAGAAATCCTATTCCGGGTTCACTCAAAAACTCCCCTTTTGTAAGAAGCCCTAATTTCCCGCACCAAAAACTAAAAATGCGCAGAATCGAATTCCGCTTCGACAGAAAGATGTGGCCTTCAATGGAGAGTCAGCCTAGCATACTTTTGCTGATGGATTATGGAGAGAGACCCAAAAAGTAAGAATCCCTAGATTTTGTGGCTACATAATGTCTTCTTCTCGGATTAGCTCTTATTCCATGTTAGATTTTTATCATTCAAGCTAGCATTATCTTAGGATCTTATCTAAGAGAATAACATGCACATCAATAAACACAAGAGACAAGAGACACAAATAATTTTCCTCGGGGAAACCATAAAGGAGAAAAACCCAAAACTTCCTCAGAGATAGAATCAGCACCAAAAGTAAAACCCAAAAACATAAAGATGATCTCCCGACAACAGTAGTCTCTCTCTTGTCCCAACAACTTCTCTCTCACTCATGAACCCCAATGAGTGAGTGTGTGTGTGATAAATAGAGAGGTTCACTCTCTATTTATATTATTTTGTTCACTTAATTTCCACTCCAACATGTCGGCCTCACTTAACAATTACTTACTAGAGCCGACATCTCTAGGAGAGTCTAATAACCCTAGTGCCCCACAACTTGTGGGGACTTTTCCCTTTGATCAACAAGGAGGGTTAACCTTGACTTAGATGGTGGAGACTATTGCCCCGAATTGAAATAACTCACCTAGGGCCAACTTCTCTAGGATAGTCTAATAACCCTAGGGCCCCGCAACTGTGGGGACTTTAACCCTTGAACAATAGGAGGGTTACCCACAATGACTTGACATGACTTGTTTACATTATAGAAACTCCCAATAGGAACATCAAGGCATGACATGACTTAAATACATTACAGACACTTCCTGGCATAAACATCGGGGTACAATACATAAGAAATACAAGTGAATACATTCTGCAATTACAATTACATCAACAGTTACCTCGAGATGTGCAGGTTTAGGTCTTGCTACTAATAATATGGCTGAGTATAGTGCAGTCATTGAGATGCTAAGAGACGCTTCTTTACATGGTATTATGTGTCTTGAAGTTAGACTTGATTCCCAATTAGTAGTCTTTCAACTTAATGGTGATTATCAAGTGAGACATCTTACTTTACTACATTAGTTCTTATGAATTAGATTACTTGACATTTTGATTATATTATGTAGAAACATATTCCAGGAAATCAAACCACATGTAAATAAGTCACTATATATATCAAAAAGTTCCATAACATTAAGTCTTAGCCCAAAATATTCAGTCATAAGTACATCAAAATATAAAATGTGATCACAATCCCTCCATATGCTAGAAAAATATGGAGACTTTGCAGCCTGGTATTCCTCCGCTACAACGTCTCGGTAGCAAAGGGTGGTCCTAGACACCTTCAAAAGAAGGTGTAACCATGAAGGAGACACACCCACTACATGCTCATTCATATCAATAGGAATTCTCTCCATCCTAAGAGTAGGAATATCATGAGTAAGTCGAGCTAGCTTTCCCTATACAACTCAGAGCATGGCATCAACACCACCTTCCTCAACTAGTCGCACATAAGTCCTAGGATGGCCATTCATCAAACTAGGTCCAATAATATTATCACACAATCTTGACTTAGACTCGTACAAGTTACAAATGTATATACATTTATTTATAAAAAAATCATAACAATTAAATATTTGAGAAAATAAAATACTTATCCATCTCTCCCCATGCCTCTATGGGAGGTAGCGCAAGCTCAGGATCACCACGTAATCCTATTTTGGCGTAAGAGAACTGCTCGAAGACAGGTACATTTCTACTCCACCATGCATAGAAATCATCATCGTAAGTTCCTCATATATCACCACCACCCTGATGAACAAAGACATCCTCCCACTGTGTGAGTCTAGGATCACATAGATGTGGATGGGGGAGTGTCATGTTTTGGATTAGTGCGGGTACTCACTCAAAGAAGAAGGATACTAAGATACTGGGGTATTCAAAATTCTTTTTCTTACCAATCTTGTAATCTGAAAGTTGCTTCTTCATGTTGATAACTAGCCCAGAACACCAATTGAATACTACATTCCTTAAGCATTCCACTCCCATATGCATATGGTTACGAGTGGCTAAGTGTAATGATGACACACTCGTCACCCGTGTAATGGTGCTCACAATCACCTTATGTGGAAAACATGCTATTTGGCCAATGGGAACTTGTGTACCTAATTTATGTGATCATGGCAAGCAATATGTGTTCACATAATTTTGAACACTAAGTGGATCACCCCCACAATCGAAGCCACTCAGATTCATTGGCATTCCTCTATGCTCTAAACCCATGATAAAATAAATTTCCTCAACATTAATGTCTATCATTTCACCTTGAAGGTCAAACAAGCCATGATCAGGATCCCAAATTCATACTAAGGTCTATAGCAATCTGATATGGGCACACATGTTCATCGTGTGGAAATTTTTTAACAATCTGCATCGTTGGAGGATGTTTAATGTTAGCGGATCACGCAATGCTTCTCGATCAATGTCCTCATGCTCTCTTTCACGCCACTCAAGAACTAGTTTTCCTGCAAACAACATATTTTTTTTGGGCTTTTTCCATGCAAAATCTATAACCCACAACATACACGATTATGTTATTACAATAGAGCATATCATACGCGGGAAGCTCGTTGCATACCCGGGTATTTTTCTCAAATATGCGAGTTTGCAGGGGGCTACCCATGTATCTTGTGTGATGCCCTTTTAAACTCATTAAAATACCTAAAATTGTAGAAAAACCTTCAAATAAATGGCATGAAATTAAAGGAAAGAGAGAGATGACTTACTTGCAACTAGTGAAAGTCGATTTAGTCCAATAGATCAAACGTATGAGTTGTTTGAAGCTTGAGGGTAAAACCTGCACTATTCAAGGTAAAAGTCAAAAGGAATTGTTTTTAAACCCAAATTAACTGTTTATGGTAAAAATTTCAAAATTATTACCCACTTTTCTCTAGTTTTTGGTCAATTATGAATATTTGACTACTATGTCATTGATTTTTTCCTATTCTTTCAGGTCATGGATGAAAATCGAACATGTTTCCCCAACATATAGGGTAGGATCTGGTCACATTGCATTTTTTATTGACACCTTATCTCGTTCTGAACCGTAGAATTCCTTTTATCCATGGACTGTGATTTGCAGCCTCTTATTATCCTTCAAACATCGTTGTTATTCCATGGATTAGATCTTACCTAACATGGATTACCTTAGTTATAACATTTCTTTCCATTTTGGTACCCATGTTGCATGTTTCTAGGTCAGATGAGCCTTCATACTTGTATTATATGTGAAAACAAACCTCATACTTTATCTTCTGCTGATTATCCTTCGTTATAAGGCTCCTGTCATATGGAGTTATCTTCAAGCCCTGGTCTGACTCCTTAAATATAACAAGATTTTTGCGTTACTTGTTCTTTCATACTTGGTATAATTTTAAACCTTTTCAGACCATGTGGATTACTCATGAAAAAGGAATATGCTAGTTCACTATGTCTAGAAGAATATTTACAGGTTTAGATTTATCTCTTTTTTGGCCCGGAGAACTAAATTTAAAGGAACTTGTTTGAACTCAATTTTTCTTTTTCGTGCTCTAGATTAAACTATGAAATATATTCCGAGTGTTGTATATGCCATTTTCATGCTTGTTAAAACTCAGTACAAAGCATCGAGATTACTGTTGGCTGCCCCATACTTGTAAATAAATGGAACATCCGAGTGATATTTCCTTCCTTCACACTCGTTAAACTAAGGCTATATGTTTGCTTTTGAGGGAGCATTAGTTTGGTGATAGTTTACCCATTTTTTGGACCTTTTCGACTAGATACAAAAAATGTATATCTTAGTTCCTAGGAAGCTAAGAGGGTTCTCCTGTGGATTGTTTTATACCTTTTCAGTCTCAGGAGAGTAACTTTATGAAAAATAACCCCCGTAGAGTATTCTTTGGAGTTGTTGCACTCTCAAATTGTGAAAACACCAATGGGCATCCACTAATTTAGGCTCATAAAATCTATGAGTTAGTGCCATATCAAGAAATATTCTATCTCTTCTTCAAGCTTGTTAAACAATGAAGAAGGTCTCGAGTTTTATTTCTTGGACTCGTTAAAAATTAACAAAAAAGGAAGGAAATACTCTCTTTACATTGTAAGTTGTTTGGCAGCAATTCTTTACTAATCCTTGAAAAAAACACCAGTTTCGGATCTCCCAATAGTTAAGTCTCAGTTTTATTCTTTATATTTTCAACCTGTACTCCGAATTACTACTCCTCCATCCAACTACCTGATCCATGTATGTGGGGAATATGTTAATGTCTTATACATTGTATATGTGTTCAGTTGTTCCCGTTAATTCTAAAATATTCCTTGAGTCACTTTTGTGTCATGTTCATTGTTCAAGGATCCTTATTCTTAGTTTGTTTACCTTGATCCCTATCATGCTCATCCCTGAGATTGCTCTACATCTATCTTACCTTATCTAGTCTACCATTTTGCTCATGTGACCTATTGAAGGATTCATCAATTCCTTCCTCCTCAGAAACGGATTCCTATGAGCACCAACTAGTAACGAAGAGCTAGATTTCTTTTGGATAGTACCTTGGGATCCACTTCCCATTTTTAGTGGCATCCCTTGCATCGGTTATCAGTAAAACTCTTTAACCGATACTCTGATGGTATCCTTCATGTTTGACTTCAACTACTGTATTCACATGGTTAGGATTCGTACTCCGTTATATGTATTTGGATGAAGACCTTAGGTTTTCAAACCTAATTTGCACAAGATCATGCCATATTCCGTGACACCACTCTAGCTATTGAAGATCGTTTACTGTACTCATGTGGAGATAACCCACTTTGTAAATCATACATGGTATTGTAGCTCATATTATATGATGTATATGTTTCTTTCAAAGGATATAGTGTTCCACATTATTGAACATGGAATCCTCAGTGACGATTTTTGTAAAAATGACCTCTATTTTGTTTGTTTCGCATACTTCCTTGAGACCTGGATTCTGAGTCTTTTGAGCTAAAAGTTTGTAATGTATTTCGACCATCCTTACTCTCTAACCTCACACATTAGGGGGAATCTGTTATACCTTGGAATGACACTTCAATTTCCGAGTGATGACACAAAATGTGTTGTCACAAAAAGGGAAAAATGGATAGAAGTAGCCTTAACTTTATGAGAGGTTTGGACCTTCAATACACATCTTTTACTCCAGTATCAACACATTTTTAATATGAGATTAGCTCGAATACATGAGTTTCCTTGTGACAAAATGTGTATGTTACGTGAGTTGCAGAGGAGCAATGCGCGTATTGATCCTAAATGTTGAACACGTGAGTTTCCTTAGGGAAAATCGCATACCATATGCAAGTTTCCTCTTTACGACTCGCATATTTCATTAATATTCGTTAAAAATAAAAATCCAAATAATTATGGGGAATTTGGGGTCAGTTTGGAAACCACCCTAAATCCCCTAACTATCCTAGCCTCACAATCCCTCCTCCTGAAGAACTATAAATATAGGAGAAGGGCTAGAGGAAAGGGGGACCTTTTGGAGGTAAAGTTATGCTGGAAGATTTCACTGGGAGAAGAGAATTAAGAGGGATCAGATCTAGGTTTCAAGGAATCTTGAGCAGGCTAAGGTATATGTAATTGTTCCAGACACATCATAAATAAAGAACGTCTTTTCCTTCCATCAATGTTGTAATGCATGTTTCAGTTGTTTATGAAAATGATATAGATTGTGATTTGGATTTGATCAATTGAAGTCATCATATATGTTCATATTTCATGCCTTATAACAGTTGAAGGTGCTTTGAGGAAGGTTATCTCTTTGTTGCATGGATTGGAGCTTTGTACTGCATGTTTCAGTTGTTTATGAAAATGATATAGATTGTGATTTGGATTTGATCAATTGAAGTCATCATATATGTTCATATTTCATGCCTTATAACAGTTGAAGGTGCTTTGAGGAAGGTTATCTCTTTGTTGCATGTATTGGAGCTTTGAAGCAAGGGAGCATTCAGAGAGACGATCAAAGTAGGATCAACCTTCATAATAAGGTGTGTTCTCTCTTCCATTAATCTTTTTTCTTGAATATATGCTTATATTATCTCATATGTCTGTTAATAGAAACCTTAGTATGTTGGTGCCTGCAAACCTCAGCCATAGGATGAATTTCCTAACAACACTAAAGAAAGTAAATAAAACAAAATAGTAAATTTGTTACTTACCAGGAAATACTGCAAGAGATAGAGTAATGAAACCAGACCAAAGTCGCCCCAGGAATTGAATACCATAACCATCATGAAATAGACATTTTTCTTCTAGATCTCAAAGTTGTTTGGACATGCAACATGATCATTTTACTTAAACCAAAAATCACCAAGGAGCGGGGCCAAAACCCTCGAGTTCCTCATGAACAATGGAAACATCCAAATGAAAAACACCACTAGTGACTTGCGAAAGTTACCCAGTACAAACATTAAATTGAATGACTACGTGGGGGGTAGTCAAGTAGAAGTACCATCATTAGTCACATGGGCTCATTTAAGGTCACATTTAAGCACCATGTTATACTTTGGGTCTTGAAACTTCATACAAACCTTGGATATATATATATGTGTGTGTGTGTGTGTGTGTGTGTGTGTGTGTGTGTGTGTGTGTGTGTGTGTGTGTGTGTGTGTGTGTATGTATGTATGTATGTATGTATGTATTCCTGAAGAAGTGAAGGAATTTTTATGCCTCAACTACTGAAAGGTAAATGTACCTATAAAAAGTAAGTGTAGAGATATGTTAGCTAACATGCTAAGTAATCTTGGCCTTCTATGGGCCAATAACAATATAATAAGAGAGAATTGGTCTTATAAACCTTTGTCTTTAAATATATACATTGAATTTAATGGTAAGGTACAACATAAGACCATGTAATGTATGACGAAGTAGGAGAATAACAAGTCATATGACAAATGAACGATCATAAGTACAAAGAAGTATGAGTATAAAAAATCATCATAACTTTCACAGTTCTCAAGTTAATTTAATGAATACGAGGCTAAAACAAAATAAGAGAACAATCTCACTAGGATTTTATAAGCTTATAAAGACCCTTATAAAAAGAAAATAGGGTGTATTTTAGGGACATTACAAATTCACTTATCTCTCTTTTGTTGTGTTAAGTACTAATTCAAAATATTGCTTTTGTTTTTTAGCATGTAGTTATAGGTTGTTAGTAGGTATCCAATTCTATATAATAATCGATATGAAATGTACAAGCAGATCCAAAAAAATATGATTAGTTGTTGATTATTGTGATACTATTTATGCTAGTTTTAACATGGTACAAGAAATTATTACTATGATTTTGAAGAAATCATTATGAGTAAGGATGCAAGGGAAACCATAGTTAACTTGTTGAAGAAATGACTAGCAAGAAGGATGATGGTGTTCACATTATTTCATCAAGGAAATTGATGGAGAATTGACAACGTCCTTTGTTTTTAATTAATAATGAAGTGTGAGGAGGACTAAAAATTGATTTAGCACTTTCCAGGTTCAATTTGAAATAATTCAAACTATTAATTTCCACAAGGTAAATCATTGTTTACAGGAGGAAATCATTTCAACTAAGTGGGGATACATTCAATAAATACTCCCTAGGCAATGGAGATTTGATTTCTACTCTAAGATATTTCTTTGTTGGTTATTTACACAACCATCAAATGACTTGTCCACATTGCCTACATATGGTATCTAAAGCATGCAAATTGGAAATTGGTGGAGGACTTGTGGTCTGGAGCATACAACTTGTGAATCACTAGAGGGCCTATGATATCAAGTATGTAGTATAGTAAATTGCAACATGGTGAAGTATGTTATCATATAGGGTAGAAGATTGTGCCTTGAATTTGATTTTTGTAAAGAAGATTATGGTGGAATATGTAATGATGGTTAGTGTGGTGTTGTTGGTCAAGTAATGATCCTATCTATTAAACAAGGCATAAAACACCTTATAACTCTATAAAATTATAAAAAGGAGTTATGCCACATGAATCATGAAGTAAATTCCTCTTATTACCATTATTTAGATAAGAGAAGTGGAAAAATATGTATCCCACATACATTATGGGATGTGATCTATCCATACCTCTATCTAAGCAATAAAGGTGAAGGATACCCTTTTTGGTATAGACATTATTGTGTGTCATTATGACATGAAGTGAAGATGGAATGTGATGTGTCATTGCTCAACATTGTAAGAGTCGAAGTTTCCTGAAGAATAAAAATATCAAGCCTTCCCATGGACCCTTCTTCGGTTTGGGTTTTACCGTGTAAATTTGGTCTATTGTCTTTTATTTTTCATTTCTTCTCTTGCTCTTGTTATTGATTATTGATGCTTGTGTTGATAGGAGATTAGACTAGTAATATCGTATTAATGGTTTACATGTTAGTAATAAGTTGTATGTTTATGCATATTTCTCAATAATCTAACATGGTATTAAATATAGTTACTAATATCTACCTACTTTAGTAATATTTTCTTTAAAAAAATCATGCATTGAATTTCATCAACATTTTTGTTGGGTCCTCATTCTCTTATATATTTTCCATCAAGTCTGGTCAACCATTGATTTTTTTCTCTAGATAAGGGAATTTTTTCTACATGTATGGGATTAATTTCTATAAAACCCTATTCTCACCATTTATTTTTTCAAATATTTTTTATAATTTTTTAGTTTTTACTTGTTTTTTCTGTAGATTTGAAGTTGAAATCTATTGTAACCAAACTTGTGATCATGGATATACCTTTATTGTAGAAAATATGGTTGTTTGGTAGTGCAGTGTTTACAATTTCTTCTTAGATAGTTCGGCATCGACGAGTTTGCAGTTTCAAGCAATTACAAACATGTATGCAGGTTACAGATTGTGAAGGCAGGTACTTACACTCTTGTCCTATAGGAATGCACATACATTTATTTTCAAGGAAAAAATTCATTGTAAAGGGATGGTGCAAGGTAACACTACTCAACTATGACACATTAGTTGTAATGGAAACCTTTTAAAATATAAATTTAATCACTAAAAATAAATATTAGAGGTACCTACACAACATTTTAGAACATGATGTAAAAATATGAAGCTTAGAAAATCTAATCACCTTCCTGAATATACAACTTTTATCTATGGAAAATTAATATAACTCCATGAAAATGGTTTTCTCTTAAGATTAGTATGTTACATTTTTCCTAAAACGTAATGCATATGATCACATTAGGCCCCATGTTCGATATGTCAACAATGATTTTTTTGAAAAAAATATTTCAAAGTTGTAGATAAGAGGTGGTTCTTGTGTGGCACTATTTTTAATAATTTTTAATGTTTATTTTATATATTTTTTAAATTAATGAAGTGATTGAATCTTTGGAATGAAAGGAGGAGCGATAGGCCCCACTATGATGGTCTTAAACCAATCAATGTTTTTTTTCAATATGTAGGTTTTTGTATGTAATTATGTGGGATATTTTTTGTTTTCAAAATAAGAGAACCAATCAAAGTGATAAAGATAAAGATGCCTACATTTTTTTATAAATTTGACATATGACCAAATAAATAAGGATAAAGAAATATGCACACAAAGCTCTTTAAGTGTGTGCAATTTCATTGGAAACAAACATGTAGAGCACATGTAGATTCAATGTTGAAAAATATGGAAATGAAAAAATGGATTTGTTTTGTTAGTCAGAGTCCCAACCTACATTTTTGGCAATATGATCCTAAACCAAAGCAAACAATTCATGCACCACGCAGGTGTAAAAAGTAATTTTTCCCATTTTTTAAAACTAAAAAAGCATATGCATTAGTAATGTGCATGTATCACTACAACAAATTTGAATTTTAGGGGGGTTTGTCTTCCACCTCCAAAAGTCACTTTTGGGTGCATTTTTGGATTCAGAGGCACTGTTTACAAAACTGTCCCTAATAGCGCCAACACTAAAAGTTTTGACTTTTAGGGGAAGTATTGGAAGAGATAAAAACCACCCCTAAAGTGAATTTTTGGGGAGGTTCTAACACCCCCCCCCCCCCCCC
>LPNX010205366.1:109187-199825 GCA_001517045.1 Pseudotsuga menziesii
GGGGGTGGTATTAACAAACCCCCCGATAGCACTTACGCTAAAAGTTTGGAGTTTTAAGGGAGGTTCTGGAAGAGATCAAAACCGGCGCTAAAAGTGACTTTTGGGGGCGGTTCAAATCCCCCCCTAAAAGTATTTATTACAAAAATTTGGGGGTGGTTCATAACCCCCCTAAAAGTATTTATTAAAAAATTTTGGGGTTGGTTATAAACCCCCCTCATAGGTACCTACGGATGGGTTCAAAATCCACCTAAAAGTATTTACAAACCTTTGGGGGTGGTTATGAACCCCCCTCATAAAAACTTACATGGGGGGCTTTGAACCCCCCTCATTGTAACATACAAGTGCAATTTTGAACCCCCCTCTTAGTTACATATGAAGTTAGTTTAGAATGCCCCTTGTAACAACATACAAAAACACTTTGAAACCTCCCCTATAGCCATAATAAATCATAATAAAATAGATTTTATTAAAAATATCAATATTGCAATATCATTAGGGCATGAAGGAATCAAACCTTCAACCTCCTGCTTGTAAAGTAGGCACTCTTCCATTGAGCTAGAAACCTTTAAGAATTGGGGAAAGGGGAAATATTAACACCAAGATTGCATCATTTGTAATTCTGAGAAAATACTAAGAATCCCAACTTTGTTTCTTAATCGAGAGACCTAAGGAAGTAGTTTGAATGAAGGAGCATAGATCCAAATAAGGATGCCTCTTGTGACTTGTATCTAAGTAAAAAAAGGATAGACCCTTTGTTTAAAGGAGGAAATTTGCATCCAACCTAACCAACATAGACACTAAGTTATGCCTAGCAGAGACACTCATGCCTAGCAGTGACACACAGTCATACTAGAAGAGACACTTCACGACCAACAGAGAGAGGATGTTTTATCGGGAAACAATAATATCAACCTCGATAAAATTAATAAAATGTTTCCACTCTGTGTAACAACTTGACAAGGTGTTGGACAATGTTAAAGGCATTGTAGTCATTAACTGATCATATGCCCATTCTAGATTTATGAATATAGGTATGTTTAGTGAATCTTCTACTGTGTGTCATATGTTCCACCTGGAATTAGTGACTTTACTATTGAAAAGCACTATAATTCAAAGCATGCTTCCTTTAAAATACAAGCTATGAAGTTGTCTGATTGTATGGAGCTTGCATAGTTGGGGAATACTGAGGCATATTCTAGTAATGTTTCTTTTAAGGGATGCTAAATCAAGGAAGAGGTGGATGTGTTAATGGAAAGAGATATTGCTGGTTCAATATTGGTAGGAGATGGAGCAAAAAACTATAATGATAGTGTACCAGAAGAGTCTAGTATGAAGTAAGCAAGTTCTCATGCTTAAATTATAAATGGTCTTACTGTAGAATTTTCTATCATCCTCAATCATTGTTGTTCTATATTTTAATGTAAAATGTAATCCTTTGGTATTTTGACCCACTGATGTGTGGAGACCAAGAGATTGCTTCAGAGACATGTAGATATGGAAAGGAGGCACCCGAGTACTATGTGCATCCCTACATATAGAGGAGACTACTGCAACTTCAAAAGGGTTTGGTCCTTTCAAAAGGAGACCAAAGAACCTACTATAGTGGTAGAGTTTGTGTAACTTATCATATTCATTTCAAATAGAGAAAGGGAGGTGTTTCATAGCATTCATTGTAAATGATAGTGGGAAACTAAATTAAAGTCATAAAGAAGCCATCTTTATGGACTCATAAAACTTGTTAAATTTAGTTTTGTGTTTGTGATTTTGTTATCCAAGATAAATCATTCCTATCAGAAGTTACAAAAAATTTTAGGGATCATATGAAATCAATGTGCATGACATGTAATGGAATGGATGGATTAGTGTTTGGACATTAAATCCATCTAAACATGTAGAAATGAAGTTTTCCAACTCATGCATTCAAGCTTGGAGTAGCAATGACCATTTACAAATCTTATTAATACTACCTTTCCAAATTAAAAATATCCATAACATTAACATGTTTCCTTTGAAGTTTACCAAAAAACACTGACATAATTTTTAGACTAGAAAAAAGTACATACTTATTTTCCTATGACCATATTTCTACTTCTATATTCCTCCAAAACACTTCTAGTGGGTTTATTCCTCCAAAACATGCTAGAATTTTTGCTCACATCGAAGCAAAACATTTAAATAAAATGTGTGCACTTTTTTAATATCTCACATGCACACAATTTAGTTATACTTAAAAATATATATTTTCCATATTTATTTCTAGAACCATGTCTTGGACTATGCAACCCATAGCTGATTTATCCCCAATGGACTATAACCAGCTTCAGAAGTCTATCTAGTTATTACATTTGGCCCATTTCCATCCCCAACTGCAGTTCTCAGATCTTTGTCCCATGCTATTGGTATTTGATCTCGTTCTTTATATCTTGATCTTATTCACACAAATGAGCATATATTGCATGATAAATTCTAGACCGATGCTCAACTTAGTTGACCTTGAATCAAATATGTATGTCTTTATATAGAGTTGCAGAAAACATGAATTTATGTGATGCTTGTATTTATTTTGACATATCTAAACACAATTTTATGTAGATTGGAATACACATTGTTATTCACAATTGCTCAACACATAATATTAAATCCCCCAAATATTTTTTGAAATCTATATGTGCTTCTTTTTGGAAAATACATTTGGCATTTCATTACTAAACAATAAAAATGTACGTCAAGAGTGATACATCGTGGTCCAAGGAGCATTCACATGGGTTTTCCTCCCTACATAAGTGAGGATGGTAAGCAAATTTGTATTTTCTCTGATATCAATACAATCTAAATCATTCCTTAAGATATCTGTCTTGGTTGAGATCTATGAGATCTACATAGATTTAACTCTAATATAAAAATTGTTAGTTTTCTCAAGTGTATTATACAAATATAATTTGCCTCATGGAAGGTAGCTCAGCAGTGTATTTTTCATAGAAAGGAGATACCCGTTAGTATGATCACATTGCACATACTCCTTTTGGTCTATTGGATCATCGATTTATCCCCAAAAGGGACCCATTTTGAATGAAGAGGGGAAACGAAAAGAGTGTTGTAGTCAACACCAATTCATTTCCAAAAACCTAATGCAACCTTGCAGCTCCACATAACATGCTTAACCATTTCCAGTTTGTAATAAACCACTCCTATTGGTCTATGGTTGCTAGATTGTTATGAAGGACCAACATTCCATGTACTTCAGAATTAAAATAAGAGTGGGAGTTCCAAATAACTTGACTTATAATCCATCTTGTTTCATGGTCTTGAAGGGTCCACTTCTGATTAACACAATTGATAATAGCATAAATTCATTGAATCCTGGAATTATTTAATACATAAATGAGGTCATGTAAGACCATTTCGAATATTTCCATATAGGTCCATGAGCCTCCAAGTCTATCTTAGGAAAGCTATCATCCATAATTATCTGACATCATCTTATTTTTATTAGGACTCCAAACAATTTTGCCTTGCAATATATCCCCAAGTTGTTATGATCATACTAAAACTATCACCTCATGAAAACCTAAGTGGACACAATTAAAATAGATGGGTAACACTCTAAACAGAATCACCATAAAAGGGCAAGATGGTAAGAATGTGTTTGATTTAAAGCATTGATCATCCTTTTTTTTTTGTCTAAATTCATAATGATATTTTTTCAAACTATGCAAGAGGGATTGTGGTTTTCTTTTTATTAGTCATTGGTTCTACTGTCCACTTATTATGAATTTATAGTGTTGCTAAACATATTTGAAGTTTCCTGATTGGTTGATTTATATAGAGTGTTATTATTATTCTTTCACAAAAAAATTTGCATCCACATGGTTATATCAGGTCATTACTTTTGCTACATCGGATGCTTTTGACTACTGAGGGTTCAAACAAGCTAGAATTTGATAAATCAAGGACCCTAACAATGACTGGAAATGGACTCATCCTTTCATGCCCCACGTTTCATTTATGGTTAAATTTTTGTCAAAGACTCTTCCAATGAGGGATATTATTAGCACTGCAAAGATAATGGTCCTCGGGTAGACTCTCTATGGGCCTACTATCATTGTTGTCTTCTTCCTAGTGAATTCTTTCTTGTAAGGTATGAAATATTGTATTTGTTGGCATTTTTCATTAAGGTTTTGGAGATGAATTTCCAAGCATGATTTTGTGAATTTGGTAGAGTATTATTGAGTGTGTATGGTTATGATAAACCTGAATATTTTACTTGAGATATATGTACTATAAGTTACAAAATAACAATGATAAATGTTATAGGAACAATGTCCATCGATTTAATACAATGCCCCATATCCTAGTTCAATCTCTATTCTTTAGAAAATTGAGTGACCGACAGACATAATCCTCAAGCTCCTTAATAGAATGTTTTAGGAATCTTGCTCCATTTCATGGTAATTATTGCTAGCAGAAAGAGCAGGATAGAATAAATCCAAATACAAGTTATATTGAAGGGACAACAATTCATTTTTCACAAAGTGTGTCCCTTGTATATCCTAATAAAAGGATAGACGAGGGACACACTTTGTGAAAAATGAATTGTTGCTTTTATATTTCCCTTTAATAGTTGTTTTACATTTTTCAACAAGGAACAAAAATGATCTAAAACAACTATTAAAGGGAAATATATTTCGAATATAAACTTATTGTATTCAAGCTAGCTTCATTAAGGGTAAACTAACTGCAATACCACTTTAGAAATTGGGCATTCATAGGAGGTCCAATTTACCTTCCATATTTTGTAATCAACATTTATGAAGTTAAGACCTCCCTGCCTTTCCGCAATTTTCCTTTCAAGGAGAATAAGCTTCTAAGGAGAAGGAAGACAGAGGACCAGGGCACCCGAGAGGCAGATGAAGAAACAGGCACACAGAGATGGATCCTTAGAACTAACTGAACAAAGCAAAATATGCAGGTTTGGACCCCAATTTATGTAGTTAAGCGATTGTTTTATACTCTGGGCCACACTAGCTATTACAGGTGCTTTATGAGAAACTACACAACCATTATGGACCAAAATGCCCCACTCTTGGGTCACGCTTCAAGCAAGATCAAGTTGAGTGGACCACTTTTGGATCGCATAAAAGGACAATTCCAATTTTTTCATTTGGTTGGAAATATATGATCCAGAGATATTAAAATTTCAAGTTTCTCCTATTTCGATCCTTTGATTTGTCCCATTTTTGAACTAGGTCACCGTAGTCTCTTGGGAATAAACAACCCTAGAATAAAGTCTGATAGCTTTTTGAAGGAATTTTGTGAATAGAAAATGAAAACTGGGTAGTTTTGAAGTGATTATGGGCATGGATTGTGGAAACAAACAACATCTTTCACAAATATGGGCATGTAAACAGTAATGAAGGGGGTTATTTGTCAGGTTTGGGAATAACTAAGTATTTTCCAAACATTCTCATCCCCATATTAGCCCTAAAATGGCATTCTTAATAGCCCAAAACTATCAAGCAACAACCCTTTTTGAATTCTGGTTGCATATGAAGCAATTCTAGTTGGAATTTGAAAGCTAGAAATGGAATTTTTCTCTCGAAGACAACAATCCTATTAATTTTGGGCATAGTAACATCCCTAAGCCATGAAATCCATGAAACATTTTCTAGGTTCTGAGAAAAAATAACCTTCAAACATAAGTTGTACCTGAACTCTGACTTACAGTAATGTTCACATTGAGAGTGTAACATCAACACTTGTTGGGATGGGAAGTCTATGCAGTGATCTCCTGAATAGTCTTCAAATTATATTTAAAAATTATCACCTTAAACAGGATTTCTCAACCAGTAGTCCCCTTGCATAGGTTTTGGGATTTTTAATACCCTTGCATAGGTTTTGGAATTATTATCTTTTTCCAATCCTAATGTTCCCTTGAATCCAATGTAGTACAAGATGGGCATGATATTTTTATATGTTGGGGTTTTTGTTGGAGCATGTTTTGTGGTTTCTTTAGGGGAAAATGCCTCTTATTGTTGTGATCTTGCTATATATTAGAAAGAGGTAAATACACCCCCACCATTTATTCTTTTTTCTTCTCTTCATCATCATCTTAATCCTTCTCAACCCCTCAGTTGCTACAAGCTCATCCATGGATGAGGCATCTAAAATGAGGCATACCATATCCAATATTGGTCACCCAATTTCTCTGGTGAATCCAAATATTTTTTTTTAATTTACATAGTTTCATTGGATATCTGACATCTGTATAGTGAAGTTTGTCATCAGATATCAATTAAATCTGATAGAGTGGTTATACTACCGATGCCAAATTGGAGGAAACCTCGTAGGATATGTGATGTGTGTGAATTGAAATTTGTTGTCAGAATTCCATCTAATCCGACAACGTGGTTATGCTACTGACGTCACAGTGGAGGAATAGTTGTCGAAAATCTAACATTCATGAAGGACACACCATCGAAAATCCAACATCACTAAATTGAAATTTGTTGTCATATTTTTATTAAATCCAACAATGCGGTTATACTTTCGACGACAAATTGAAGGGATATTTGTTAGATATTCGACATCAAATGAAGTGAAATATCCGACATCCACAAAGGAGACTCTATCTGAAATTCAACCTCCATGAAGTGAAATCTCCGTCGGGTATCCAAAATCCACAAAGGAGACTCTGTTGGATATTTGACATCCATGAAGTGAAATCTCCATCGGGTATCCGACATTCACGAAGGAGACTCCGTCAGAAATTCGACATCCATGAAGTGAAATCTTCGTAGGGTATCCGACATCCACGAAGGAGACTCTGTCGAATATTCAACATCCATGAAGTGAAATTATCCATCGATTATCCGACCGGTGTATGTCAAAATTTTGATGAGGTTTTTTCATTATCGAAAAAAATCCAAAATTCAACCGATGTTTAAAAAAGAGAGTATTTTCTAATTGTCGAAAATCATACATTTAAGACATCAGATTTTGTGTTAAAAAATGCTAGTGTTCTTAGCATATTTACTCATAGAATTAGAGTTGTTATTTCTACATGGTATCAGAGTGCAAGGTTGTTCAAGTTCAATATATTTCAGGAGCTATTTGTTCTCTCTATCAGAGTGCATCCAGCTTCCTATTCCTCTCTGAATAAGAGCTTGTTATTAAGCTTACAAGATTTTCTCCTAATTTTATTTGTGCAGGTTACAGAGAGTTTATTCTTGAGCGCATCAACATTGAAGTATGAATTCTTCTTCAGCTATAATCCTGACTCCCTTCAACTATCACAAATGGAAATCCAAAATTGGACTTCTATTGCACAATAAGGGACTATACAGAGTTACTCTAGCTTTGGAGTATGAGCCAAATTCTATTGTTGAGAAATCTAAGTGGCATAATAGGTTGGATGAATCCTATGGATTTAATTTCCTCTCTATTTCTCGTGATCTACTTTTTCATCTAGATGGTTTGGACACTCCAAACAAAGTATGGACCAAACTTGATCTCTCTTTGGAGTACAAGATGAGTTAAGAGTGCATCAGTTGGATATTGAATTATTCTTGATGAGTCCAAGAATTTTCGATTCTATTGAGGTTTTCTTCACCAAATTCAAGTCACTTGTTATAATTCTCAAGAATTTTGGGATTGAGAAGAAATATGATCAATTAATCCTTTCCATTCTATCAAAATTGGGTCTTGAATACTCAATTTTTTTGTTTACTTTTCATGCTACTAGGCTTGTTGTTTCTAATTGGAAAATGTCTTCTTTGTGTACTTTCTTTGATTCACTAACAAAGGAGAAATATAAATTGATCGATACAGGTGCTATTAAATATTCCAAGGGAAAGGTTCATGTTCTCATAGTTCAAGGAAGTAAGAATACCAAATCCAATGAGAAGCAAATTTTGAAAGAGAAGAAACCAAAGTTAGAAATTGAAGATGAAAGTTTGAAGCCTACTGATGAAGATTCAATGAAGAAATTCAAGAAGAAAGGGAGCACATCCAAGTGTTCTTATTGCAGCAAGGGATTTCATCCAGAGAAGAAATGTTTCAAGAATAATATGGCCATCATGTCTCAGCTTCTTAAGAAGCACAACATTGAAGTTCCAGATGATCTAGAGAAGCATGTTGATTCCCCAAAACACTATCATAGTGCATAGTTCCAAGGTGGTATAAAATATGCCTTGAGTGCCAGAGTAAAATTATTTCCTCACATATATGATATAGATTCATTTTCTGATATATCGGAATCAAAATTATCATATCCTTTCTTTGATAATCCACCTATCAGTCCATAAGGTTTTATTTTTCCCAAAATATATCCTATTTGAAAAAAGACTAGAATATTCCAGGAATCTTTCGTATTTTGGGAATAATATTTTGCTCGTAACTTGGAATTGGGAATACTTTAGACCATTGGAAAGGTCTTGAAATTATATACAACTTTGTTGTTTTGAGTTTTTCCTAATCCCTTATTGTTTGTCTGGGGCGGTCGTTTTAGTTACAAAGCTTCTTTTAAAAGATGTTTTTTTAAAATAATCTTTTAAAAGATACTCTGTTACTAAAACGCCCTCCACGGACAAATGGTAAGGAATTAGGAAAAACTAAAAACATAAAAGTTGTAGAGAATTTCAAGACATTTCCAATGGTCCAAGTCTTCCCAATTTCAAGTTATGAGCGAAATGTTATGCCCAAAATACGAAAGATTCCATGAATATTTTCACTTTTTGTTAAATACGATACATTATAGAAGAGGGTAGAATGTTATATATCTTAGATTCATCTCTTAGTAATTGTGATTTTTCACTAGATCTTGACTTGTCTTTAAGCAAGTCTTCCTCACTCCATAATAATTCTGATTTAAAATCATGTTTTCAGGTTGATATACATGTCATGAAAAAATTCATACCACCACCCATACCATCTACCATACCTTTGAATACTTCTAATACTACGAATCCCAAGTTCACTAGTTGATTCCTTATTGGTCTCTTATGCAGTGTTACATATATTACATGGTTTGAAGTCTTGCTTATCTTTCACTGGTTGGTTATACATGACCTTAGTCATATTTGGACTGATATTATGCATGTTTCAATCTGTTCTAAATAGTTATGGTTCAGATCTCAACTCCATCCATCATTCATATTTTTACACTCATCATATTTCCCCAGTTGCTCATACTTTTCCTCGTCTAACCTTATATCCTCATGGAGTCATTGAGGCCTTTTTCTTTGTTATTTCATATGTTATTTTTTCTGATATATCAAAGTTTTTTTATCCTCATATCATATCTAAGAAGGTGCTACATCATATTGGAAGAAAGATATGTGATCCACATCACAATTTTGCAGCTATACAAGGAACTGACTATGTTACTGATTGTCTTATTTTTTATACTCTTTTGGAAGGAGTATACACATATCTTTCCCATTTCATGATTTTTTTGCAAATCACAGTCAACAAGAAGCATTCATATAATTCTCCTACTTCATCAGTTGATGAGATACAAGGAGACTCTCCTCTTCTTTCTTGCATATTCTACACTTTGGCGCATGATCATGGAGTTCATGATTTCTTCATCAAGTATTTAACCAAGAATCATTTCATTCAGCTCATTCAAGTGAAGATAAAGACCTATTAAAGACATGTTATTAAAATTTTGTGCCTTGTCCTTTCTTGAAGGAGGATTTTCCCCATTTGGTTTTTCCTCTTTCCTCACTTTTCTAGACATGAATAATTGTAAAGGGTGGCCATATCCTTGTTTTTGGGCCCTATATACACCTATATTTTAGACATAAACATCAAAAAGTCATAATTAAATGGGAGTGTAGGAATATAATAAACCCACTTCATAACTTAGGATAAAACATTTAATTAAATTTGAATAATTTCCTACCCACTAGCCTAGATAGTTGGCATCCACTCGCACCACATGGTCAACACTTTCCATACATACCCCAAAAGCACTTTAATCCTTATTCTGGTTTGATCCTATACACTTTATTGACTTCTAGAATTAGTAACTATTCTTTCCAACATATTTTTTTTTTACTACTTTATTCCAACTTTTCAGTGGATAAGGTAAAGCTAGTCAACTAGGAAACTGCTATCTTTTGTTGTCAACCCATCCTCCATGATTTTCTCTCCATATTCTAGGATTAGCATTTTTTCCATCATACATGACAACTCACTCATGCTTTTTCTAATTCGTGAGGTCCTTGACTAATTTGGGATGTGCTTTAGCCACCAATGGGGGTTTATCATATTTGGTAAGTCTATCTTTTTGAGCTAGATGAGTTGTCTCCAATACAACTTGATTTTACCTATGAGGGATGTACTATTTATGTACAATATTATTCGTCACTATTTAGTGGAAGGATACACTCCAATATTCATCTCTTCATTCATGTGACTCAGTGTATATTCTTCTCTCTATTTGTGTTGTGTATGCTTGTGAGAATTATATTAGTAGCAAGATCTACTTCCTATGCTTATTCTTAGCATATTTACTCATAGCATTATATTTTTTATTTATGCAAATCCTAGCATCTAACCCAATGGTTTTTAAAGGAGAAAAAGGCTTACCATCTTGGTAGACACAGTGTTAGCTCCCATTTCATTTGTTGAAAGAACTCCCAAAAAAATCCTTAGTAGGAATCGATTAAATGTCATTCAATTCTATATAAAATCAGGTGGATGAAAATCTAAGAAAGAAATTATCTATCTGTATATAATTAAGACACTAAGTTTCTCCTATATTGTCATGGATAATATTTAGAATGAATGAAAAATAGAATAAATTGAACTTAACTTGGTGAACCTAAAATGTATGTAAAGATGATGATATCATTTACTTCTATTTACCTATTATTGTTGGCCAATTATGGTGTGTCGTGTACCAAAGGGAATCATACTTGGAAACAAATGCAAATACTTGAAAGGAAAAATAAAAAAATTCAAAACAGTGAGACCTTACCTAGTAATTCATTTTAGGAGTAGACATTGTATTTTTCCTTTCCATATTCCCTGAAAGTGTTGTTTCAAATTCTAAATCTCTTTTGCATTACTTGAACTATACACAAAACTCCTCAATTTCTTTCCCCAATTTTTCCTCCCCCAATTTTTTCCTTTTCTCCAATTATTTTTTCTTACATGTTAATTTCACCTCTTAAATTTGTTAGTATTATTATATGATATATATAATTCTAGTTATTATTATATATATAGTAATATTAATATATCAATAATTATTGTATTATATATAATAATATTAAAACCTTGGACTAAATTAGTCATTTAATTTAGTCACTTTTAGTTGTATTGCTCTAATTTAGTCATTTTCAACTTAAAAACACTCTCGTGACTAACTATTTTAGTTACGTAGTCATTTATCTCACTTTTCCTACTAGTGTAGAACTCAATAGAATCATGTATGGTTCATTTATTGTTGTTGAAAGGCACAGGATTGGACACCCATGTGGTGTACACAATCGAATAAATGAATTTATCTTTATGCAACTTATTAATCTCACCTTTAACGGTCGACACTTTGGAGGGGTGAATAGGTATTTGTATTTTATGTACCGGAGTGACATTAGGACATGTATCAATATGGTGGTCAACAATGGAAGAGTTGAGCCTAGGAATTTCGCCATAGGACCAAGAAAAAACATCATGAAACCCTTGAAAAAGATCCTTGTAGGATGCAACCTCCTCAGGAGTACAAGAAACACCTAAAAGAATGTTCTCAGTGATACCTGATTTAAACAAAATGTCCACCTAGATGTTGGGAGAGATATTGTCCATATTACCTTTTTCAAAGGAATATGAAGTCGGTATTCGATTTTAAACCAATCAATGTTGGGGAATTGTCCCCCGCCTTCCTGGCATTGTTGTTTCCCTTTTTCTTCCCCTTGCTATTTTTCCTGGAATTGTTTGGTTGTTCTTGTTGGTTATTGTGTGTAAGATTGACAAGTTAATTAAATTGAGCATACATTTTCCCATGAAGAAAAGGGGGGGCCACAAGGTGTGGTTACACTAGAGTAGATGGTAGTGGGCCTAGAAAAGAATATTAAGGGTTCATGGTTGGAGGAGCCACGTACTCGGTAGAATAACTGCCACACTTGATACCACTACATGAGGATCCATAAATAAGGGGATTCAAAGGAGTATCAAACTAAGAGGTATTCATTCCTACATGTGAGGAAGATCGAGAGGGACAATGGGTATAGTAGGGTGTAGGTGAAAGGCCTTGATGATGATGCTCAATACTTGGGGGATTACCATATGAGTAACTACTCAAATAGGGATGGTAATATGGGTATGGGTTTGGATAGGATGCAACAAAATCAATAACACCATCCATGGCATAGGATTCCCTAGTTGAATTATCCTTCCAAGAGGACTCTCCTCTAGGGGCATTAGGAATGATTGTATATAGGTAGCCAAACTATGCATAAATGAGGTCATACTGTTGAGACTTAAGAATGGATTCTTCTTTGGTTTCTAGACACTCAGAGGCTACATCCTTGGATACAATGGGGAGGAGATATTTAAGGAACCAATATAATTAGAAGATATGATCATTGATCTTATACTTACAAAGACTTATGCTCAACACCACTCATGGATATGAATCAAGGCATAGGTAGATGAGGTCTGAAATCATGAAAATATGATCTTGAATCCCTCATCATAATAAATGGCTAACTGAAAAAATCTCAAGAAAATGGAAGCTAGGGATACAAGTTTGGGATGCATCCCATGACGTTTCTTAATATGCCTCTTAGCAGCAACACCAATCAAGGTCCTCTATAAAAAGCGTAAATGAATGGAATCATCTATGATATTATTGGAGGAGCACCATAAATCAAAGTACATAATATGGTTCTAGAGTTCATCACCTTCCTTCCCTTAAAACTTAGGGATGACTGAGGGTGTTTTGGTAAGCATTGGAGGCCATGGAGGATCATGTTGAATGGGATCATTAGTTAGTCTCACCAAATATGGAAGGTTGAGACTAGCCATGAATGGAAGACTCACAATAGGATTTGAGGTAGAGGGAACATGTACATACCCCACTCCCTTATAGAAATGAACCTCTAACCTCCAACAAGATAACACATTTTGTTAAATTTTAGCCCCACTCACATTATGCAAAATTCTTATAGTAAAATCATTTTACTTCAAAACCAAATTTGAAAGTTAGAGTGAAAGTTGATACAATCAAGGACCTAAGAAATAATTCTACAGTATATGATTAATCATCTTTTTGTATCTCAACCAAGCCTTTCCAATGCCCCTATAACATGAGATGATATATTAAATATGATGGGAATATGTTATTGGAAGTGATCTTCTTGATTCTTAAGGTTACTTACGATGGTTATATATATTTTTGAAGATGTTATGAAAAATAGTGATTAGGAACAACAATAAGTTAAGAAAACTCACTAATGATAGGTTATGAGAGCGGTCGAGATGATTTTCTTTGAATCTTTTTATCTACCTTTATATCTTTAGTTGAGCAAAGGATAAAAACAATCAAAATTCCCAAGTTTTTTGGTGGTTTTTTTTGTCAAATCCAGTAAAAAAAAACTCCGTAAAAATTACAATTTATACAATTATGCAATTTCAACAATCAATATGATTGGTCCTAAAGTAAATACTAGATTTTAAACTACCCAAATCATTGAAATCATGATTTGAGCAATGCAAATTACAATTTCAACAATTGCTTATGTATGGAACTCGGATGGTCTAAGAACGATTTAGTTATTCCGTATATTTCTCTCTTTAGTTGTACCTCACATAGTTTTACCTCTATGTCTTTAGTTTCCCTCATTTGATCTATTTAGCACATATAATTCAACCGTTTATGTAAAGTACTTAAAAATAGGTTTTTTATCTTTTTGAAAAGTACTACTCTTTATATTTATTCCTTTTGTTAGATGAATGAATGACATTACTTTTTACGATGGATTCATTTATTAGGAACTAAAACTAGGTTTTTGATATTTTTGAAAAGTACTACTCTTTAAAATTATTATTTTTATTAGATAAATTAATGGTATTTTTTTATGATCGTAGGATAGATTTATTTATAAGTAATTATACAAAAACAATTATAAAAATAGATGGATACTACTAGTTGCCACAAATTTTATCTTAAGTTACTAGTAACATAAGGTTGAAGGTTACATTTTTCTTTAGCACATATTGTCACTTTTTTAATGATAATCTATTAAGACAAAGAAAAAATCCCATAAATTTCATTACATGCCATGTTTAACTAATGCAAAAAGGACTCGTGGTAAATGCTTCCACTATCAAAACTAAACTAAACTAAAGATTTGATTATGTATACTATATTTATTAGAAAGGTAAATACTATTAATAAGGGTCAAGGGTAGCTCACTCGTCTCAACAATTTCTTCGGGATAATATAGGTTATGTAAAAAGTACAATGTCAAAAAAAATCTATATTTCATTGAAACAATCTTGTATGTAAGGTATCCATATAGAAAAAGTCACTGCAACTACTACATTAACAATGGAAGTGACTAACTCATACCAAGCTATGTAGGGGTATTAGATTCTAGAATTAGGTATATCAAATAATTAGATATTTATAAAAGAATCACAATCAAATATATATAATAATTGCAATTGTAATTATATATATAATCAAGAAAGTCCATAAAGATGATATCATAATACCTCATTCATGAAATTGTTTTGTTATGAGTCTCCATTGATGCATAGAAATTATATCTACAACTCAAGCATGGATGAGGATCGCATGAATCTCAATTGAAATGCCTTGTATATCTAGAGTAATTCACCTTACTCGACTCATTAGCATGATATAAGGGCCCAAGATTTGGCCCTCTATAATTAGGTCACACATTATATGAAGATCCCTCATGGTAGGATGCAACAAGGAATCAAGGTGTCAATCAATGGTTTGGTCTCATGAATCTTTTCTAAAATCATAAGATATTAGGTAAGGGGTTTAGCATCTAATTAAGAGGGTGCAAGCTTCTCAATGGGACATTCCTAGATTTATGTCGATCTTGCATAGATCCATAACCTACTCCCTAAATTCACCAGTGTCAAATTAGTTGAGAGGAAGACTTAAACAATTTCAACCCACAATTTTATGAGAAAATACAGTGGCCCCCCCTACTATTGTATAGGAGTTTATCAAAAAGAATAAACCCCGTTGTCTATAAATTGTTGGTATGTGCAATATCCATGAAAATATGTTTCTTTATGATTGGAGGGAATCAGGGAATTGTCTAGTTATAGGATAAATAATAAAATTCATGATATCTTGTTTCAAAAAATTTAAATCTCTCACCCCATTCCTATATAACCTTGTCCTATGGTATTCATAAATTTATCTTGGTATTCATAAATATTAAATAATTTTCTTCCAACATGGGCAACGCAATATACAATGGTTTTAAGGGATGTAACAAGGGAAGGGCTTGTTGGCTCTCTAGTGCTTCTAAGATAGGAAATTAGGTTTAGAAACCGTTGAATGCCTTTATCATTTTACAATGTTTACATCTCCACCTATTGGTTGGGGGTTAGAGTTGGGAATTTGTTCAAGTGGTGATGAAATATTTAGGTTTTCATCATGTGCAGGATCCATAAAAATATAATTTATAGGTTGCAATTGAAAAATAATAAAACATTTTTATTCCCTTTCCTAATAAGTAGAATTTAAGAAGTGTAAACATAATAATTGCACAATAGACCTACCTTAAATTTGAAATCCTAGTGATGGAGAAAATGTATCTTCTAATGTCGAAAACAATGAATGGAGTCCATAAAAACGGCCCTCATCCTCAAGAATGCACCTCATGATCTTAAAACTATGAAGAACTTGTATCCTTTTTTAAATCGTGCATGTGTTCTTAGAATGTGAATGTCTTCCTTTAACTCTTACTTGGTGGACTATTGATAGGCCTAAGTGGTATTTTAGAAGGGCTCAAGGATAATTTAAAAGGAACATGTTCATGCTTTTAAGTAAATGTAGAATATGTTCCTATGTGAGTGTTTTACTAAGATACCTAAATTTTCCACTTTTCACCATCAAGTTCATGCGAGGGACCATATATACCCATTAAATATTTATCTTCTAATCATTTTTATAGTATTAGCCATGCCTAACCCTCCCTAGGGTGACATGAAGGTTTTGCAACTCTTCTTTAGGGTGGTCCACATCTACTGAGATCCTCCTTTGAGATCCTCCTTTAATCTATGGCCTGCACATGTTTTCTTGCTTCCTTTTAATGTCCAGTACCATAAAACCATCCCTTGGGCTAGAATCTGGTATCTTTGTCCTTCACTCTATGCACATTTATCTCTAGAAAAGCCTTTGGTTACCATTTTTTACTTTGTCTTCTTTGTCCTTAGTCTATGCCCATTCATTTCTAAGAAAATCTTTGGCTACCTTGTTTGCATCACTCCTTAATTGTATGAATGTTGGATAGAGATCAAATCCCTCTAGATGCAAACCTTTATTTTGTCTATGTCTTGTTGGAAAAGTTTAAACTTGTTTTACTTTAACATTGTTCTACTTTAAATAGATACTTCAACTATTTAATATTGTTACACTTTTTAATTTTTCTATATTGTTTTACTTTTTATTTCTTACAATGTTTTGCTTTTTAACTTGTTTTTCATTGTTTTACTTATTACTTTTTAAACTATTCTTTAAAATTTATTTTAATTTTTTAATTAAAATTTATATTAACTCAATTATTACAATGTTAGTATATTGGCAATGCAAATAATATTTTATAATTAAATCCTTTAATTAATTTAATAAACTATTACTATCCTCATTTCTCTCTTCTCTTGGTTCTGTAAATTTTTTATGTTAGTTGTCTAAAAATTTGACCATAAAATCATTTTTTTTATAATCATGGGGTTGTTAATTTAAACATATAGAAAGCGTAGCATTGATAAAAAATGTTTAAAATTTATCTGTAAAATTTACAAGTATTCACTCAATAGCCTAAGAACATGGTTGAGAAAACCATTAATATGTAATATAAGAAGCTTCATAAAACGAATGGTAGCAATCTCATGATAATTCATTCCTTACAAAAAAAAAAAAATATGATTTCAAATGGTCAACAATGCTCTTCATTTGATGTTTAAATAATTAATAATGGATTGCAATTCATTAAATCTGGTTTATATGTTTCTTTCATATCTGGTTTACAGGTTGAACTTTCTTGTATATAAGATCATTAATGTATACTTATGATTGCAGAAGATTAATGTATGGGATAATATGTTGATCTTCTTTGTATACAAAGATTGTATACTTGGATGCTTTTTAATGTCAGTGACTTTGGATAATGTAGTTGTGTGCAGTTTGAATCTTGCTGAAAATATATGGATCTGTGAAGTTCTATGGAGCTGAATTTTTGTTGATATATATGGAGACAACAAAGACTTGTTGCTGTATTTGCAAAATTTGGATGTCTTATATTAAAAAGACTTATTTTTTGTGGTGGTTTTAATACCACTTGATACTTACTTTGTTTTTTTAAAAGCTTTTTTAAACTGTATGAACTGATCATATGATCACCTATCAATACTTTTTGATAATGGATCATTTACATAATGTAATTTGTATCTAGTATATAAAATTATGATTTTTTTTTTATGGAAAAAAATAAAATCATTAATATGTAATACACGAAGCTTCTGGTTTAAATGTTAAATTATTTTACGTATACCATACGTACACAAAGGTAACGTGGGACCATTAATATGTAATATAATATTAATATTAATATGTAATAGAAGAACAATCTCATGACAATGCTTAATTCTTTAAATATGATTTCAAATGGTAAGCAATTCCATTCATATAGATATTTTCAAAATCAATAATGAATGGTTGGAACTTGGCGTATATGTTTCCATCATCACTCGTTTATAAGTTGAAATATCTTGCATATAAAATTACAAACAAATGTAAAACCATAAATATGTAATATTAGAGGCTTCCTCAATAAGACCATTAATATGTAATATAAGAAGCTTCCTGACAATGCTTCAACGAGATGATTTCAAATGGTCAACAAAAAAATTGACTTCAATTCCATTCGTATAGATGTTTGCAAAATCAATAATGGATGACAATTCATTAAATCTGGTTTATATGTTGAACTTTCCTGGACATACAATACAAACAAATGTGAAACGTTCTAACTCTCTCCAATCAGGTATGCAAGACGCAATGGTATACAGGAATATGTTAATCAAATTAAATCAGAGGCTGAGATAGCTCTCATCAAAACAAAATTGTTCACAGAAATGAAATGCTGGTGGAATCCCTCCTAAACAGTTTGTTAATGCTGTTCACTTCTTCTGGCTGCACAGCGCTTATCAGATTCTTTCGTGCCATACTAAATGATAACAAAATCCTCGAAGGCACATCCACATTCTTGAGGATCCCTCAGATCAGGTCGTGTATTATCTGTGATGCTGGAAATGCTTAGATCTGGTGGCATTGAGAAATAAAAGCATTACATATGTTAGGATCAGGAGGATCAATAGAATAGCTCAAAGATGTTTCTACGTGCTCTAAGGTTTAGGATGACTCACCTTCAGGCCAGCTCAAATCTCCATCCGTGAAAGAATCAACGTTACCAGGATCTGAACCCTCGAACTCTGAAAAGAAGCTCAGTTTTCTTTGATCATCACAGCTGACCGCATCCTCTTGTTCTTCTTCTGGCTGTACAGTTTGCCGTGCAGCCCTCCTCTTGGCAGTGGAATTCCAGTGGTTCTTCACAGCGTTCTCTGATCTACATATGTATATATATTCAAAGAAAAAACCCAAATGATAAATAGGAATCACATTTTCTACAAAAGTTAAATAGACTTCTGAAATAATAACATGAACAAGAACAAAAATGATCCACACCTGCCAGCAAGAAGTTTGGAAATGGATGCCCACTTGTTGCCCATTTCCTGATGAGCAGTCGCCAAGATCACCTCCTCTTCTTCTGTCCATGCGTCCTTTTTTATATTCGGATCAAGGTGATTATGCCATCTGAATGTATGAATGTATCAAGATCAATTCATCAAAATCCACTTCGATTCTAGTTGATAGATCCACTTTAAACCCGAGTTCATTTATTCCGCTGAAACCTCAACTAAAATCTTGATTCTTGATAAATTAAACACCAGATGTAAAATCTTGATTCTTGATCAATCAAGATGGATATGTTTTCTTGATAAATTCAAGATCGATACGAGGAATACACGAAAACAAATACAAATTGATGGTTTTCCGCAATTAAACATCTAATTGAATCCTTATATAATTATTTTACCTTTCACGGCATTGTTTGCCGATTCGACCAGGAATAGAACGGGCAATGGCCGCCCACCTCTTTTTCCCAAACAGCTCAACCAGCTCAGCCAGCTTCTCATCTTCCTGCAAACATAAATTTCCACACATATAAGATAGCTAGGGGCATTAATCTGCTACATGAACTGAAATTTTATCAAATATTTACTGTATGTATGCTTATGCATGGCGTGCCTATAACCTCTTTAGTCCAGTAACCCTTCACGAGATTCGGATTCAGAACTTTCTGCCACCTTTGAAGGCACTGCACATCTGATCGCTCCTTGATACTACCCGCTGTCATAAAATTTCACATCCTTTGTTGATTGGGCGAATCAAATTATCTTTGGAGATTAATTAGCTGGTTGAATACTTACCTATTTTCCTCCAGTCGCTCCCTTTGTATTTGTGGACATTTTTTCTCAGCAATTGATCCTGAAGGAATAGTGGGCAGTTAATCAATCGTACACTTCTGTCATAAAATGTAAGAGGACGACTAGGGGGGAATGATTACCTCGTTCTTGGTCCAGGGATGATCCGCCATGGGTGCTTTCATCTTCTTGGTTGCTGTTTTTCTGAAAAAATAAACACAGACTATAATCAGTACATTAAGCTTGTGGCAGATTGGAGGTCAGAGAGAGCTAATGGCGGAAAAAGAAAACAAGAAGGGCAGTGAGTATTACCGTTGAGTATGATGGAATTCGACTTCTTCTTCATCGTTGCTCGAGATTCTGCGCTTCATGGCTGCTCTGAGACGCGGCATTTTCAAGTCCGATGAATGAATTGTAGAAAGGCTGGATGGATGACGGCGACTTTATGAAAAATCAGAAGAAATTTAAATTTGTGAATAGTCGTTATAAAATGTAAACAGCTCGGAATTATACAGTTGCTGCTTTCTCACTGACGTTGACGTTACGAGGAGATCGGTTTAAACCAGAAAAGAACAGTCGAAACAAACCAACGGATGGAAAGTTCCAATAACCGATCGCAAGTTCCAATTTTTTATCTGGAGTAAAGTAATAATATTTGATATGGTGATCCTGATCCGGATTTCAAAGATCATCCACTTTTAATTTATAAAAGCAAAGTTGGTTTGCAGCTTGGGATTAGGTAACTGTTGGTTAGAATAGTATAGGTACGAATTTGTGTATACATTGATGCAAGTTATATAACTTGTGAGGTTGAATTTGAATAGCTATTCTGTCACGGCATGATAACCAATTTGTTGTGTTTTGGGAATATTGTATTGGAATGTGTATATTAAAATTTGTGGAGGGAGAGGACCATGGAACAACTAAATTGTTTTTGCTTAGTTTACTCAGAATTTAGTGATTAATGTAAAATGAGAGAGAGAGTGTGGAGAGAGGATCATGGAACAACTAAATAGTTTTTGCTTAGTTTGCTCAGAATTTAGTGATTAATGTAAAATGAGAGAGAGGGGATTATGGAACAACTAAATCGTTTTTGCTTAGCTTGCTCAGAATTTAGTGATTAATGTAAAATTAATTATATATATATATAGTAAAATCTCTAAGGTATGGTTATCTAGGTGAGAGATTCCAAAATATGGTGGATAAATTAGAAATTTCAATTTTGGCATAATGAACATATTTTATAATTAGCAATTTTTTAATGCAACATTTAGGACATATTATTGGCCAATTTAAAAGGTGTTGGCCCATGCTTTTTACTGATATTTCTATATGTCACGTGTGTTTTTTCTTTTTCTACACTTGTGGTGGTGATGGTGGTGGTGGCAGTGGTAGTGGTGATGGTGATGGTGATGGTGATGGTGACGACAATGACACATTGTTTATGGGACAAGGGACACCCCCCGCCCCCCGTGATTTGATTGCTAAAGTCTATGAAGGTGTACATACCCTACCCTCCTCTGGATTTGAACTTATGACCTCCTAGGAGGAAACACATGTTCTTAACTGTTAGGCTCGTAAATATTTATCAATTTGATAATAACAAGGAACACTAGGAAAGGTTATAGAGGACAACTGATGAGAACAATTGGTATCCATAATGAGGGAGACAAGAGTGGTATGGGAAACAAATGGGACAGATCAGGTCATTGTACAACTACACAAGAGGAGAGTATGGTGGTTTACATAACCTCATGTGTTGGTACAACCACAACAACTCTATGTACTAGGAGATGGTATAGTGTGTTTAGTGGAAACATTTATAGGTACATGTTCAATGAAGGATTCCAATGGTGAGGAAGTTGTGTGTTTTAATGGTATGGTCTCATCAACATGTAACAAAGACTATACAATGGGGATGGGTTCAAATTTTCATGGTGTTGGGGAGCAAATTTCCTCTAAAGGCTGAGTTGGGAATGGTATAGAAGGAAGGGAAATTTATATCACATGAGAAGCCAATCCTGTGAGAAATATCCTTGTTAGGGTCCTACCCTAACCTCCCTACATTAGTGGTACTTAGGAGTTAGTCAATAAATGTACAAGATCATCTTCTTTTAATAAGATTCACTGTAGAATTTGTTAGAAAACAGGACCGTAGAGCAATAACAGTTATATAGTTAAATTATTAAACAAGATGCAAAACACATTAACCACATTACAAAAGGGACACATATATAACATGGTTCACCCAAGATGGGCTACGTCCACACAGAAATTGCCAGTCCTTTCTATTATATAGTCCAACAAAATGAAGGGATACAACCTACAACAACCCCATTGCACTTCCTCTTCATGCTCTCACAATCTCTCTCACACAATCACAGAGATTGTTTACAATGCTACAATACAATGCTCTTATTTTATAGAGGAAATACCATGGGAAAATACTACGGGTCACCCAATACCATGGGTTCGCAAAACTGTTGGCCAACACACATCCCCTGGACCCCCACGGGGGGACGATGTCCCCCTGCACCCCCCAACTGGGACAAGTGTACATTAAATCTGGGGTACAAACATAGCTGATCAATAACATCTCTGGATCTGGAAGATCAGGCTCCACAACCAACAAAATTAGTGGATAGTTACTTGATGTAAAAGGGTCATCTTCATCAAATAAGGTCCACTAGGTGGTCGGTACTTATTAATGATGAGACCACAAGTAGTTAGGGTTTTTCTATTAAGAATCTATTTATAGAGCTAGAAGGTTGTAGATTGTTTTGTTGAGTACCATTGTAATCAGAGTTTCTTTTAGTGGGAAGTTTCCTGACCTTAAGAGGCCCATGAACATTTCTCTTTCTTTTTGAAATCATTAATACAATGGTTATATTTCACATATTTTATCTCATTACCTCTTATATTTGGCTTTATGCATGTATATTCTTTGAGTACATTGTTCCTAGTTCAAGTAAGGGTTAAGGATCGATGCACTCCTCATAAATACATTGCCTTTAATTTTTGGGGGGGTGATAGATTTGTCAAAGTAATGGTTTGTTCTGTGAATGCCAAATTTTTTTTAGGGGGGGGTCCACTATTCCAGGGTATTCATTTTTACCTAGAGAAAGAAAGGATGGGCTCCTCTTCCTTCAAAGCAAGTTATTTCCATGATGGAAGAGTAATTTGTGGTAGGTTTAAGGCATGATACGAAGGAAATGGATGCTAAAAGGAAGGAAACATATGTAACTTTAGCATTGAAGGCATGTTCCCCCTATGGAATCCACATGCTAGTGAGTCCTCTTTTTCTCTTATGTTTTCAAAGAAGTTCATGGGAATAGGGAACCCCTTTAATTTCAATATCACGTACTCAACCTAGTTCATGCCACAAGTAAATCCTTTTGTACAGCCTTTTCCCAATCATAGGACCAAGCACCAAGTTTAGAGATAAATTACTTTAATGTATTCTTTAGTAACAACAAGAAATATTTTGAGGGGCATATGCACTTGGAGACAAGAGAGGTGAATTAGTTGTTTTTACATTGAATTTCAAATGAGGATTGTTATACCAAATTCCTGTCATCATCATGTGATAAGACCTTTGACATACCTATTTTCCCTTAAGCCCAGCACTTGGAGTGGAAACCCATGCTAATTGTCAATCTTTCATGAAAATTCCCAACACCGCGCTTTCACTATTGTCCAGGAGCGGTACCTTGTTCGCACCGCCTATCCCTTCTTGTCCACAAGCAGTGCCACCATTTATGGCCCTTAGTCCATAAGTGTTTCTTACCAGAACCGCTCTATCATTGAAGGAGAAATACGGTACCCTGTTTAAAAAGGGAAAAAGAGAAGTTTCTTGAGGCTTCTAGATCATGAGCCTCGTGTCCTCCCTTATCCCTATCATTGTGGGTCAGTTGAGCTCGAGATCCCTCATTCTAGGATCTTAGAGGCCACCTCATCCACTAATCTCTCAACCATCCATATCCATTGAGCCTTATAAATACAAGCTCATATCTATGGTTGAGGGGAAGAACTCTTAAGGTATTGTTATGCTATTGCATTGATCACTTGCCCAAGCCATTGAAGAGCATAGACATCTAAAGTCGAAGCTTATGGGGACGAGAGTGCTTGGTTTCATGGAGATGCATGTCAACACTAAGGCTTGATTGATTGTAAACTTCTCCATTTTTATATTAATACAAAGCTGATTTCCATCCCACATTATTGTTGTTGTTTGATTTCACATGTATGTTGTTAAATTCCTTAGTCACTAACATGGATTAGTAGATCACATTCTGGAAGCTTTGATGTGTTTGTGTGTTTAAGCTGATTGTAGGTACACAGGGTTACTATTGAAGCATTACATTCCAGGTATCTACGGCGTCCAAGGAGGGTCTTCAACCTTTGTCCTTCATTTGTTTTGGATCTGAACCATTCATACCAGTGGAACACCTTACTGTCTGCAAAAGGTGAAAAATTCCAGCTAACAAATCTAGCGACCATACTGGGGAATAGAGATATGTATCAGTTGTTCTGATCTTCCTCAGTTCTTAACTATTGTCTGAATCCAGGCTCCTTCTCCAAATCTCTTCAGTCAGATCTGATGTCTGACTTAGTCCTTTTGGGTTTGAAACTTCCAGATCTATTCAGATTTGAATCATTTTGACCTTTTGTGCTCTGTTTTTATACTCAATCTAGCAGTTTTGACCTTGATCTAGTGTTTTTCTGACTGGATCTATAGTTCTCTTTGTGTTTTGGAATTTTAAAAGGAACCGCGCCCATGCAGTGTACGAGGAGCGGTGCCACTGCCTGAACAGAGTGGGCAGCACATGGTGCCACCTCCTGTATCTCGTTGGCAAGAAGTGGTGCTAGGATAGAACCGCCCTGTCAACACCTAAGAAGCGCGATGCCAGGTAGGCATCATTCCAAGGCCCTTTTTCCTCATTTTTTTTTTTGTAAAAATTTGAGTTGTGTTGCTTTCAGTGCTGCACTGTCAGGCTTGTGTGACAGAATATGATGCTTGTGGCTTGAAATTGTATGGTTTAAGATTGGTTTGATTAGGAAATTCAAAAGCTAGATTAGGCCTTTTGATTGTTCATTCACTTTGGTGCTTGTTGGTTGTGTTTGCAAAAGGATTTCTTGTTTCTTGAAAAGCTTAGGGTATTAGTAAGATCTCTTTTCGTTTCTGTTATATAGACTAAAAGAAGAACACTAGATTAGCTTCTAGGTTTCATTTATTGTTTGCATAGTAAACTTCTTTTTCCTTCCTTTAAAAAAGAATTTTTTTTACTGAGACTAGGTTATCATCATTGAGCGTGGGACATTGGTTCTCTGATTGGCTTCATAAGCTTTCAGGATCTTCATGTTCTTTTGTCTCTTATGCATTTACAGCTATCTCAATAAAAATAAAAAAATACGGTAGTTTTAAGTTAGATTTGCTTATGTTTTGAAAAAATTGAAAAAATAGAGTGCATCTGCATATAGTGTGCTTCTTGTTTTTCTTTTAGGAAAAGAGATTCTTCCCCTTCTCATTGCTTTTAGAAAAGAGAAATCAGTTTGGAAAAGTACTGCTTGTCTTTGATTTTGTGTTCAAGACTATTGTTTGGAAGTATTTTTTAGGTTTTTAAACAAAAGAAAATGCTCTCTTTCCCTCCCGTAAGTAGGCATACTGAACGGTAAAGTGAAATATTTGCACAAGCATACTGCATGGTTTTACTTTTCTGTCAAAACATCATGCATTCACCTAACCATCCACTTTAAAATTAACAGTAGTTATAGGTTAAAATTTACGTAGTAATTGGAGTGATAGGTTAGAGACGTGTTCGAGCGTCGTTAAGCATAGGAGCTATCATTATTTGTCCGCATTACATTCCGGGACTCGCGCGATTCTTCTACGTACCGTCGATATATCGAACGGCCTTTCACATACCCTTGAGGTATATAGAAAGGTACTTCACGTACTCAATTGTATATCGGAAGGCCCCTTGTGTACGGTTATGCATTAGATAGCACTACTACCGATTCGAGCTCCCACGTACCTTGAGTATATCAAGAGACCCCACTAGGATACCCTATCCATCTGAGAAAATCTCTTTGGTTGTCTTGCTTGGAACCATACACCGAAAACAGCATTCAGGGAGATTACTATGTACGTACCCTCAAGGTATATCGTGAGTGGCACCTTCTTGACAATCCTGGTGAGAGACCTGACTTTTTGAACTCCTCCTATCATTTTAAGTGTGCTTGTTTTGACCTACAGCTTGTGTAGGGAATTTTTTTGGTGTGTTTTCTAGTTTTTTAGACCCTAGGTTAGATACGAACTGTACAAATTGGTTGATTTAAGACAATCCAGAAGAGTATGGGGCTTGCCACCTGATTTTACTCCTGGTTCAGGAGAAAATCCAATGGAAGCTATCGATCAAGGAGCTGCTACCACCTCCCAAGTGGGAGATAATGTGGTTCAAAGAAAGTGGAGTACCATATTCTTCACACTCGCCTCCCTTGGTCCAACAACCTTCTCAGGGAAATACCTTGTTCCATTCTCCCACGGAAGGTCATGTTGACGATACAACCCGTCCGGATTATGGTCCCAATGCTCCATTTTGGGATACCTCTATAGGACAGGCCATTGCCTTATTTGGCACCCGTTTAAACTCTTCTGAAGATGAAGAAGAATGTAGGCAATACTGTGCTGCCATTCTCCATGCACAGGAGATTGACAAGCAAATAGATGAACTATTAGGCCCGACACCATCACGTTCCACATTTGTTCTTGTGGTATATCGTTCACTTGCCAATTCTATGAGACCCATTGAACCGATTATAGATCGTGCAGTAACACCACACAAACCAGGTCAAATTACCACCCCCACCACCTCTCATGTTATGTATGTTCCCAATCTTCCCAGGTCTTCTGCACCTAGGGCCCAACCTTCAATTCCTGTTTCTTCAGTACCTTCTAGTGCCGGGGGGCAACCCCCAGCACGAGCTACATTATCTGACACCAGAATTGTACCTAGTCAAGGGAAAACCTCTAACATAGAACCATCTATAATTTATGTCCCTCCCACCCATACTAATGTGGTTAATCCCCCATCCAGTTCAGGTTATCCCTTTGGGGCACAACCTGTAACCGCTCAAACTTCTAGAGGCTATGGTTATCAAATACCTATAGGTAATCATCCACCCAATCCTACAGGAATGCCTTATGCTGGAATTCCATACCCTAGTAACACTTTTACGCCATGGAGGCAACCCAACTGGTCTTACATGCCAGCTATGGCAGGGATACCTATACATACTGCGGGAAGTGCCGGAGGACCACCTTATGGAGGTCCTCCCCCTGGGGGGCCTAATGGTCCCGGAGGATCTGGAAAATTTCCTCCTTTTGGTCCTAGTGGTCCTGGGGTTCCTGGTGGATTTCCTCCTTATGGATCTGGAGGGTCTGGTGGCCCTCCGCCTAATGGTTCCGGAGGCTCTAGAGGTTTAACTCTTGGTGGCTCTGGAGGGTCTGGTGGTCTGCCTCCTAGTGGTCCCGGTGGTCCTGGTGGTCTTAGTGGTCCTAGTGGTCTCAGTGGCCCTAGTGGTCCTCCTCTAGGAGGCCCTAGTGGTCCTAACGATCCTGATCCCAGAAATCAACCCCCTGTGGGCAGATTTTTCGTTAGTTCTTCATCACAACAACCTATTTTTCAGTCAACTTATGGTCCTACTGGTAATTATATGCCATATCAATATTACCAGTTTGTGCAACCCACCCGAAATTTACCTTTCCTAGCAACTTTGGACTTACCTAACTTGTCCAAGTTGATTAATGACCCCATTCAAAACAATCCCTCGTGGCCTCCCATTCCGGTAAAGTTACCATCGGATATCCCGAAATTCGATGGGAAGTAGGGAGACGATCCGAAGAACCATGTTATGACATTCCATTTGTGGTGTTCCTCAAACTCCCTCATGGATGGCTCTGTTCAGTTACAACTCTTTCAGCGAACTTTGACCGGTACATCCGTGAAGTGGTACATTGAACTCCCACAAGATTCATTTGTGGATTTTGGCTCATTGGAAACTGTGTTTCTTACACACTTTCATCTCCCTATGAAATGGGCACTGATCTTTTAACTTCTCTGTGATAGAACACCTCCACCCACATATCTAATCATATTCATGAGTGGAGAAGGCAGACAAGGCTTATTAAGGCCCCTATTTTGGATCAGTTATTAGCTGATTGGTTTACCAAATCCTTGTTGCCTCCTATTGCTCGAGATCTGGCTATTGGTGGTGTCATTACTAAAGAGCAGGCTATTAGTCGGTCTCAGTACCTAGACTTGGTTTATTCCCAGTCTATAACTCTTTATGACCTGATTCCTCAAGCTCCTCGCCCCAGCACCGATCCCGCCAAGCCACCAATAAAAGTACCTGTTGATGGGATTGTTGGCTCAATCCAGTCCCCGTCCACAGCAAAACCTAACAAGCAACCCCAAACTGCCACCCCTACTCCTTCAACTCCTAATGTTTCCACCGAGGTCAACTCTATTCAAAGTACTCAAACCTCGAGTAATAATAAAAAGAAAGGTAAAAATAGAAATAAAAAACCTGGAAACCAACAGGAGACTCCAATACCAACCAACAGTGATAACGATAAAGGGAAAAGGAAGGAAAAATATCCATGTATTCTATGTGGAGGCAGCCATTTTTCAATGGAGTGTCCTCATCGGGAGGAAATCTCCCAGTTTCTGAAGTCCAATCCCGCACCCGCAGTACTTACGGATCCTTCCCCTCTCAGCAACAACTGATAGACCACATGTCTAATCAGGGTAACTCTAGTTTGTCAGAGGAAATTCGTATGATGTCCTCAAATACCATCAATCTGCAAACTCTAAGTCAGAATTATGACAAACCCATAGATAATAAAGGAGATCATTCTTCTTCAGGGAAAGCTCCCTCTACCAGTTCTCCAGAATCCTCATCTACTGTCCCCTTATCTATCAAGAAGCCTACTCTCGACATGATTTTGCGTCCACCTAAGAGTACTCTTTGGAAGGCTGTCTTTAATCCCAATTCCTGAGCTGCTCAATTTTATAATGTGGTTGAAGACCTCGCTCAGGCACCTTGTGCAATGTCTACCTTAGAAGTACTCCAAAGTTTCCCTACACATCACAAAAAATTGTTGACAACATTAGGAGCTTTAGACCCGGATAACACCAACTTGATTCATTTCAATGTTGAGAACTATAAGCCTAGATTACCACATAAACTTGCTTTTCATATCTTTACAAAAGTATTGGGAAAGAAAGTTTTTTGAACGGTACTAGATGAAGGAGCTTCGACCTCGATTTTGTCTCTGTCTTGTTGGAAGGCTCTCGGCTCTCCTGAGCTTGTAACATCACCTACGACACTCAAGGCCTTTGACGGATGGGGTTTCCAACCCCATGGTCTCATATCAGCCCTAGCGGTCAAGCTGGGGGGCAAAACCGTTTCCATTCAAGTAGAAGTGGTAGATTCCCCTTTATATTACAACCTCCTTCTAGGAAGAAATTGGTTCTATGCCATGACTGTTGTCGCCTCAACAGTATTCCAAACAGTCCAATTTCCGCATCTATTGAGAATGTTTACTATTGATCAACTTGATTTCTGTACGCCCGATGTTACTACCTCCATAGCTAATAACATCCCCATGTTAGGCCAGTCCCCTCCTCCTTACCGGTCAATTAGGGTAGGCATGTTGAAGGATTCATCCCTTATGGGGATTTTTCCATCCACTCCTCCTAGCACAGATACCGCGACAGTCCATATGATCACCTCATTTGATTATGAGCCTAAGGGTAAAAATGTTTTTGAGTCCACCTCGTTGATTCCATGTGAAGCTATGTATGACACAATTCAAACCTTTTCCAATGATCACATGGATGACCTTCATCTAGTGGCTTTGAATCCTTACCATTTACCGTACTGGTTAGAGCCTTCTCTTCCTGTTCTAGATTATCTCTCTGATACTTTTCCTTCTGATGAGTCCATTATGGAGATCATGAATACAGATGAGTCCATTTTGGAGGATCACCATCATAGATCCATGTTCCTCCCCAACACCAGTTCGGTTAGCCATGATTTTGCTTCCTTGTTTCCTACTGATATTGTCAATGTACCCCAAAGTCCTATATTGTTGTAAGATACAGATTCTGAAGGAAACCTTTGCAACATTACTCAGACAAATCCGATTGACATAACAACCAAGCCTGATACTATCGAGCATGTTCATGTTGGGCAGAACTGCTTAGCAAATGAATCTGAAGCATACAAGGCACTTTTTAAAGAATTTTGTGATATTTTTGCTTGGTCCTATGAAGAGATGTCAGGGATTGACCCATCCATTGTGGTCCATGAGATTAAAACCTATCCCATGGCTAAACCTATTAGGAAAAAACTAAGGCAAGTCCATCCTCGGAAGGCCATAGCTATTAAAGTTGAAATTGAGAAACTTCTCAAAGCTGGGTTTATTTATCCTGTACCCCTGACGAAATGGGTATCGAACATTGTCCCTGTCAATAAAAAGCATGGAACCATTAGAGTTTGTATCAACTTTAGGGATTTGAATAAAGCTTGTCCCAAGGACAACTTTCCTACCCCGCACATCGATCAGCTTATCGACAACTGTGCTGGAAGTGTCATCTTTTCATTCATGGATAGCTTCTCTGGCTATAATCAGATTGAGATATTACCCTCCGATCAGCATAAGACTGCATTCATTTTCCCATGGGGAACCTTTGCATATAAGAAGTTACCTTTTGGCTTGAAAAATACTGAAGCCACGTTCTAGTGCGCGATGTCCTATGTGTTTCACGATATTAAACATATTGTTGAACCGTACCTTGACGACCTCCCTGCTCATTCACAATGATGGGAGGACCACCCCGGTCATCTTAGAGAGATATTCCGGAGATGTCGTCATTATAATATACGGCTCAATCCACATAAATGTGTTTTTTGCATTGAGACGGGACGTCTGCTAAGTTTTGTGGTATTCAAAGATGGCATCCGGATTGATCCTTTGAAAATTGCTGCTATTTTAGATCTACCAGACCCAACTAATCTCCTTGAACTCTAAATTTTGCAAGCGAAGGAAAACTTTCTCCGTCGTTTCATGTGCAATTTTGTAGAGAAAACACACGATTACATGCATCTCCTCAAGAAGAACACTCCATTCTTCTGGGATGACCAGGCCCAATGCGCCTTTGATAATCTTAAGCATGCTCTGACGGATTTACCCGTGATAAACCCCCCGGATTATTCAAAGGACTTTCTCTTGTATATTGTTGCCTCCACTACTACCATCGCTATGGTTCTAGTGCAGGAAAATCTCCACGGTCAAGAGCACGTGATTTATTATGCCAGTAAGAATCTCATGGATTCCGAAACTCGTTGTTCACGTGTGGAAAAGTTAGCATCGGCCCCGGCCATTGTTGTACAAAAGTTTCGTCACTACATTCTGCTTCGCACTACCACCATATTGGCAAACCAGAACCCGATGTATTACATCCTGACTCGTTAGGTGCTCGGGGGAAAGTACTCCCGTTGGATAGTCATACTTCAGGAGTTTGATCTAGAATTTTCCAAAGCCACATCAAAGAAATCCTTGGTCTTTGTCGAGCTTATGTGTGATCTTCCCTGTGCTTCGACGGAATCTGAGCCCAGTGAATCATTTCTGGATGAATTCATGTTCTTGATTAGCACTACCGATCCTTGGTATGGAGATCTGCTTATTTATCTCCAAACACAACGATTTCAGCCGCATTTATCCCACGATGATCGCCGCCGTATCCGTCACCACGCGAAATACTATCCCATCCTGAATGATACCTTGCATAGACGTGGGATTGACTCTATTCTTTAGCGATGCCTCACCCATGAGGAGGCTGAACATGTGTTTAATGATTTCCACTATGGAGCATGTGGCGTTCATTTATCTAGGATGGCTATAGCCCAGAAAATCCTTCGCGGTGGCTATTTCTAGCCTTCTGTCTTCAAAGACTATCATGAGGCTGTTAAGAAATGCCCACCTTGTTAACACTTTTATCCTAAAATCGCACCCATCCTGCTCCGCTCCACCACGTCATTTCCGTTGGCCCATTCGCCAAATGGGGGATTGACTTCATGCATTGTAGGCCTACCTCAGCCGGGGGGCATGGTTACATCATCGTAGCTGTTGGTTATTTCACAAAACGGGCTAAGGCATTGCCTACATATGCAGAAGATGGTAAGACTGCCGCTCTCTTCTTTTTCAATCATATCATAGCTAGATTTGGAGTTTCGCAGTCCATCGTTACTGATCACGGATCCCATTTTCATAATCAAATGATGGAGGAACTAAGTGCCAAGCTAGGTTTTCGCCATGAAAACTCTACGCCGTATTATCCACAAGCTAATGGTCAGGTAGAGGCCATTAACAAAGTTTTGAAAACTATACTTCGTCGGATGGTTGGAGATCATAAATCCAACTAGCACCACGTTCTTTTCTCTGCTCTTTGGGCTTATAAGACTTCTGTGAAAACAGCCACTGGTTTCACACCATTCTAGCTTGTCTATGGACTCGAAGCTATCTTACTGATTCAATGTCAGATTCCATCTTTACAACTTGTCGTCGAACTTCTCCCAGACACTTCCACAGAGGAAGAAAGATTTTTGTACTTGAGTAACCTTGACAAGACTTAGAGAGATGTTTCCTTGGATAATGAGGCACATAAGAAACATGTCCAGGTGCAGTATGATAAATCTGTACAACCTCGTTTCTTTAACGAGGGTGACCTAGTCTTGACTTATGATCAGAGATATGACAAACTAGGGAAGGGTAAGTTCGAGTCCATGTGGTACGGACCTTTCATTATTTCTAAGGTGTTAGAGAAAGGAGCTTACAAGCTCGTTGATTATGATGGAATCCCTTTGGGGCAACCTCGCAATGGGTTGTACCTAAAAAGGTACTATGCCTAGGTCTTTCTTGGATAGTATCTTGTATATATGTATATTGATTGAATTTCAGTGTCTGCATCTGTTTATACCATGTTTTGGCCATGCAGATGGCTTTATATGGCTTCGTTGATGGTGCTTTCCACCACACCTTGAATCTCATCTCGGCTGCTTGGGTCCTCTATTCCCCAACTGAATATTTGGTCAGTTCAGGAGCGGTTTGTATAGGTCTCGCTACTAATAACATCGTCGAGTACGAAGCAGTCATTGGTCTTCTGACTAAAGCTGCCTCCCAGGATGTTCGTGATCTAGTAGTCTTGATGGACTCACAACTCATGGTTTGTCATTTAAACCATGTTTACACCATTAGAAACCCCATGCTCCTCCGCCTCTTCCGGAGAGTACGTTTGCTAGAAAGGTCATTTGAAACCATCACTTATAGGCATATCCCTAGGGAACATAATGTAGTTGCTGACTCATTAGCTAATTACATCCTAGATTGGCATATTTCCCATTCATGACATTAAAATAAAACATGGTACATTGTAAATAAACATTTGAAGACACATAAAACTCATAAAAAATGCATTTGCCATTTGAAACATATAAACACCGTGTAAAAGTATGTATATATATATATATATATATATATATACAAAAAAATTTACAAAAATAGGTCCCGAGACCTCATCTGAAGCACGTAGGATTTCAGGAAAAATCATCATACAAAATCCTGAAGCTGTCAGCTTTCATTACATATCTCATACACTAGTGGTGCTTGTGATAGCACATCACTACTCGAGCTACCCTACGTAGCAACCTACTGAATCGACCCAGTACTCCTGCTGTGGATCTTTGATATCTCATTGGGAGGTCATCAATGTCAGCATCTGGGATATCCAAGGTCAACCTCTCCAGGTTTTCCTCTAGCTCCCCGGTGATATCATCACCCCATGGTACAAAGCGGGCTCCAGCTTGCCTGTCCAATAGAGAAGCTCCTCCAAGTCACACTACTCCAACATCTGCATGAGAATATACAGGTCTCATCACTTAACATAAAAATATAAAACATCAAAAAACATAAAAACATTTCATCCATTTTAGGGTTTCTTGCTTCATACCGATGTCACCCCATTGTCCGCCAGGTGGGAGTGGTAGGTCAGGATCTCCGGTGAATTCTGTACCTGCATAAGCATAATACTCAACCATGAGGATCTGATCTCAGAGCCATCTGAAGAATGGATCACCGAACTTGACCCTTCCCCTACCTACTCCTGTACAATCCATGACCTGGAACCACCTCAACATACGGGGTCCCATGCTCTCAGACTCTGGAAGACCACCTGAGGTCTCATCTGTGGTACCCGCTCGAAGAAGAAGCAGGCTTAAATGGAGCCAAAGCCAAACTGCTTCAACTCTCCCTTCCGACACTTAGTCAGGTGATCTTTGAATATTGGAAGCATGGCTTCTTCCTAGTTGAATATCGTGGATGCCATTGCTTCTATGGCATACAGCATGCGTGCCCTAGAAGCCTGACGCACACCCTGACTCCCAACCACCCTCTGCATAGTAAATAAGATGGCCCATAGGGGCCCATTGGTCACTGCTCTGATGGGGATTTTCTTCCCCGATGTGCTCATCCCTGGAGCACAGTGACGATCTATAAGCTCTCAAGTGGTGATATCCCCTCCACAGGAACCTGTCAATGAGATGGGGGCACCCCATCTTGAGAGACCAGTCAAGAAGTAGATGTCCTCTACTTCCACTGTAAGAATATGGGGCCCCACCTTGAAATGTTACTGCTCTGGATTCCACATCTGTATTATGTGTTCCAGTAACTGCTCATGTGACACCATGCTTGGGGTCCGAAAGAACTTCAGGAGCCCACAGTCCCGTAATGCGGTAATATAACCTGCATTTCTCTCAGCAAAAGCATCATCATTGTCATGTGTTCTTTCTTTCCATATCACCATGTTTTGAACAACCAAGACCTGCCAAGAACAATCATAGCATGCATTAGAATCATTCCTAATCATTAAAAAACAAAAGAATGACTTATTATTGCTTATGCTGCTACTTTAAAATCTCCACGGCTGGCACCGCCTGTGCACCATTGGAGATAGGTGGTGGCACCACCTGTCAACCATGTTGTAGGCGTGGTTCTCGGGTGGTACTGCATATCCCGCAAGGGGTAGGCGCGGTGCCTGCTTTTAAGGTTTTAGGGCTCCCCATATGAGCTAAAAACCCCACCAAAACTCAAAATAAACACTATGAAATGAAAGAATAGGGTGTTAGTTGTTACCTGCAACTAACTGTGCTAAAACCAGACAATGGAAACTCCCGGTAGCAGCTGCTGAAGATCTGGCTAAGAAAGTGCTCCAAATGCTCTCCACTATGGGTAAATAGTGAAATGATTTGATTTTTTACTATTTACATGACTTATATAGGCATTTTTGGGTCTGACATACTATAGTTTTGATATAAAATCACATTTTAGTCAAAGTTTATCTGTCGTAATCCCTTAATGCTAGTTGTAAATGCATTTAACACTTATTTCTGAGTCGATTGCAGGATAAGAGAACCACAGTAAGAAGCTTTGGAAGTTTGTTTATGGATTTTTCCCACTTTCATAAAACTGAAAAGGTCAATGAGCATTCATTACGACACTTTGGTCACGCTTTTTAAACCTAGTATCAAAGGTCCGAGTCCATTTCAGTTTCTTTCCAGGCTCGTAAAAAAATTGACATTGTGTAAAGAAGCGTCATGGAGTCTTCTTTTCACCTCTTTTTCAGGCTCCTTAAACATGAAAATATCGTCGAGTCCATTTCCGATTCTTTCCAGGCTCATAAAAAATGACATTGTGTAAAGAAACCTCATGGAATTCTCTTTAAACTCTTTTCAGGCTCCCTAAATACGACAAGATCGGAGCGATCTTGTCTTATTCATGCTCCTTAAAATATTTGAAGAGTCATCCGTCCAACGGTAGGTTATCTCTTTTTTGGTTCGGATAGGACTATTTATGAAGAAGGAACACTCCAGCCAATCATGACTAGAAGAGGTCTCTAAGGTATGATTTTACACTTTTTTGGGCCTTAGAGACTAAATCATATGCAAACTGACCCTTTTGGAGTCTTCTTCTGTATTCGTTCAAACTCTCTAAACATGAACGATACCGAGTTTTCTTTCAGTGGACTCGTTAAATCAAACATTGAGAGACCCATTTTTGGAACGAACCCCTCCACTCTCAGGTTCATAAAACATATGAGTCTAGACTTGTATTATGACGAGCTATATCAAGTGTTTGTTACCCTCTTTGAACTCGTAAAACCGAANACCCCCTCCACTCTCAGGTTCATAAAACATATGAGTCTAGACTTGTATTATGACGAGCTATATCAAGTGTTTGTTACCCTCTTTGAACTCGTAAAACCGAAAAGAGGCACTCATCGATCAAGATGGCAGAAATGGGAAGGGAATCATTTTGTAAATAATGGTAGTTGTTTGTCGTTACCTTTGAACATAGCACTTGTCTACACATCATGTCAGTCAATTGGGTATTCAACTGATCTCTGCAACAATCCACTTTCATGAGTCATGTCACTCCTTGAGTCTTTCAAAGAATGCATTGTCCACTGTCGCATTGTGTGTCTGTCCCGTCCAGTCATGCTGCCAAGTCTTTTTGTTGTGCCACCCAATGTTCAAAGGGGATCTGAAGGAGTTTTACCCCTGCAGTCTACATAGTCTTTGTGTCAGTATCTTTGAGTCAGTATTATGGTTACTACATTCACATCATTCTAGAACTATGTTCTGAGTTTCGTGTCGTCGATGTGGGACTCATCATGGCCCTCCTTCGATGAGACTTTTCCTGTCGACATCAGCTCATCATCTGGGAAATAGTCTTAGAAACAATATTTGGTACCTTGAGATCTATATGCCTTAATGACAGATTCTATCGCTCTTGACATAGGTTCGCGTCATTAACCTTTGATCAATAGAATCAACTGGGTGTTCGACATCAGGACATATATTCACACCCAGTAGATTGTACTAGGGTACCTTGGGAATCATTGACATTAATGGTGATCTCCCTCGCACTTGTTAACAGTTCACATCATTGGCCAGTAATCAAGTGGTTTCTACCATGTTCGACTTCAGATCATTGTAATCACATGGATAGAATCGTACTTTGTGGAAGACGAGACGAAGACCCTAGGTGTTTGTTTAAAGCGTTCATTGCTTTCCTCGGGTTGCGATGGAGTTTTGTATATCTAGCATGGATCCACATTTGTATGGTCATGGCTATGCTCAAATTTGCATCTGTATGACATAGATCTACATTTGTATGTCTGGTAGCTATGTCCAAGTTTGAGTCCTCTATCACATGGATCTACGTTGTATTCTAATAGCCATGCTTGTTTATTCCTCTCATGGATCTGCCTTGTATTGGTCTGTAGCCATGAGTTGGTTACTTGTGTCTATGAGTCAAGATACTGATGTACTACAGATGCCTACTTGACAACATGCTCCGATCGAGCTGACATTTTCACCTCGTAGCAACGACTTGTTCTCTCAAAGCTCTCATTTATCGTATCCCTCTAAGACTCATGCTTTGGGGGGCATCCTATTATACCAAAATCCTGTCATCATCATGTGATAAGACCTTTGACATACCTATTTTCCCTTAATCCCAACACTTGGAGTGGAAACCCATGCTAATTGTCAATATTTCATGAAAATTCCCAGCACCGAGCTTTCCTTGTTGTCCAGGAGCGGTACCTTGTTCGCACCGCCTATCCCTTGTTGTCCACAAGCGATGCCACTGCTTATGGCCCTTAGTCCATAAGCATTTCTTACCAGAACCACTATGTCATTGAAGGAGAAACATGGTACCCTGGGTAAAAAGGGAAAAATATAATTTTCTCAAGGCTTCTAGATCATGAGCCTCGTGTCCTCCCTTATCCCTATCATTGTGGGTCAGTTGAGCTCGAGATCCCTCATTCTAGGATCTTAAAGGCCACCTCATCCACTACTCTCTCAACCATCCGGCCTATCCATTGAGCCTTATAAATACAAGCTCATATATATGGTTGAGGGGAAGAACTCTTAAGGTATTTTTATGCTATTGGATTTATCACTTGGCCCAAGCCATTGAAGAGCATAGAGAGCTAAAGTCGGAGCTTATGGGGATGAGAGTGCTTGGTTTCATGGAGATGAATGTCAACACTAAGGCTTGATTGGTTGTAAACTTCTCCATTTTTATATTAATACAAAGCTAATTTCCATCCCACATTATTGTTGTTGTTTGATTTCACATGTATGTTGTTAGATTCCTTAGTCACTAACATCGATTAGTAGATCATATTCTGGAAGCTTTGATGTGTTTGTGTGTTTAAGCTTATTGCAGGTACACAGTGTTACTATCGAAGCATTACATTCCAGGTATCTATGGGGTCCAGGGAGGGTCTTCAACCTTTGTCCTTCATTTGTTCTAGATCTGAACCATTCAGACCAGTGGAACACCTTACTATCCACATAAGGTGAAATATTCCAGCTAACAAGGATGCATTTAACGACTAGTGTATTTTGATTGGGGAGGCTAAGTGAATTTCCATGAATTCATATTCGAGTCCATGTTCGAAATATGTTTTCCTTTTTTTCAATTCAATATTGTTATGTCTCAGGTGATACAATTTAGCACTTGGAATATTGTTGTCTTCCTTTCTTATGCAATTTCTTGGAAGTAATATTTTAACCTAGACAATTGTAGTCATGTCGACTATTGGGTTTGGCTAGAATTCCTAGCCTTGCTTAGTGGTATGAACCCTTTTGTGGATTTGTTTGCTAAATATTTTGGGAAAGTGCTTATTCTTGATGGAATTATTATTTTAGGGATAACTTGACGGTTTGTGTGGAAGTGGATTTGAAATGGAAGATTTCCCTTTCATTTTTTTATATGCCATAAATGGACTCAATAAATAGAAGGTTTGATATGTCAATTTTTTGAATGCCTTATTTTCCTACAAAGTTTAGGATTACTGACTTAGATATTTCCCTCTACGATGACCCAAGTTGAAAGAGCTTGCGAGAGCAAGTGTTGGTGCTACTACTTCATAGGAAGTAGTATAAGTCACTTTTGTGGCATCATGACAAGCATTCAAGCATGGTAGTCCATTGATGATTTCTACAATGGGATTAGGTGGTTTATTTTAGGTGGTGCATGATTAGGAGCATGTGATCTTGTTTCGGGTGTTTTAGGTTATGGTATAATTGTCCTTTTAGTAGGTAGTGGCTTTAACATGAGGCTCAGATGGCCTAGTGGTTCAACCCATGGGCAATAGTTCTACCATAGTTATGGGGAAATCTCAAGCACTCTATTCATCAAAATTGGTGCCCCATGGGGTTCATCTCTTCCTAGTTATGATAGAATGAATATTTATACAAGATATCATAATTAATCTCAGGGGAATCCATGAATATGGGTCCTACATTTAGTGAAATGTGGCGATGAAATTTGAACATCTTAACTATTTTGTAAATTTAACCCATTGAAAGTCATATACACATTGCAAACTTTGGAGTACCATAATAAAACATTTTTTAAGGAATTTTGTTGTATTTTTAATGATATGTTTGGTTGAAAATAATTTAAGTAGTGTTTGATTTTCAATTATTACATGAATATTTTCTTTGGTTTATGTGCCTCAATAGTTTTGAAATTTTGAGGTAAATAAACCAAAACACAAATTCTAGTAATAATTGAAAATAATATGTTTATTTCCAAAAAATATTAATGGAATTTAATATGTCACGTTTGTATTTAATTAAATGCTTCTCCTTGTAAATTCATACAAACTTAACAATTGACTAATTGATCTCAACAATTAGTTCAATATTCAATGTATAATTTTCAATATATATATATANATACTTCACAAAAACGCGCTCACGTTATAGTGTGCAATATCACGCTCGCGTTATGTAAAACTTTTTTATGCTTTAAATAAGTCGAACCCGTCATTTTCTCTACAACCACACGCTATAACGAGTTCGGGCGGAGCAAAACGAGCAAGGGTGAACGTGTTTTGGGTGAGAAAAGGCCGACAAACTCCACCTTGGGGATCAATCTCTTCCTTGTGGGGTATTTACTCCAAATCCTCTCATGCTAATTTCCCTATATTCAATAATTTCTATTCTCTAATATGAATTGAAACCATTTTTTTTATATGCCCATAAAGGAATTTACATGCACAATGGAAACCAAAACCCCAATTTAATCATAAGTACCCAATCATTTTGACTATTTTCATATGTATATTCACAAGCATCCTTGTGAATCCATATCAAAATTCACATGCCCAATGGAAACCAAAACCCCAATTTACTCATAAAAAAACATATCAATTTCACTATTTGCATATTGATATTCACAAGCATCCTTGTGAATCCATACGAAAATTCACAAATATGCAAAGTTTTTCAAGTATATCTCAAGTTTGCATAAGTAATTTACATGCACAATGTAAACCAAAACCCCAATTTACTCATAAAAAACAAATCAACTTTACTATTTAAATATGTATATTCACAAGCATCCTTGTGAATCCAAACAAAAATTAACAAATATGCAAAGTTTGTCAAGTATATTGCAAGGTTGCATACAACTAAAAAAAATCAAGTAGATTTCATATCTTCCCTAAAATACATAAACAAACATGGTAAATCCCTTGCCTGTATCCGAAATATTGAAGTTGGTCGTCCAAGAACATTAATAAACACCTTATAGTTTTGATGAAACTTCCTAATCCAAGTGTTAAAATAAGGTATAGAAGCTTCCCATGCTTAAAAAATATTTCCTCTTGACTGAAGGGTGCTTTTTGGTTAAGGTCAAGACAACAAAGTTCAACAATAGGCTCTACGAACATCAAGATACATAGGGAGGTTGATGTGTTTGATTACATCCCAATCACATACTATCATACATGATAGAATCCAGTGGAAACCATAAAAGCCACTATACACAATTATGCAAAGTCTCTCATGGGTATATAGAAAGAGTGCATACAACTAAAATAACATCAAGTGGAATCCATACATGGCCCAAATTACATATAAACAAAGGTGCTAAATGGACTTTGGAGTCCAAAAAAAATCACGCTACAACAAATAATTACATATCTATCAAAACCCTTACCTATATTGGGATTTTATTCATCAATAACACATTTTGTCACCTCTTCTACGCTCTAGCCCTTGCCTCTACCCGCATTCTGGGAGTTGGTCCTGCAAGGGCATTAGTCAACACCTCACAATTTCGATGAAACTTCGCAATCCAAGAAATAAAATAAGCTAGAGGAGCATCCCAATCAACATATGCACATAGGACATTTTATGTACACATGCATATGGAAATTGGAATTAATACAAATTTACAACATAAACTTAAGATGAAAAAAAGTTAAATGTTTATTCTTTACTGTAAAATTCAAGATCAATTTTAAAATTTAAATTATAAATAGTTTATGTTGTTATTTGTCGTACATTAGTTTTACAGTTTTCATTGCTTAGGGATTTCATTATACCATGTGTTTATTTTCCTAATGATATTTTATTTGTATTTATGATTACAGTGGCTACTATGGACCACAATGTAGAGATTTTAAGAGTTATTGGTCATCTAAGAGAGATTGGTTCTTCCTGAAGGGGTGGAGATGAACTCCACCGTTCCTTGTCAGCATCATTACTGACTATAGTGGATGCAATCAGTAGATCGAGTCCTTCTAGTCTATTTTTAGTCACTAGGACCATCGGGTCCACTTGGCCTAATTGGGGCACATGTTCCAGTTACTAAAGTGTGGGGAAAACTAATTGAGGCCTACTGCCACTGATTGCACTTGCATGCATCAATTTAGGAGCCTCCTAGATCAATCCCTACAAATTAGGAGTCGTTGGGAGTGTCGATACCAACCTCCATCATTTGAATTGAGTTGGTGACTAGTTAAGTTAAGTTAGTAGTCGGTTACATTCAATTATAATCCCTTACATTTAGTTATACTCAATTAGCACTAGGATTGCATGGCTGCATGCAGGTGAGGTGCATTTACTCACCTACCTCAGCCAGTGAGACTAGTTAACACTGAATTAGACACTTGAGTTGTGATTTAGAACTCTGATGAACTCCAATAATGATTTATACAAGGTTAGTTAACCATTCAGTCCTCCGATAATGATTTAGACAAGGTCAGTTAACCATTCAGTCAAGTAGAGTCTAATCAATTCGAATTTCCTCCCATGGATTCAAATTGCATGTGGCTATTTAGCCATTGTACTTCATTGTAATTATTATCTAATTACTTTTGATTGATGAAAGCATTCACAGTTGCAAGCCATTTTTGCACTATTTCATTCTTCAATTGCTGAGTAAATTGTGTGATCTATTTTGTGAGTTGTGTGTTGATCCATAGATCTATTTGCTCAATTTAATATGGTATCAGAGCCTCAGCAGGACAAGGCACTTCTCCTACTATAGATCCATACTTGGATCATTTTTTTTGAGCAAAATTGCTCCTTCCAATACTTCACCAAAAGCGGATAATTTACCACTTAATATCCCAAGTTGAGGAATTGTTGATCAAGCTTGCTTGATCAACTATGCTGGGTGTGAAGGAAATTCCAAAAGTGCAGATTGTCTACCTTATTTTGTCTATTTGATTGTGTGATTTACAAGTTTATCAGTCCTCTTCACTGCATTCGCTACAAGAAACTCAGTCTCCTTCATAGCATTCACTACAAAAACTCACTCTTCTCCACTGCATTCTAGATGGACCCTCCAATGGAGCTCCTCACTCCTTTCAACTATCACCAGTAGAAGGAGGACATGGATATTGAGAAAAGACTCTTCAGACTCACAATGGAGATAGAGAAAGAGCCAATTCATTATGTTGACAAATAAAAGTATTGGAATAGGCTTGATGAAGCCTACAGATGCTTGTCCCTCTCAATCTCTTAAGACCTTCTCTTCCACATCAATGGATTGCAGACTCCCAAGGAGGTTTGGGATAAGATTTCCTCCTTATTTGACAAGCAAGATGATCTAAGGATATATCAGCTAGAGAATGAGCTAATCTCTCTCCATCCAACCAATTTCGAAACACTAAATGACTTCTTCACAAAATTCAAGCATTTAGTGTTCCAATTGAAACTGTGCAAAGTTTAGAAGGAGGATGATCAACTCATCCTTGCCATTCTCTCCAAACTTGGTGCAGACTATTCAGTATTTGTATCAACATTTAATTATGTGAATCTTTCTACTCCAAACTGAAAGATTCCTACTCTTAACTCCTTCATTGAATCTCTCACGTAGGAGCATGACAAGTTGATCCAAATGGGGATCATTCAATCTTCCAGAGATCCAATACTAGTTTCATGAGGACCTAAGGTAGAAAATGATAAAAGGAAGCAAAAGGATGAGTCTCCTGTAGAGAAAGAGCAGTCAAAAGAGCCTTCATGTTCGAAGAGAAGTAAGAATATCGGCAAAGGAAATACACTATGTTATTACTGTGGAACGGGATTTAATCTAGAAACCACTTGTATCAGAAGAACAATAGATGAGATGTCACTTATTTGAAAGAAACATAACATTACTATACCTGCTAGCGCAAGGAAGGTTGACCATAGAGAAGAAAATGAAGAGCATGAAGAGACATTCCATGCATTAAAGGCTAGTTGCTCCACATCACATGCCTTCCTCATTGATTCTAGAGCCTCTAATCATATGGTTTCATCCAGAGAATCATTCTCTTCCTTGCAATATTTTGATGGTCCTAGTATTCAGATGGGCAATAGCAATAAGGTTCAAGCCAAAGGGAAGGGATCTATCAAGCTTGAACATGGAAAGTTCAAAGATTTGATTTATGGTCCCTCCCTAGCTACAAACATGTTATTTGTATACCAGATGACTCATAATGGCTCTCCAAAGCAAGTCATATTTGGTCCTAAATTAGTGTAGATCACAAATATCTCTACTGGGAACATCATAGCGAAGGGTGCTGCAAATCATGCCTCCAAGGCATATGAGTTCTCACACTTCATGCCATTTTCAGAACCAGTGCACTCTCAACATCCACTTGTAAGGGAAGGTAAAAAAATTTCATCTACTTCTTTTGTAGTTTCCACTAGTATTGTAGATCCAGCTGTATCAGTTTATGAGATTGAGATTCAGGGTGACTCAAATCCAGGTATAGTCCCTACTTCCAAACTGGAAGCTAGGAAGATGACTGGAAATCCATCTGACACTCAAAAGGGAAATACCCTTGCGCTATGTCATGAAATCTTACCTTGTTCAGAGAGATGCAATAGACTCCTTGTAATATGCTACATGGCAAGGGATCAGTCTCACTACATTCATAATAATAGAGTTGATCATACACCTCTTCATCTAGCAAGAGACAAAGGTTAGATTCCTCCTTCCTTCCATCATCATTTTGGGAGAAGATGGAGAAGTATACATGCCAGGCCCCAGGATACCTATGCACAGAGTATCATGCATGCTTCCTCGCTACTTCACAAAGATTGCAGCAACACATTTTCAATTTTTTCAAACTTTAATCCTGATTCTATCTGCTTAGTTAGAGGGGGGGATTTTTTCCCATGTGGTTTTTTCCCTAGCTCCTTGTATTAAGCAGTTACTTTACTTTACTTGATTTAATGGGTGACCTATGGTCTTATTTACCAGGGTCCACATATTTTCCAAGTTAGCATTCAGGGGGGGTGTTAGGATTATTAATCCTCCCTTGTCCAATTTTGTCATATGTCTAAATCAGGAGTCATGTCTAAATCAAGAGTCCTTCTAGTCTATTTTTAGTCACTAGCACCATCGGGTCCACTTGGCCTAATTGGGGCACATGTTCCAGTTACTAAAGTGTGGGGAACACTAATTGAGGCCTACTGCCATTGATTGCACTTGCATGCATAAATTTAGGAGCCTCCTAGATCAATCCCTAAAAATTAGGAGCCGCTAGGAGTGTCGATACCAACCTCCATCATTTCAGTTGAGTTGGTGACTAGTCAAGCTAAGTTAAGAGTCAGTTACATTCAATTCTAATCCCTTACATTCAGTTCTACTCAGTTAGCGCTAGGATTGCATGGCTGCATGCAGGTGAGGTGCATTTACTCACCTACCTCAGTTAGTTAGACTAGTTAACACTGAAATAGACACTTGATTTGTGATTTAGAAATCCGATGACCTCCAATAATGATTTTGACAAGGTCAGTGAACCATTCAATCCTCTGATAATGATTTAGACAAGGTCAGTTAACCACTCAGTCAAGTAGACTCTAATCAATTCGAATTTCCTCACATGGATTTGAATTACATGTGGCTATTTATCCATTGTACTTCATTGTAATTATTATCTAATTAATTTTGATTAATGAAAGCATTCTTAGTTGCAAGCCATTTTTGCATTGTTTCATTCTTCAATTGTTGAGTAAATTGTGTGATCTATTTTGGAGTTGTGTGTTGATCCATAGATCTATGTGCTCAATTTAATATGGTATCAGAACCTCGGTAGGACAATGCACTTCTCCTACTATAGATCCATACTTGGATCATTTTTTTATCAAAATTTCTCCTTCTAATACTACAACAAAAGTGGAGAATTTACCACTTAATATCCCAAGTTAAGGAATTGTTGATCAAGCTTGCTTGATCAACTATGCTGGGTGTGAAGGAAATTCCAAAAGTGCATAATTTAGACCTTATTTTGTCTATTTGATTGTGTGATATACATGTTTATCATTCCTCTTCACTACATTCACTACAAGCAGCTCAGTCTCCTTCTCAAAATTTGCTACAACAGCTCAGTCTTCTCCACTGCATTCTAGATGGACCCTCCAATGGAGCTCCTCACTCCTTTCAACTATCACCAGTAGAAGGAGGACATGGAGATGCAGCTATGCTCCAAAAGACTCTTCAGACTCACAATGGAGACAGAGAAAGAGCCAATTCATTATGTTGACAAAGAAAAGTACTGGAATAGGTTTTATGAAGCCTACAGATGCTTGTCCCTCTCAATCTCTCGAGATCTTCTCTTCCACATCAATGGATCGAAGACTCCCAAGGAGGTTTGGGATAATATTTCCTCCTTATTTGACAAGCAGGATGATCTAACGATATATCAGCTGGAGAATGAGCTGATCTCTCTCCATCCATCCAATTTCGAAACACTAAATGACTTATTCACAAAATTCAAGCATCTAGTGTTCCAATTGAAGATGTGAAAGGTTGAGAAGGAGGATGATCAAATCATCCTTTCCATTCTCTCCAAACTTGGTGCAGACTATTTAGTATTTGTATCAACATTTCATTCTGTGAATATTTCTACTCCAAACTGGAAGATGCCTACTCTTAACTCCTTCATTGAATCTCTCACTCAGGAGCATGGCAAGTTGATCCAAATAGGGATCATTCAATCTTCCATAGATCAAGCACTGGTTGCAAGAGGACCTAAGGTAGCGAATTATAAAGGGAAGCAAAAGGATGAGTCTCCTGTAGAGAAAGAGCAGTTGAAAGAGCCTTCAGTTTTGAAGAGAAGTAAGAAGAATGGAAAAGGACAGACACTATGTTCTTACTGTGGAAGGGGATTTCATCCAGAAAGCACCTGTATGAGAAGAACAATTGATGAGATGTCACTTCTTTTGAATAAACATAACATTATTGTACCTGCTATTGCAAGGAAGGCTAACCATAGAGAAGAAATTGAAGAACATGAAGAGACATTCCATGAACAAAAGGCTAGTTGCTCCACAGCACATGCCTTCCTCATTGATTCTGGAGCCTCCAATCATATGGTTGCATCTAGAGAATCATTATCTTCCTTGTAGTATTTTGATGGTCCTAGTATTAATATGGGAAATAGCAGTAAAGTTCAAGCCAAAGGGAAGGGATCTATCAAGCTTGAACATGAAAAGTTCAAAGATGTGATTTATGGTCCCTCCCTAGCTGCAAACTTGTTATATGTATACCAGATTACTCATACTAGCTCTCCAAAGAGAGTCATATTTGGTCCTAACTCAGTTTAGATCACAAATATATCTACTGGGAACATCATAGCAAAGAGTGCTATAAATCATGCCTCCAAGGCATATGAGTTCTCACACTTCATGCCATATTCTGAACCAGTGCACTCTCAGCAGCCACTTGCAAGGGAAGGTAAAAACATTTCATCTACTTCTTTTGTAGTTTCCACTAGTATTGTAGATCCAGCTGTATTAGTTTATGAGATTGAGATTCAGGGTGACTCAGATCCATATCTAGTCCCTCCTTCCAAACTGGAAGCTAGGAAGATGACTGGAAATCCATCTAACACTCAGAAGGGAAATACCCTTGCGCTAGGTCATGTAATCTTACCTCCTTCAGAGAGATGCAATAGACTCCCTATAAGATGCTACATGGCAAGGGCTCAGTCTCACTACATTTAGAATAATAGAGTTGATCATACACCTCTTCATCCAGCAAGAGACAAAGGTTAGATTCCTCCTTCCTTCCATCGTCATTTTGGGAGAAGATGGAGAAGTCTACATGCCAGGCCCCAGGATACCTATGCACAGAATATCATGCATGCTGCCTCACTACATCATAGAGATTACAACAACACATTTTCAATTTTTTCAAACTTTAATCCCGATTCTATCTGCTTAGTTAGAGGGGGGGATTTTTTCCATGTGGTTTTTCCCCCAGCTCCTTGTATTAAGCAGTTAATTTACTTTACTTGATGTAATGGGTGACCTATGGTCTTACTTAATACGGCCCATAGATTTTCCAAGTTAGCATTCAGGGGGGTGTTAGGATTATTAATCCTCCCTTATCTAATTTTTTCATACGTCTAAATCAGGAGTCCTTCCAGTCTATTTTTAGTCACTAGCACCATTTGGTCCACTTGGCCTAATTGGGGCACATGTTCTAGTTACTAAAGTGTGGGGAACACTAATTGAGGCCTACTGCCACTGATTGAACTTGCATGCATCAGTTTAGGAGCCTCCTATATCAATCCCTACAAATTAGGAGCCACTGGGAGTGTCGATACCAACCTCCATCATTTGAGTTCAATTGATGACTAGTTAAGCTCAGTTAGGAGTCAGTTACATTCAGTTCTACTCATTTAGCACTAGGATTGCATGGTTGCATGTAGGTGAGGCGCATTTACTCACCTACCTCAGTTAGTTAGACTAGTTAACATTGAATTAGACACTTGAGTTGTGATTTAGAACTTCGATGAACTTCGATACTGTTTTAGACAAGGTCAGTTAACCATTCAGTCCTTCGATAATGATTTAGACAAGGTCAGTTCACCATTCAGTCAAGTAGAGTCTAATCAATTCAAATTTCCTCACATGAATTCGAATTTCTTGTGGCCATTTATCATTGTACTCCATTGTAATTATTATCTAATTACTTTTGATTAATGAAATCATTCACAGTTGCAAGCCATTTTTGCATTGTTTCATTCTTCAATTGCTGAGTAAATTGTGTGATCTATTTTGTAAGTTGTGTGTTGATATATAGATCTATGTGCTCAATTTAATAAATGCAACATACCTAACACACATAAGCACCCAGCACACCTAAGCAACTGACCCAACTAAGTGGAATACAAAATCACCTTACCCACAAAACATCCTAACAAGCATTTAAAGAATGCACGAAGTTGACAAACCTAAGTGATGCACCTGTGTGGTCTACATAAATGAAATTGGTGTTTGGCATGACGTCTTTCAGCTAACGAATATATGGGATACACATCAAACCTAAAAGTATATGAGTATAAGGTTGATTGAAAATAATGGTTATGATTAATTATTGTTGTATCTCATGCACATTATTTTATTGTTTTGTTAATGTACATGGCATTTGATGAATCAGCTCGAGGACACACTTTGGAAGAGATGAAAATTATGTGTGATTTTATTATACTATTAAATTCATTGGAGAAGTACTATTCTGAGTCTCGTTTTATAAATTTATGTTTATGTATTGAAGTACATGTATATACCTATGTCAAATTTGAACTAACCTTAAAATTTAACAGTATACCCCAAAAATAATTACAAATGACTTGAATACTTTAAAGGACCATTCTTGATTTGTTAATTAGTTGTGCATTATCACTCATTGTTATTCGTCTACATGTTTCTAAAATGAAAGTGACAAACTTGAGTCCACAAGTTTGTATTTGATTGACTTGGACTTGAACAGAGAGTTCATATATCCAATTATTGTATGGAAAAAGAGTATGAGCAACACCCTGGTGCTCTAGCTCGACCCTTTGCATGACGAATACCTTTGTGTGATGAATGTGACTAATAATGAATGTGATAAAAATATTGTGTACTTTATTGGCCCTATTATTTCCATATTGTTATTTTATAAATTTCTCTAAATTATATTTATTGTATGCTCTAGTGTAAAAAATTACCCAGTAGTGCAGTAAAACAGTTCGATTATAAGAGGAATACTAGGAACAAAATGTAGTAATAAGGTAGCATTCTTCTCTATGCATCCAATGTGTAACTCTTAGTCAAATATATATATCTGATCCATGATCATGATTATATGGCACGTTGAATCCCACCTCCTATAGGCTTTCAAGGACACCTATTGAATCCCTACCTAGGGCATGGAATTCCAACAATGCATCAAAATAAGGTTCTGGTGGGTCATGCAAGAATTTTTAGGTATGTTCCATGTGGGAATGCTAGCCACATTCTCACGGTATAGGAATTTTCAAATTTGACCCATATGTGCAAAAATTTCACATTCCCTTACTGAGCAAAACCCTAGTTTCCAAAATTGACCTAAAACATGATCCCTTGTCCATGGACCCGAAGTAGAGGGCCACCCCTAGCACTATCTCGATGTCTTGAATCTAACGAAATCAACGGTTTGTCGATCCGAGCCACTATCATCATTCTATGGGATGTTAAATCCCACCTCCTACAGTCTTTGAGGGACACTTGTTGAATCCCTACCCGGGGCATAGAATTCCAACCATGCATCAAAACAGGGTTTCGGTGGGTCATGCAAGCATTTTTAGGGATGCTCCATGTGGGAAATCTAGCCACATGTTCACAGTTGAGGAATTTGCAAAGTTGACCCCTATGTGCAAAAATTTCACATTCCCTTACTAAGAAAAATCCTAGTTTCCAAAATTGACCTAAAATAGTATCCATTGTCCATGGACCTAGAGTAGAGTACCACCACTAGCACTATCCCAATGTCCTAAATCCAATGGAGTCGACGGTTCGTCAATCCGAGCCACGGTCATCATTCTATGGCACATTGAATCCCACCTCCTACAGGCTTTCAGGGATACATGTTGAATCCCTACATGGGGCATAGATTTCCAGTCATGCATCAAAATGGGGTTATGGTGGGTCATGCAAGTGTGTTTATGGAGTTTCCATTTTGGAATGCTAGCCACATGTTAAGAATCAAGGAATTTTTAAATTTGACCCCTATGTGCAAAAATTTCACATTCCCTTGTTGAGCAAAACCCTAGTTTCCAAAATTGACCTAAAACATGATCCCTTGTCCATGGACCCAAAGTAGAGGGCCACCCCTAGCACTATCCCGATGTCCTGAATCCAATGGATTCGATAATTCGTTGATCCTATCCATGTTCATCATTCTATGGAATGTTGAATCCCACCTCCTACAAGATTCCAAGGACATCTGTTGAATCCCTACCTGAGGCATAGAATTCCTACCTCTATGCTACAAACTAGGGTTTCTATGGTTTAGAATTCAAACTAGGGTTTATGGTGCAAACTAGGGTTACTAGGATTGGCTATAGGGTTTGTAATCTAGAATTGGGCAGGGTTATTAGGGTAGGATTATCTTTCATCTCAATTGATGTGATTACCATCATTCTTACGATTTCAATCTCCTTCTATTAAATGACTAGTGGTCTCCTTCATTCTAAGGTTTGAATGTTTGATACAAGATATTAGTCAATGGTGACATCGAATAAATGGTACTAGTGATTTATAGATTATAGTTAGTGGCTACAAACTATGTTTTCTAGGATTTTGAACACAAACTAGGATTTCTAGGGTTTAGAATTCAAACTAGAGTTTACGGTACAAACTAGGGTTACTAGGATTGGCTCTTGATGTAGTATGTCATGTAATGGATTCTATCGATGTAGTATATAGTATGATGTAGTATGTAGTATGTCAGTAATGGATGCTCTTGATGTAGTATGTCATGTGGATACTTCTCATTGGCTTCATTTTACAATGTTAAAAATTACTTTACATCATAGACTACAATTAGTATGGTTCACTAACACAAGGGGCTATAGTACCTCACCTTTAGTGTATCATGAAGTTGACACAAACTAGTCTCTACGCTACAAACTAGGGTTTCATGGTTTTGAATTCAAACTAGGGTTTATGATGCAAACTAGCGTTACTATGACTGGCTATTGGGTTTGTAAGCTAGGATTGGCCAAAGTTATTAGGCTAGGATTACCTTTCATCTCAATCAATACAAGATATTGGTCAATGTTGACATCGAATAAATGTTACTTGTGATCTATAGATGATATTTAGTGGCTCCAAACTATGTTTTCTAGGATTTTGAACACAAACTAGGATTTCCAGGGTTTAGAATTCAAACTAAGGTTTACGGTACAAACTAGGGTTACTAGGATTGGCTCTTGATGTAGTATGTCATGTAATGGTTTCTATCAGTGTAGTATGTAGTATGATCTTGATGTAGTATGCAGTATGTATGTGATGGATGCTCTTGATGTGGTATGTCATGTGGATACTTCTCTTTTGCTTCATTTTATAATGTTAAAAATTACTCTACATCATAGGCTACAATTAGTATGGTTCACTAACACAAGGGGCTATAGCACCTCACCTTCAATGGATCACGAATTTGACACAAACTAATCTCTAGGCTACAAACTAGCGTTTCTATCGTTTAGAATTCAAACTAGGGTTTATGGTGCAAACTAGGGTTACTAGGATTGACTATAGGGTTTGTAAGCTATGATTTCTAGGATAGGATTGGCGAGGGTTATTAAGCATGGAAAGATTTTAATACCTTATTTTAACACTTGCATTAGGAAATTCCATGAAAACTTGGGGTGTTGACTAATGTCCTTATAGGACCAACTTCGGTATTCAAGGCAGATGCAAAAGACATATCTCACATAGAGTGCTAGATAATGGTCTAGGGATATATGGCATGAGTCATGTAAGTATGAATATAATACAATAAATCCATGATGAATCTTGTGCAATTTATCAAGTTGTAGAATTCTATGCAATTTATCAATCTATCAAGTTTTCAATCTATCAAGCTATAAATAATCAATGATACCATGAAACCAAAATACCTGACTACCACATACTTGACTACCTACCTGTGGTCATTCGACTAGACCATAGGGATCACCTCTAATAGAAATGATATCCTTTAGCCTCTCGTGCTCAGAGTAAGTCAAAAAGTATCGTGACTTTGATGAGTTCTTGCTTAGCATTGTTTGCAGCTGGAGGTTTGTGCCAATAACTCAGTTTTTATAATGGTATACAATTCGACCTGGTCTATAATCTTCAAATACATAACCTTTTTTCTTTTGTGCCTGGGAAACCTGTGTCTAATATTCTCCTTTGATAACCATTGACCCAATTGGAAAATAATTTCCCTCGGATTTTCTTAGTGAGACAATGAGGGTATGCTTCCCATCCAAGCAACATGCTGGCTAGTAGTCATTGTGCCATTCATTTCCTCTCGAGGAAACCACTGTGTATATGTGCCCTACATAAAATATAATGCAGACCTAGGAGTCAGCGAACTAAACACAACTATTCATCAAACATTTCAAACTTATCAACATAACAGTTGAACCTAGTTGTACGAGATCTGATATGTGGTCATATTCAGGTGAAATATTCGATTGGCCCTCCTCCAACTGGGATAATTATGTAATTATTTGTCGACCAATGGGGAGTGATACACAATCCTAGTTGTCAACCCAATTTTTGGATTCACAGTTGTCCCATTCACCACTATTACCTGGATAACAAAAACAAGAGAGTTTCCTTGTCCACATTTCAACTATAGCATTGTCTAACATTCTAAATGAATGGAATGCACAACTTGCTTGGACGGTATTGCACTCATATAGGTTTGATCGATCTGCATTGACCACCTCCCAAAAATATCTTTGTACATGTTCTTTTTGAGATGATTGGTGTTCCTTCCTTCTGGCTCGATGCCCCATTACTGAAGAACACCATGCAACAATGGTATTTTCATCTCAGATGAGCGAAATAGTTGTGAATTTCATTTCTCACCTATGTAATGCAGTCTTTATGCATGCACATGCTCCATCATGTTCCCCTTTTGCATTTCAAGTCTCAAAATAGTTCCAAATTTGTGGCACCTTGTGCCTCTTGTGGAGAATACACAACCATTGGAAGACACGGGCAGTTTTGAATTGTCCCACGCAACCATCAAACCAAATCCAATGTTGTTCCATATGTATATTGTTATCCTTCAGATGATTGTAGAACAATTGAAAACTGTATTGTATAAAAGCCAAGCCATGACACCTCTCATCACTTATGTAAAAGTGATACTCCTTTAATATAACCCTTTTCTCTTTAGTACTATATGCCCCATGTCTATAGGTGATATGCACCATTATGATGATTTTTTCTGAGTGATAATATTGACTCTGAATCTCATTATGTGGTTGAAGAGTGTATTTTTTCACAAAATACACCATTGATAATATAGTTCCAATAGGAAATGTACGTTCTAAAATTCTCATCTTTCCAACGAGCCACATGTACATGCTTTACATATTGTTGTGTATTTTCAAAGAATTCATCCATGAAGTTGCAAACTAGTACCTGGTAGATCAACAATAAAGATGTACAGATCAATATATTGTTACATATATGAAGTAGCAATACATGAAGAAAATAATACTATTCAAGAACTTGTTACTAACCTGAGAGGTGACCAATTATATTTGTTTTCTTTCATTCCCTCCATCAATATCATACATGACATATTTGAACGACTGCAAGTTCACTTCATGTCTCCCAAGTTCATGCTCATCAGTCACATGTATGCATTTTTCCAAAAATTTCCATTCCACCACACGTTGGGCATGTCCCATCCACGCAAGGTATTTGATAAAATGTGCAACCTTATGTCCTTCTACACAAAATTCTATGAATAGAGTCTCTAGATGATGTTGATGGCAATGTAGTTGAGCATTCATGCACAAGAGTGTTATGCAATACACGCAATATATGTATATATGTGTCATAATAATAATCGTACTCAATTTGATATAGACAACAACATGGGTTACGAGTTGTGTTTATTTTAACATACCATGGTTTGCATTTCTTGAAGGATATTTAGCCCAAGTTAAGTTCATTATGTTCATGCCTAAATCTCTCATATAATTATGTTTGTGTCATGTCAAGAAAATGTTTAATGTGGGGATCACGATCCCTTGAACCCATAAATCTCTCATATAATTATGTTTGTGTCATGTCAAGAAAATGTTTAATGTGGGGATCACGATCCCTTGAACCCATTCTCAATTTTAGTACATATTTTTGGTTGGATGAAGGTCTACTATTGTCACGCCAAAACTCTTACACCAATCCCATCCTATACAACCAAAATTGGTTGAGTTTCCATAGAGCATCTTCGATTGGTCATGTCATTTCTTCTCTTTTCTCTAATTTCTTCAGGGATTTCATTGGGTATCGTCTTCCTTGTCGATTTTCTTGCTCGATTGTGTGAATTTCCCATCACCACAATGATCAATGATATATGGTGTTCCTCAATGGGAGATTACCCAAGCTTGGTTTCTTTATTGAACAATTGTGTCTAGATACTCCACCACAATTACCAATGAAATATTTTATTTGATGATCCTCAAATGCAAGAAAAAAATGGGTGGAGATGGTCAATGGTGCTCTTCAATGGGAGACTCCCCAAGCTTGGTTTCTTTATTTCTCAATTGTGTCTAGATACTCAAATTAGGGGGAGCGTTGGGAGGAATGTTTCCTTTTCTAGCTCACCAATTGTAAGAAAAACAATGGTAGATATGCTCTATGGTGCTCCTCAATAGGAGACTCCCCAAGCTTGGTTTCTTTCTTGCTCAATTGTGTCTATATACTCAAGTTAAGGGGAAATGATTTGGAAGAATGTTGTCTTTGTTATCTCCTCAATTTCAAGAAATAAAATGGTAGAGATTCTCTATGGTGCACCTCAATGAGAGATTCCCCAAGCTTGGTTTCTTTCTTGCTCAATTGTGTCTACATAGTCCACCACAATGACCAAGTTAATGTTTCCTTTTCTAGCTCCTCAATTGCAAGAAAAACAATGGTGGAGATGCTCTATGGTGCTCCTAAATGGGAGATTCCCAAAGCTTGGTTTCTTTATTTCTTAATTGGTTTCTTTCTTTCTCAATTAATTCTTTATTTCTTGCTCCTCAATTGTTGATGTATTTGTAACTTCGGAATGTATTCATCCTTATTTCTTATGTATTGTAACCCGATGTTTATTTCAGGATGTGTTTGAGTCATGTCATGCCCCGATGTTCCAATCGGGAAGTTTCTATAATGTAAAAGTCATGTCAAGTCATTGTGGGTAACCCTCCTATTGGTCAAGGGTTAAAGTCCCCATAGTTGTGGGGCCCTAGGGTTATTAGACTATCCTAGAGAAGTCGACCCTAGGTGAGCCATTGTAAGTCGGGGCAATAGTGCCCACCATCTAATTCAAGGGTAACCCTCCTTGTTGTGCAGAGGGAAAAGTCTCGACAAGTTGTGGGGCACTAGGGTTATTAGACACTCCAAGATATGTCGGCTCTAGTAAGTAATTGTTAAGTGAGGCCGACATGTTGGAGTGCACTTCAAGTGAACAAAAGAATATAAATAGAGAGTGAGCCTCTCTATTTATCACTCTCACTACAACACTCACACTCACTCATTGGGGCGCATGAGTGAGAGAGGAGAATCTCTCTTAGTGGGAGAGAGAGAGACAGAAGCTGTGGAGATCATCTTTATGTTTTGGGCTTTTCTATTTTGGTGTTGATTCTATCTCTGAGGAAGTTGCGGGATTTTCTCCTTTATGGTTTCCCCGAGGAAAATTCTTTGTGTCTCTTGTCTCTTGTGTTTTATTGCTGTGCATGTTATTCTCTTAGTTAAATATCCTAAGATCATAATGCTAGCTTATATGATAAAAATCTAACATCAATGTATACCATGCTCCAAGCAATCCTTAGACACTTGTGATGGAGAAGGTTGATGTCAAAAAAAAAAAATCGTATGATAATCTAGTGAAGAACAAAATGAACGCACTGTGTACAACCTGAAATTGCACATGGACTGTGAAACATGCTTGAAATATGATAGAGTGTTTCTCGGACAAGGACTGTTGTTGTTTATACTGATAAATAGCATGCACACGCTATATTTAACAAAATATGATCACATTTTTACCACATATAGCGCGTATGCATTATGCTCAAATAGCGTTTAGGAGCATTTAAGAAGGCAGTTACATGAATAATGGATCATTCAATGTTTAGGGGGAATTAACAAGCACTCCCCAAGTCTTAGCCACTTAACCCCCCCCCCGCCTTCTTCAACCTAACTATATTGGTTTAAAACTCAAGGAATGTGTGTGTGTGTGTGTGTGAGAGAGAGAGAGAGAGGAGGGGGGGTTGGGGTTACGTCACTAGTGGAAAATGAGAGATCAGTGACCAAAAAAATGACCAAAATCCACATATCAATGACCACTTTTGGTTTGGCGATCGTTGGTGGCTAATTTACAGTCTTTTATTACGCGACCAAAATTGGTCATTTTTATTTTGATCATTTATAGCTTGTTAGTTAGTCATTAAATGGGTCATATATTGGAATCAATGACCAAATATATGACCACATTTGTGACCAAATTAATGACCACATGACAAACTAGAATATCACCAAATTTGGTCGCGTAATAAAAGACCATAAATTAGCCACCAAAACTGTTTTTTGGTCATTGATATGCGAATTTTGGGCCTTTTTTTGGTCATATATATCTCATTGTTTGGTCATGTATCTCTCAATTTTTGGTCATTTTATATGCTAATTTTGGTCATTAATCTCATTTATTGGTCACTAATTTAGTCGTTTTATGTGTGGTTATTATATTTTAGTAGTTTTAATGGTGTCTATTATTAATCAATATAAATTTTTAATATGATATTATGTTTAAATTAAAAAAAGAATCATACATTATTTATCATCATCTAATACACATGTGAATTATCCAATGTCGCATTAATTATTTAATTACAACACTTATAAATAATATAAAGTACAACCATATAAGTTTTAAACCACACAAATTGTATTATATGAAATGTCAAGTATTACAATAAATATGATTTTTCTCAAAAACTATCTCCATATAACATTACATGAAAATCATCTAGTACATCGATGACTTTTCAAAATATTACAATGGCTAAACCATCCCACTTGTACTTGGCTGCTAAGCCATACTTAGATCCCGCAGTAGCTTCAAAACCATACTTAGCAGCTTGAAACCCTCAGCAATAGGCTCTTCATACTCAATGGAAAAGCCTCAGCAACGGGATCTTCATACTCAATGCCCCACTTTCTAAGATTTCTATATTTTCTCGTGTAAAACTAGGCATTGTGTCCATCCTGTCAAGCAATGTGTTTTCTCCGACCAGAAACTTGTTCAAGGAAGTTTCTGACCTAGGTTTCCATGTTGAAAAACAATGGATAATGGAAATAAATTGATTTCTATTGGCTGCATTTCCCTTTCCCCACAATAGATGCTACAAATTCCAATCTTGAGTAAACTTGAGCCATCCATGTAGTGATTTATTGTTTGGTAGGGTCAAGAGAATAAGTACCCAGCTGGCATTTATAAGCAATTTTATTTTCCTAAGTGGTCGGTGAAAGATTTCCCATACCAGCTTTATGCCCGGTTTGGATATCTATTTGCAATGTCCATATCTTCTTCTTTCGATAAGTGTGTTCTAGCCATACATCTTGGATTAGTCAATCCATTGATGAAAATTGAATAGTTTTACACTTAGCATGTCTTCTTGGCACTGATTTGTTGATCAATCTTGCAACTATGTGATCACTTTAATGTACATGTGAGACACTTGGTTAGGATAACAGACAGGAGAATGCATTATAAGTTTAGAATGCATGTATTGTTATGTATTTCAATTCCATAAACCATGAAAGACTGGGTGGTTGTGTAGCCTTGCAGCAAGCTTACACTTTCAAGGGAGAAGTCCTTGATGAGTTTCTAGATAATCAGACATCTGTATGCCCAGCCAAAAATTTCCCAAAACAAGCTTCCAGTTCTTAAATGGAAAATAACTAGGGAAAGGAGACAGCTTCAAACAGCATATTGTCCAATGTCAACTACACCTCCCAAGACTCATACTTGCCTCAGGCTGCTGAAAGGTAGGATTCCATTAGAAACATTCTACTTTTCTATGCTACAATATACTGTGCAAGTTAATGTAACCATACCCCCTAATAGCAAAGCTTATAGATAAAATTTTTACTATGGGGGAGGGTTTTTTAGGGGGTGGAGGAATAACAAGGGGGTGAGATTGTTGAAGAAAAGGTTTGATTTATTTTTAAATTTTATAAGAAGATTATTTTCCAAAAAACACTAAAAGTTAGTTTCTTAAAAGAAACAATGAAGAAAGGATATTCCCTATATAGGGAAACTTAGGCTACTGACTATTTGGTGCCATGGCCACAAAGGAAACAATGCAATAAATGGAACTTTAGCTATATTCCAATTTAGAAATGAGAAGAAAAAAGGAATATGAATCGTAAGAGAACTCTTGGATGGAAAATAAGGGCACAATAAATATAAACCAAGATGACAATTGGGGAGCAGAAACCAAATGGCACAAGAAATATAACATATCAATGGATAAAAATTAGTTTATTTTACTCTATGGAACAATAATACAGACTGCTACATAATTTCCATTTGGATTTTCCATTTGAGTGCTAGAACTACCAAAACCTCAATCGTTCAGTTCTTCGTACATGGAATAAATTCCTTCCTCAAAGACACATTTATGTGTTTGATTTCCTTCTTTTTTCTACATGATTCATAAGAGAAAAAAGGACATAAAGGAACAATAAATACAAACCAAAATGGAAATTGGGAAATAGAAATTGGCTGACACAAGAAATAGAACATGTCAATAGACAACAATTAGTTTATGTAAATCTATTGAACAATAATGTTGACTGCTACATAATTTCCATTTGGCTTTTCCATTTGAGTGCTAGCACTGCAAAAACTTCATTTTTACAGTTATTTGTACATGGAATAAATTCCATCCTCGAGGAAGCACAAATTTATGTATTTGATCGCCTTCTTTTTGCCTCTCGGTCTCCTAAATGCAAGCCAATATAAATGTCCTCACTAGAACCATCTTTCCCATCCCTAAGTGCAAATAGGTTCTCACACTTCGGACTTTTAGACTGCTCTGGATGGCCCAGGGGCCTATGAAAATCCTTCACAAACTGGTGCTCGACACTTGTTGGAGGCTCAGCTAATCTTGTCATGAAATCTGACTACCTAAATATTGGGCTTACTTCAGCTCCACTCTGGAGACGCAAATGTTGTGTATGAAAGTTGGACATGTCATCGTGATAAAAGTGTATAAGTGGACATGCCTCTTCTATTTTCTCCTTTTCAGCCAAATCCCAAGGGACCAATTTTGTATCCTCTTGGAGACGACTCCCCTACAGTTGAATCAATAGCCACTATTGATGACCAACGCTTTTGTTCTTCAACAATCTCTGCAAAAGTACAAGCAGTGCATGATGATTTAGGAGGCTTCTCAATGTGTAAACCCTAAACCAAAGCATGTGAAATTATATGCAATACTATTTGTAATAGTAAGGCCTAACTTTGCATTCAAAAGAATTATCTCATTCCCTTTTCGTATACAAAGGATTCACTAGTCAGCAAAGAAAATGTAGAGGATGGTAATTGCATTATCATTCGGAATGAGAAAACAAATGATTTGTTTAAATTATGCATAAGAAAGAAAATATAACGTCAATCACTTTGTAAAATCTATAAACCCATGCATTTCAAACATGACAAACATTAGAGAATTACTTGAGCTATGAAATGCCTATAAATATCTCTCAAAAATATTCAATCTCATTGCAGCACTTTGAAATGAATTCATACCTCAAACTCTCCTAATTACCTATCCAATATCTACACATTAGAATTCTTATGCTTAATCCATAAAAAAAACATAAATAGAGAATCATCAAACATCAACCATAACATAATCTCAAGACATCTCCCTAATCCTAACTTAATGGTCTATTAAAATATAGAACCTAGTTCATATAGGATACAAACTTGTGCTGCCACTAGTAGTATCCAAGACATAAATAATGCAAATACACTGTCCTGACTCTCACAAGGCATGAATCAAGAAACTATGCTTGTAATTCAAATTTAACCACAATGCACAATGCAACAACCCCTTTTTTTCTAGTTTGAAGTTTGGACAAACTGGTAAAAGAAAATAAAACCATGATAGAGCAATAAAAAATCATAACATAGAATTATAATTTCCCTCCAATATCGCAATGCTAATGTGAATAAAGTAATAACACTGGGGGGAAATAGAATCCAGGGACCAGTTCTGACCTCGAGTACCTCCAGCACCAGTGATTAGATCAAGCTGAAGTAAGTCGAGCAAACAACCAAGGTCAACACCACTGGTCTATTTTTTAGGACCAGAGCCATTCTTCAGTTTCAATCCCCCACGGTTGGTTGCGCCACCCCATATAATTCCAACTAGCCTTGGCTTCTCACCACTTTCCCCAGTAACTAGTATAAGGCTTCCACTATCACCTTCTATATCAAAAGCTTATTTATACTCTCCTACAACAAGGAAATATGTAAAAAATAAAATTCCTTTTTCATCATTGTATTCAAGTGCATAGGCCATTATAGTTCCTCTTGTCAGGACAGAACTACTTCCTACTTTCACCACTTGCTTACCAATGAGTCTCCCAACATGATCCTGTAAGTCAACCAACATGACTTCACCCATGTCTCCAACACCTTTCTCCATAGTTGTAACATTGGAAACATCAAAGCTATCTGCGAAAGGTATGAAAGCCCCATCTACTTGCACAAATTTTTCTGTTTCAAAACAAAATAACTAAATTAGAACTAGAACAACATGTATTCTAAAAGTACCTCAAATTGTATGTCATGAATATGATTCTGAAGTTTCTAGAGATCACCTAGATTCATGCCAGTGAAAATTCCATACCACAGATCATATGTGAGGAATGACGTTTCCATCTCAACAACACCTAAGTAGACACCAGGACCAAGGTTTGGTGGCAATGGATGAAACATCTTCTGGTTTGGATAGTCTAAATATACTGCCACATGACGATTTGTCAAGAATCCAACCTGACGAGAGCCAGTTTGACTTTTAACTATAGCTCCCAATGTTCCATATGTTTCTTGGCTTGCAACCTGTAACAAGGTTTAGCGGAAAGACATGAGATCTATTAATGACAAAACAATATTATCACTGCTAAGCATGCAAACAAATACATAGAAAGCAATATGTAATAGCCTCTGCCTGATAAGTGTGAGATGTGTAGATTAGATATATAACTAAAATTAATACTGAATAATTTTTTTAATCTATCTAACAAAAAGTAAAATGCCAGAATTTCAGTTTTTGTTCAACATAAGCAATTTATAGAAGAAAGTAGTTCACTATTTGAAAGTTTTCAGAGTATATAGAACGTAAAATCATCAAAGAAAACATAATGTCAAACTAAGATGAATGATGAAATCATAACAATCGCAGGTGACTGTAGATAGGATGACAACTGAAAAAATGTTGCATCTTTTACTAGAACTCACAAAACTAAAGCAACATGAATGTACAAGTGTTCATATCTAACAATATATACATTAAAAATACAACACCGCACATAAACCCACTAATAAAATTGAGACATCTCAATAACCTACAAAAAAAGTGATCCAACATACTTGTACCTTGGATAACAAACCTTGGGCATAAAGGTAAGGAGAAACAGAAATGTGATAGATATGCAACTAGGAAAAACATCTCCTAGGGACAATCCTAGTGGTTAATATTTGTCACTGGGCTGCCTTCATTTGTGATAAAAAAAAATAGTTAATTATAAAGAGTTACCACAAATTCTATAAAACACTACTTTATTTTATGTAGTCCTTTCCCATTAAAATAAATATAAAGTCTTATTATAATTGTCATTAAGGAATGCAATATAGTTCATATCTAGAGAAAGATTTACCAGTATCTACACAAAGACATGCAAAATTACTCTGAAGTGAATTATATGTATCGATTGGCAACAAGGTATTTAAATGTCAAAAAATAGGACCCATAACAGAAACTTATAACAACAGTCAACCCAATTCTGGCCCCCACAATAACATCGACGAGAACACAATTCCAGATATGCGGTGTAATGTTTGAACTTGTTCGATGGAATGCCTATGTCTTGGAAAGTTTAGAATCATGAAATACTAATGTGTCCTATATTAGAAAAATAGAAGCATGCTACATTCAAAGGTCTAGATACAATATTATAGACCATTGAAAAACAAATTCCTTGCTCCCAGAATAAAAGAATATCACATTGTCACAAAAACAATGATGTACTAGTGCATGCTACCCACACACTAAATTTAAAATAGGTCACATCAAAACACATTTATCACAAGATGAATATGGTCCATGTCTTAGACGCTTTTCCACCTCGAGTGAAACTACCAAAACGGTCCATTACCAAATCTCACTACCCTAAAGTTGCATTGTAAGCTTGTACCATTCATAGCCATCATGAGGATAGACCATGCACAGACTCCCTAACATTGGTTTCCTTTCCTTTCCATTCAAATTGGATTATAATTTTCAAAAAGAGTTACAGAGAAATACACCAGCTGCAACCAGTATCACAAAATTCAAAATAAGTACTTCATGCACCCATTCCTTTGTACAACACACCAGCAAATAAAATCCACCCGCAATTATACCTATTTGTAATTTGAATACGCATGAAGTTTATTGATATGTGCACAAAACAATCACAAAAATATTTCCTAGAACATTATTATAGCTCAAAACGACACATCTCTACCTGTGACCACTTTCCCATGATTCCGTCGCATGTCTACACTTCCATGACGACACTTCATGAAAAGTCACTGAAAGTCACTTAAAAAATTGCTAACTTGGAGAACCCATATCTTGAGTTTTGTAACTCCATTTGACCTCATCTCTACACCCTTGGAAAGATATTTATGTTAGCTAAAAAATTTCAGCAGACATCAAAGTCTGAAAATGCCTAGAAATACCCTAAAAATGAGTTTTTGATGTGTACACGACTTTCCCTTAAGGAAACCCGCATACGTACGTGAGTTGCTATATATAATAGTCACGTACGCCTTAAATACGTGACTTTTCTGCATTGCAACCCATGTGTACTCCTCGTGTAGGTGACTGTTGTTTCTACAACCCGTGTACGCCTCTTAGAAATGTCAAAAAACACATCTTTTGAATTTTGGGTAGTTTGGTTAGTTATGCAACTGACTCCTTCAGTTGTAACTACTTTGTCTTCGCCCCTAACTCTTCCTTAAGCATATAAATGGAGGTAGGGAGGTCCATGAGAGGGGACTTGAATCTTTGCATTTTTATGCTGGAGGATTTGGAGCTCTCTTTGCCCACACCTTTTCCCTAGAAGCTTTCTCCTTGTGTTGCAGAGCTTGGAGGCTGAGTTCCTTGGAGAAGAGAAGCAGCAGAACCAGATCAAGGTTTCGTGAGGTGCCGAACTTGAAGAGAAGGTATACTTGTACTTGTTTTCAAGATTAATAAAGATGTGATGTCCTTCTTCTTCCCAAATAATTGTTCAATGTGTGATTGAGTCTCTGTCTATGATCATATTATGATGTTAATCAGATTATTATTTCAAGTTTATTTGATTATCATTGCTTTATAGGTGGTCATATTGGTTTGAGGAAGGTATAATTCGTTTTGCAGGTCTCTTGGAGTGAGAGGAACAAGAGGAGCAGGAGAAGGGCTAGAGAAATATTGGACCAGCCTTCAGTTAATCAGGTGTGGAACTTTCTTATCTCTAAATCTTGCTTAAATATACTTGCAGAACTATATGCATCCACCTTTCAACCCTAGTATGTTGATGGCCTCTTAAACCCTAGCCATAGGATACTTTCCTTTACAACCGAACTGGCGACTCTGCTGGGGAGAGCCTTGTCTCTTTGCGGTTTCTTTGTCTTTCCTTCAGCCTTTTGCATTGTTTCAGGTCCTTCTTGCCACTTAGGAACACCTTATAAGTCTGATAGAACACCTCCCCTACCTTCCTAAGGCATTGTTTGACCTTTTTGGGGATTTTGTCCACCCATACGCGAGTTGTAGACTGAACAGTCGCGTGTCCGGTTTGGTACATGCGACTGTCTCTAGTGTCAACCTATGTATGATACGTGACTTGTCAGTGGTACAACCCACATTTGCTTGTACACGCAACTTGCTGTATTGTCAACCCACGTATGACACGCGACCTGTCAGTAGTACAACCCGCATATGCCCCTTTAAACAGTGTTTTTTCATCTTTTGTGATTTTTCTTCTATTTGAAGGTTGTTTGGTAGGTATTTTCGGCTCCTATGCAAGTACATGACTCTAGGGAGTTAGTGTCATCCATTTTGGTTGTTCTTTATCTATGTGGTAAGCATTTTTATAGCATTAGGGTTTTCTCTTTGCTCTTTTCCCCCACCTCCTTTGCTTGGTATGATTTTTGGCTTATGTTTCTGGTCAACCTATGTTAGTGATCTTTGTCTGAGTTCAGAAGCTTGTTGGTGTTGGTTTCCTTCTTCTTCTATTGGTTAACTTCACCATGCCAAAATAGTTGACTTGTCTCTTATGCAATCCTTCCTTCCAAGTAGGGTTTATACTGACTTTAGTTCATTCTAGTGTTTGTTTGGTGGTTGTATAGAAAAGTTCCTTTTGTTTTGTTCTTCTTATATACATACTTTGCTTTGTAGGTAGTTTTTATTTTGCATTTATAAAAGAAAAATAAAAAAAACATATACTTGCTTTTGCTGCCTTCCCCCCCCCACCTCCTTCTTTGGCTTTACCTTGTTGGACAAGGTACTGGGAAACCTCTGTTTGTAGGTTTAGATTGATACTTGGGACTTCTTGACCTTTGTTTATGTCAATCTTATTGCTCAGTCTCTTCATTCCAAATTTGTTGGCTTGTTTACCTTCGTAAGACTTCCTTTCAAGAGAGGTTGATATCCAACTTTAGGGAAACCTAGGGTTTGTTTGTGGGGTGTAGAGTAGTTGTCTATTTGCTTTGCTTACAGTACTTGCTTGCATTTAGGCTATTTTTTCTTTTGCATTTATAAAAGAAAAAGACAAAAACACATGTTTTCTTTATATGCATGTAGATTAGGTTTTTAGTCTAGATTGCATGGCATATCATTGTTTTTGAAAAAATAAAAATAAAAAGAATTTGTTCTTTTGTGGCTTTCAAGTTTCTATTTGAAAAATGAAGAGAATAGTTTTTGCTTTTTGCATTTCATATCTCTTTGCTTAGTCATTTTGTTTCAACTTTGAGTCAAAACACTACATAAGTTTCACGCCATTTACCCTCTGACTAAAAACAACCCTTAAAATAAATGATATAATTTAAAAAGTATTAGTAAGTTTTATTTTATAGGGTCATACACCAACTAGCTCAAGCTAGACTTGTGGCTTAGGGAGTTTCAACTCTCCACAAGTGTTAAAAGTTCAGACATAGTTGGCCAATCACTAGGTAAATCCTTTTGTATGTTGATTGTATCTGGGAAGCTCCTCTCAAATGGGAGTTAAGCACGAGGTCGCGTGGAGGCTTGGACTGAGGAGATAACCCTCTGATTCCTTGTCAAAGCGTAGACCAAGGTTTTTGTGCATCTAGGGATTCTATCTTAGACAGGGTTTCGGGCTTTGCTACCTTGCCAATGTGTACAAACCAGGCTTGCGACTATCCCCCCAAACTGTCAATATAGTTAAGGTAACCTTTAGTCTCTTTGACATCTAGGGTTCATACACAGGTACACCGCAAGGCTATTTCTGGTTGACCTTGGACGAGCTTGGAAGGTAACCCCAGTAGAAAGTGTGGGAGGGCAGTGGGTGATTCCTCCACTTGTGCCTAAGAACATCTACAGGGATTCCAAGTAACTATCTATCAGCTTTCTTTTGGAAAGCATATCTTATACCTGGTTGTCTGTTTGGCTTTAGGAGTTTTAGTGAGTGCTCTGTGGTTTGTCTGTACTTAGTGTGCCTTTAGGTGTGTGCTTTGTAATTTTGGTTTCTTATCAACCTCAGAATTTGTCTCCTTGTTTGAAACTATGTCTAACACCCCTTTGAACACCAACCAAGAGATCCCCATGCTGGGAACTCCTTGTACTATTCCTCTCAGGGAATGTTGGTGTTCCCTTGATGGCCACCTTGAATCTACCTAGATTCACCCTAGGGCTACCAGTGTGGTTGTTTTCCACTCCAACTATCCTAAATGCTCTTGATGCTTCTCAAGTAAGCTCCTTATATCAAGGGCATCAAAACATTGCTTCCCCTTTACCTGTAGTTGATTCTCCTCCTCCTTCTACCTCATGTGGTGAAAGTACCGATACTAGTAACCGACAGTCTAAAAGGAGTAAAAGAAGGAGGAATAGGAAGAAGGCACATAAGCAAGGGGGCACCTGTTGAACCTCTGCAAGTCAAGTTGAACCTCACCACCCAGCTGGGGGCACCTATCCAACCTCTGCAGCTCATGTTGGATCTAAGCACTCAACCTCTGTAAGTCAAGTTGATCTTCACCATCCAGCATCTGTTGTTCATGCTGGTGGGATCCTTCCAACCTTTCCAAGTCACATTGGATCCAATCACTCAGCCTCTACAGTTCATGCTCAGGGCACATGTTCAACCTCTAATGTTCAATTTGAACCTCCCCATCCAACCTCTGCTGGATCCTTCCACGCATCCTCTGTGGTTCATGCTGGGGGCACACACTCAACTGCTGCAAAGCATGTTGATCCTAACCACTCAGCCTCTGTTTTTCATGTTGGTGGTGCCCGTCCAACCTCTGCAAGTCATGTTGGACCCAGTCTCTCAGCCTCTGCAAGTCATGCTAGGGGCAGCCTCTCAACCTCTACAAGTCATGCTGGGAGCAGTCTCTCAGCCTCTGTGGTTCATACTAAAGACAATATGTCAACCACTGTGAATCATGTTGATAATGTTGAAAAGACTAACCATTCAAAACACAAGCCCAAGTTTCCTTGTAAGCTTTGTGAGGGAGACCACCTTACTTATAAATGCCCTTCTATTGTGGAGGTGCAAAGAGTTTGGTTTCATGGTCATCCCATTTTTTAACATCCTGAAGTCTCTCAACAACCAGCCTCTCTTAGTCAGGTTGGACCCATTCACCCAGCCTCTGGTGTTCATGCTGGGGGAAAACTCTCAGCCTTTGTAGTTCATGCTAAGAGAAAACAGTCAGCCACTACTAGTCATGTTGACACCATTGAGAAAACTGGTCGTTCTAAGTGCAAACTTAAGTTCCCTTGTAAGCTATGCGAGGGAGATCATCTTACTCACCAGTGCCCTACTATCACAGAGGTGCGAAGAGTGTGGTCCGAGACTCAAGAATTTCCTTCTCCTGAACAACCTATAGTTTCTCAACAACCTACTCAACCTTTGGTTGATCAAGTGGTCGAACCAATCTCAGATTTGGTCGATCCCACTCTTCTTTCGGAGAGTGATCCTGATGTGATTGAACCAATGTCATCTTTGTTCAATCCCACTCTCCCTTCAGAGAGTGACTTTCATGAAGCGGTTGAATCGATTCCACTGTCGATAAATCCCACTCTTCCTTTGGAGAGTGAAGTGTCTTCTAGTCACATTTTCTTCACTACCATTTCAGAACTTACTAAACAAGGGGGCACTAAACTCGCTTCGGATCAACCCCCACCAAGCTCCCGGATTGCTTCCTTTGATTGGGATAGCCTAGTTGAGCCACACCTTCCTTCTGATGCACCTTTCCAGATAAAGGTCAAATTTGAATCATATACGATTGCTCGTCGTATTGTTGATGAAGGAGCCTCAGTTAGTATTTTGTCTACTCATGCTTGGCTAGGCATGGGATCTCCCAGCCTTATGTCGACTGCTAGTCAATTACTGGCATTTGATAGAAGAACTTGTATAGCCTTGGGAATTCTCGCTCAAACACCTGTTACTTTGGGTGGGAAGACTGTCTTAGTTGACTTCATGGTGATAGAAGACCCCTTGGACTTTAATATGCTCCTTGGACGTGATTATGGCTATGCCATGTAAGCTGTGGTGTCAACATTCTTTCGTGTGATGTAATTTAATCATGGCGAAGAAATTGTCACTATCGATCAGTTGGATTTTCTTGATCCTTCTCCTGACCCAACTACAGACCAGGTCTTTCCTTTATTGATTCCCAGTGTTTCTATAGACACTACCCCACCACAGGTGAATTATGTGGCCTCATGTCCTTTGCATTCAATTGCTACTGAGAAGCAGCCTCTATTTTCATGCTTACCTTCTCGGGACTTGTTCCCAGCAATTGACCAAGTGAGTCATCCTATACAGACTATGGAGCCTTCTCTCCACTCTGTCAATCCATTTGAAAGTTTAGACATGTGTCTTATCTTGGATGATCTCCTTCCTTCGGATGAAGTCTTCCTAGAGTCTTTGATACAATCTAATCTTCTTTTGGATGTTGGTTCAATTATGACTAAGTCTAACCCTGGTTTTCCTAGTAAGCCTGACCTTTCTTCATATGTTGGTCTTGTTGAGTCTTTTGACTCTTCCTTTGAACAGCAAGTCAGTGATCTTGATGAGTTTGATTTTTCTTATGAATTTTTCAACTCCTGTGATACTGAGTTTGTTCCTGCAGACTCTATATCCCTTGTTGATTTTTGCTCTCCTTCTGAGGTTGATCTTATTGATTATAAACCCTCAAGCCTTGGTTCTATAGAATCTTCTTCGGTCGATTCTGCCTTGACTTTACCTTTTGTAGAAGATAGCAAAGTTCCATGTGTTTCTGCCAAAGTAATTTGCATCAGAACTTTTCTTTTGAATATGTTCCTGATGTTGTTGTTTCTTGGAGACAGGATTCTTAGTTGGATTCACAACTATTTACTGGCCTTGTCTTATTGTTCAAGTTGTAACTGCATTTGCATGTATCTTTCTCGTGCTTTTGAGCCTGATGTCAGCTTCCACGCTTTTAGCTCGTTGTATAAGCCCTCATCTTTGTTCTCATCGTCGCTAAGCCTTGTATCATTTTTCCTTTGCAACTTGACACCCTTTACCTTGAGGAGACATTCCCCGAGTGTCTTTATCTTGCTCACTTTCCTTGCATTATGCATAGGTTTGTTCCTTGCACTTGGAACTAGTTTCACTTGCCCATGACACTCGTCTCCTCGCATTTAGAGCACTCTTTCTACTCTCCTTCGAGCTCGTTAAAAACAGTAAGGAGGTCGCGAGTTGACTTTTTCGGACTCGTTAAAACTTATGGGAAAGATATTGAGTTTCTTTAGGCCCAAGTCTGACTCCTCAAAATAGACTTGACTGCCGAGTAAACTTGTCCATTCAGGCTCGTTAAGAATATGTGAATGGGCATCCAAATTGGTGGTAGGTTATCGCTTTCTCGGACCATGTGGAATAATACGAAAAAGGAACACTCTCTTTTCTTTGGAATTGAGAAGAGTATTCTCAGTCATAGGTTTATCACTTTTCCAGACCTGAGGGACTAAACTTACAGAAAAGGAACCCCCGGTATGAGCTTAGTTTTCTCTTTTTCGTGCTCTGGACCAAAACATGAAAAAGATTCTGAGTGTACTTTATGTCTTTGTCATGCTCGTTAAACCTTAAAGAACAAAGCATCGAGTTTACTGTTGTAAGCCCCATTTCTCATAATCAAATGGATCTTTCTGAGTGATCTTGCCTTCCTTCACACTCCTAAAACTCAGGCTATATGTTGCTTTTGAAGGAGCGTTGCGTAGGTGGTAATTTAACCTTTTTCAGACCTTCTTGACTAAATACGAAAAAGGTGTGCCTTACTTCTTCAGAAGATAAGAGAGTTCTTATGTGGTTTGTTTTATACTTTTTCGGCCTCAGGAGACTAAATTATATGAAAAAGCACTCCCCTGGGGTCTTCTTTGGAGTTTTCAGACTCGCTAAACTATGAAAACACCGTCGAGCGTGTACTAGTTCGGGCTTGTAAAATCCATGAATCAGTGCTTTATCAAGCATTCTTCTTTCTTTTCTTCGAGCTTGCCAAAAATGAACATGGTCCCGAGTTTGCTTTCTTGGACTCGTTAAACCTTTAGAAGAAAGAGGGGAGGGGAAGTTCATTCACATGTTTTTTACATCATGACAGCAAGTCTTGTTTCCTTGAACAAAGCACCAGTTTTGTGTCTATCAATAGTTGGGTCCTAGTATTTTGACCTTATCCTGATTCAAAGTTTCTTACTCCTCCAGTTGGTCTCTTTCCAATTATATGGGGAATCTGTCAATGTTTCCTACATTGTAGATTTGTTTCGTTGGTCCTTTTTGTGTCAAAATATGCCTAGGTCACTTTTGTGTCGTGCTCATTGTTCAAGGATTAAACCTTTGTCGGCCATTTTGCAGTTGTCTTGACCTTTTGTGTCAGCCATTCCCTGGTATCAGTTCATTACATCATGTCTTCGGCAGTCCTTGTCATGAAATTCAGTACCAATTCCAGATCCAATTAGTCTTTGACTTACCTCGTGTTGGATGATGAAGGATGCCTTAATGCCTTCCTTCTAACGGATCTCTTCTTATCAACTGCAACACATCTTGCTTTGGGAATGAGATTTATAGTTTATGACAGTACCTTTGGGATTGTAGTCATCAGTGGCAATTTCCCTCACTATTGGGTAGTGGGAATACCTTAATGTCTCCTACTCGATGGATTCTTCAAGTGTTCGACTTCAAGTTCTTGTAATCACACTTGTTAGAATGTACTAGGTACCTTGGGGACCATTTTCATTAATGGTGGTTTCCCTCGCGTTTGTTAACGGTTCTCATCATTGACCGGTAATCAAACGGTTTCCTCCATGTTTGAATTTAACTCTTTTATTCGCATGGTTAGGATTTATACCTTTTTTGGGCAGTTTGGATTGAAGACCTTGGGCCGATAGTAGCATCGTCATTTTTTGCTATTGCCCAAGTTGTGCAAGACCTTGTTACATTTTATATGACATTTTGCTGAGACATAGATCCACCTTGTATTATTGTGGCTATGATCGATTGTTGAGTATGGATCCACCTTGTTCATTTGTGGCCATGACTCCTTTAGATTTGATATGGCGCCTTTTTCCATATTGAGCGACCATGATAGTTTCATCAGTTATACATATGTTGGATCCGCCTGTATCTTTATGTCGATGTTTTGTATATGGACTTGTATGTCCCAAAGATCAGTTTTTTCTGACATTTATCTCTCTTTCAGGTACCTTTGTTCGAGCCTTTTGATCTTGGATTCTCTACTCTCTCCATACTCAGCTATTTCCTTTATAATGTATTTCGGCTATTGTCTTCCCATCTAACATCATACATTAGGGGGCATCTGCTATAGCTCAAAATGACACATCTCTACTTGTGACCACTTTCCCATGATTCTATCGCATGTCAAAACTTCCATGACGACATTTCATGAAAAGTCTCTGAAAGTCACTGAAAAAACACCTAACTTAGAGGACCTATATCTTGAGTTCTGTAACTCTATTTGACCTTATCTCTACACCGTTGGAAAGATATTTCTATTAGCTAAAACTTTCCAGAAGACATCAAAGTCTGAAAATGCCTAGAAATACCATAAAAATGAGATTTTGATGTGTATGCGACTTTCCCTTAAGGAAACCCGCGTACGTACGCGAGTTGCTATATATAATAGTCACGTATGCCTTAAATACGTGACTTTTCTGCATTGCAACATGCGTTTACTCCTCGTGTATGCGACTGTTGTTTCTGTAACCCGTGTACGCCTCTTAAAAATGTCAAAAAACATGTCTTTTGAATTTCGGGTAGTTTGGTTAGTTATGCAACTAACTCCTTCAGTTGTAACTACTTGGTATTCACCCCTAACTCTTCCTTAAGCATATAAATAGAGGTATGGAGGTCCATGAGAGGGGACTTGAATCTTTGCATTGTTATTCTGGAGGATTTGGAGCTCTCTTTGCCCACACCTTTACCCTAGAATCTTTCTCCTTGTGTTGCAGAGCTTGGAGGTTGAGTTCCTTGGAGAAGAGAAGCAGCAGAACCAAATCAAGGTTTCATGAGGTGCCGAACTTGAAGAGAAGGTATACTTGTACTTGTTTTCAAGATTAATAAAGATGTGATGTCCTTCTTCTTCCCAAATAATTGTTCAATGTGTGATTGAGTTTCTGTTTATGATCATATTATGATGTTAATCAGATTATTATTTCAGGTTTATTTGATTATCATTGCTTTATATGTGGTCATATTGGTTTGAGGAAGGTATAATTCATTTTGCAGGTCTCTTGTAGCGTGAGGAACAAGAGGAGCAGGAGAAGGGCTAGAGAAATCTTGGACTAGCCTTCAGTTAATCAGGTGTGGACCTTTCTTATCTCTAAATCTTGCTTAAACATACTTGCAGAACTATATGCACCACCTTTCAACCCCAGTATGTTGATGGCCTCTTGAACCCTATCCATAGGATACTTTCCTTTACAACAAACATGAAGAAAATGTCTATCATTTGTTTGTGGGATGTAACTTTTCCAAAGAATTTTGGGCAACTTCAGTAACTCTATTTAAAAGTGTGGGTACGTGTATTGGAAATTCTTTACTTGAAGCTTTTAAATCCTGATATTAGGATAGGGAGGTTTGGGAATACATATCCCTCCCAATAGTTGTCAGATTGACGATTTAGAGGTCCAAAAATAAAATTATTTTCCAAAATGCTTGATCTTCTCTGGAGCAAGTAGTTTATAGAGTCAAATTCTGCTTCAAGGAATATATAAATGGTGGAGGGGCAGCAAGTTTATCCTTTAATGTTCGATGACTCTTATGAAATATTTCATTCATCAACCAAACCATCGAAAAGGAAAATAATACCATGACTTATGGAATATATATAGGAAAGACTGTCAAACAAAGATGTTGAATGACAAACTAGTAAATACAAACCAAAGCCAATATAAAATTTATTATCTAGATAAATTACTATTAAACCACCAAGTTTTTATTCTTGCAGATTCCAGACCTTTTCTCCAAAAGAAAATTTGGCATTAACATATTTTTAACAATGCCCCAATTATGTGATTAGTTGCATCCCTAGAACATTAACTATACAAATTGCCTCAAATTCCATCAATCATATTCTATCATGAAGTAGAATAAATAAAATTAAACCCTAAATAGATATAATGTGATTGTAGTAGGATACTTAACAAGTTCAAGAATCTTGGAAGTTTTCCCAAGTGCGCCCAAGGTTCAAGTTTTCAAAGGTATACAAATATTAAGATAATTTACATAAAGTATGAGTCTTGCGATAGTTTCCAACTTTGCATCAGAAGTAAATATAGGCTATTCTCTTTACTTGTCATTCTTAGTCTTTTTTGTCATGTAAATGAAGAACCATGTGATCATCTCCTGCTGCAATGCCCAGTTTTGAGTTTTTTAGATGGTGGAATTGTTGATTAGGAAGCAGGCGGGTTCTTTTAATCGCTTTCCAGACCTTATCAGATGGACTTCATATATTTCAAAAGTATCCTATTTGTATCTTTTTTTGTATAGAGTGCACACAATTTATAAAAAAAACCACCATTTTCCTATCTCTTTTTATTAAAAAAATATATAATTACCTAACTGCTCATCTCTATGAGTAACTACTAGTCTCTATGAGTTGGTTAAATGATGATATTCTTCCTGGATGTAATGTCCTCTTCTTCTTAGGCATTGAGGACCGACTCGCTAACCTATGTGATTCCTATAGGCTCAAGCAGGTACTGACAATCAAGGAATAAGCCAAGAACCGATGCCATATACAGAAGATCTAGGGCATTAATATTATATCACCATTGCGTCAAAGAAGGCCACCTGCATGCATGACATCTGAGCATTATTTAATGATGCATGCACCCAGTTAAGTCTCCATGTGCATGCATGTAAGTCAACTACAAATTAGAAGTTAAAGTGACCTAATTAGGTCAAAAGTTAGGGTTTTCGAAGTTGAAAGTTATAAAAGAAAGATAAAGTGAATGGAGAAAGCACTTATGTGATTATTGATTTGTGCAGTTGAATTGGAGAGCTCGACGAGCTAAGTTGGGGTTGAGTGCATGCTCAGCTAACTGGTGTATTTCGGCAATGAAATCTATATACCATAGTTCATCATCAAGTTGGATCATCCAGGTTCAGCACTAGTTCATCATCTGGTTACATTCAGCAATTATTTTGGGAGGCTGATTATTCATCCAGCTGGAGAGTTCCACCATCATACCGTGTTACCGTGGTCAGAGACAAAGCAATTCATTTTCTTATATACAGGGGTCAGAACTTCCACATGTTGCTTCTATTCATCTCAGAACACCTTCATTACCCTTCCCCTGGAAGAAGGGTCGTTCAACTTGAGTATCAAGCAAGTTATCAGCAGTGCCCCCTTTCTGGAAGATGTTGTTCTGCATGGGAGAATTGATTTGAGGAGGGCATTCACGTTTTGGGAAATTGAGCCATCGTTTATTCTGCATGCTGCTTCCATCACGGTCATCAGGGTACTATAACCCTATCGCACCTCATCCAAGCCTTCAGCAGCGGCTTATTTATTATTTCAGAGCATCTACAGCTTGAGAGGAGGGCACATTCACCTATGGAGGACGATTTGGTTTATCTCCCTATTCCTCTATCAGAATCCTTGCATGCAGGGACCATCCTCTTCACCATCACTAGATCTATATACTGGTACATACATGCATTTAATTCTCCTATTTTATAGCATCTCAAAATTTTATAGGGCACAGATCTGCATGCATGCAAATATCAGGGTTTGCTTTCCTATTTTATTAAGGCATAAGTCTATTACCATCTATAGTACACACATAAAAAGAAAAATAATAGTTTGGCATATTACACTGGTATTAGAGATATTTTCCATGCCAGTTGTGGGCATGAAAAAATTATACATGAATTCAGGAGACCCATACAACATTACTCACGGGAGACAGAGGTATAGAGATAGAGAAGAGGATTTAGAGGACATAGATTTGGGGAACATAGAGTATCAATTTGAAAAAGGAAAAGAAATAATGGCCAATTATGATAAAATAGCTTTCAGTAGTCTCATATCAGCCATAAAATAACTCACTACTAGTCAAAAAGAAATGATGAGCACCTTCAGGAAAATGACTGAGAAGAATGGGCCCACCCCACACAGTCCCTTATTTCCCAACGGTGATAGGGTATCCACCAGTAGTAGAAGGGAGCACTTACATACCAACATGTAGATCCATCCCCATATATACAATCCTTTCCAACCTACCATGCCTCAATTCTTAGATAGTCCAGCTGTAGTGCCTCTAGTACAAGCAGAACCAGAAGAACCCATGAGTGCCTATCTGAGACAATATAGAGCTTTAGGAGAGGACTTCCATTCAGCCATGACCTTCATTGACTTCTTCCACTTTAAAAGTAAGAACAAACCCAAATCTTATAATAGGCCATTCACCCAGAACTATGAGTTACAACACACCGTAGGGAAACTGGCTATCCCTACCTTTGAGGGCACCTGGGGTGTCCCAGCTAGGAATTGGGTGCAGAAGTTGAATACATACTTCCAGCTCAACCCCATGATTGAGATAGATGCCATTAAATTGGATACCTTGCATTTGGATGGAGAAGCACATGAGTGGTGGTACCATGTGTTAGTGACACTGGGTCACAACACCATCACCTCATACCTAGATTTTACACAGAGGCTCATTGAGCGGTTTGATCATAAGGATACGAAGGTACAATTTAGGGAGATGGCACAGCTCAAGCAGATAGGTAGTGCAGATGCATTTATTTCTGAGTTTCAGAGGATAGCAGTCATGGTCATAGATATATCAGAGAGCAGGATGATTATGTTGTTCACTAAGGCTCTCACTGAACCCTTACGAGGATGGGTCAAGTCTTATAGGCCCACCACCCTAGTAGATTCCATTATATAGACTAGAGACTTTCGGGATGCAATGCCCAAAAATAGGTTTCCTCCCATGACCGATTTTCCTATTAAATATAAAGAAAGGAAACCCTTCCAGAAATAATCATATGGACAATGATACCTGACAGGACCTTAGAAGAAAAAAGTTATGTTTCACTTGCCAGGAACCATGGATACCAAGTCACAAATGTTCAGGAAAAGGAAATGCCTACTACATAGAGGCTTATTCAAACAATGAGGAGGATGAGGACTACCGGGATCATGAGTAGGAAGAGACAATAGAGACAGTTGTTGAGGGATAGGCCTCAGGAGGTACCATTGCTACCATGATAGGAGTTCCTAGATTCCACACTCTTCGGATCAGAGGTATCGTACAGGGCCATGGAGTGGGAGTACTGATAGATGGCATGGCATCCCACAACTTTATTGATGTTGCATGGGTTAAAAAGAGAGACATTTAGACTGAGAGCTTTGATGGGTTTTCGGTAGCAGTAGCAGGTCACACCATGGAGTGTAGTTAGAGGATTCATAAATTAAAAGTAACGCTTGGGAATTATACAGTGATAGAGACATTCTATGTGGTAAATGTACCTGACATGAATGTGGTACTAGGAGTTTAGTGGTTGTATTCCATAGGGAATTATTCCACAAATTACCAGACCATGGAGATGGAGTTTACAGGAGAAGAAGGACATAAGGTAGTATTGATAGGGATGAATACCTATCCTCCCACAACAGTGACATCACACAGGATGGAGGCAGTACTCCAGCAGGGATATATTGAGTGGATTGTAGAGTGTATGGTTACCTTCAAGAAACCACCATATGAGGCCACACAACATCCAGCAGATATAGAGGCCTTACTGCAGAAGCACAAGGTAGTATTCGAAGACCTTCCAGCAGGTCGACCTCCAAATAGGGGATTTGAGCACATTATTGAGTTAGAGGAGGCGACCCAAGAAGTTATCACCACTCCTTACAGACATCCCAAGAGGTATAAAGATGAGATAGAGAGTACAATCAAGGAACTACTCAAGTTGGGGTACATCAAACCTAGCTCCAGTCCCTTTGCATATTCAGTAGTGCTAGTGAAGAAAAAAGATGGAACCTTATGCATGTGCATTGATTACAGGGAACTCAATAAGAATACCATAAAGAACAAGTATCCCATCCCTAGGATTGATGAGTTGATGGATGAACTATAGGGGGAAAAGTACTTTTCCAAAATTGATCTCCGCTCAGGGTACCATCAGATTCAAGTCAAGGAGAAGGATGTTCCAAAGACCACTTTCCGTTGCCACTACGGACATTATGAGTTTCTAATGATTCCATTTGGGATCACTAATGCACCAACTACTTTCCAATCATGCACGAACCATATCTTCAGGACGCAGTTACGTAAATATATTCTGGTATTCTTCAACGACATATTGATATACAGTTGAACTTGGGAAGAACATTTGAGACATCTTGATGAAGTACTTGGTATTCTACAGGAGCAATCACTATATGCCAAAATTTCCAAGTGTGAGTTCGACATGTAGGAGATGTTGTACTTAGGACATGTGATAGGGGCCAATGGGGTCCAGGTGCACTTAGAGAAGATTCAAGAAATTTTGGATTGGCCTACACCTAAAAATGTGATAGAACTGAGGGGATTTTTGGGCCTTTTCACCTACTACAGGAGGTATGTCAGTTGCTTCTCATAGATGACCACACCCCTCATAGATCTTACCAAGAAGGGGGAATTTAGTTGGTCATAGGCAGCACAATGAAATTTGAGAAAATGAAGAAGGTAATTAGTTCATGCCCAGTATTAGCTTTACCAGACTTTTCTCAATCCTTTGTGTTAGAATGTGATGCTTCAGGAGAGGGAATTGGGGCAGTTTTGATGCAGAACAACCACCCCATTGCATTTGAGCGCAGGAAGCTCAAAGACTATGAGCGCCACTAGTCGATATATGACAAAGAGATGTTAGCCATCCTCCATGCGCTAACCAAGTTCAGGCAGTACTTAGTGGGTGTTAGGATCATTAACCCTCCCTTGTCCAATTTGTTCATCTATCTAAATTAGGAGTCATGTCTAAATCAGGAGTCCATCCAGTCTATTTTTAGTCACTAGCACCATTGGGTCCACTTGGCCCAATTGGGGCACATGTTCTAGTTACTAAAATGTGGGGAACACTAATTCAGGCCTGCTGCCACTGATTTCACTTGCATGCATCAGTTTAGGAGCCTCCTAGATCAATTCCTACAATTTAGGAGCCGCTGGGAGTGCCAATACCAACCTTCATCAGTTGAGTTCAGTTAGTGACTAGTAAAGATGAGTTAGGAGTCAGTTATATTCAGCTCTAGTCCTCTACATTCAGTTAGTGCTAGGTTTGCATGCCTGCATATAGGTGAGGTGCATTTCTCACCTACCACAGTCAGTTAGCCTTAGTCAACACTGAAGTAGACACTTGAGTTGTATTTTAGAACTTCGTCGAAATCCGGTAATGGTTTAGACAAGGTCAATTAACTATTGAGTCCTTCAACAGTGATTTAGACAAGGTCTTAGTTACCTACAGTCAAGTAGAGTCTAATCAATTCGAATTTCCTCATGTGGATTCGAATTGCACACGGTTATTTAAGCCATTGTACTTCATTGTAATTATTATCGAATTACTCTTTGATTAATGAAAACCGTTCAGAGTTGCAAGCCATTTTTGCATTGTTTCATTCTTTAATAACTAAGTAAATTGTGTCTATCTTGTGAATTGTGTGTTTTTCCATAGATCTATGTGCTCAATTTAATATGGTATCAGAGCCTCAGTAGACAAGGCACTTCTCCTCCTCGGATCTCCTATTGGATCATTTTTGAGCAAAATTTCTCCTTCCAGCTCTGCACGAGAAGTAGAAGGTTTACCACTTAATACCCCAAGTTAAGGAATTGTTGATCAAGCTTGATCAACTATGCTGGGTGTGATGAAGACCTAAAATGTGCAAGATTTCAACCTTATGGTGCCCCTTTTTTTGTTTTTGCAGGTACAACTTCAAAATGGATTCATCAGTTCCTCTTCTCACCCTATTCACAAACTATTCAAAACGGAAGAAGAAGATGATTGTGTATCTGATGAGAAGAGGTCTCTATGGGGTTTCTATTGGACTTGGTGAAGATTTTTTTAGTGAAAATGACTAGATGAATGAATGTGATGCAGTTTTTGGAACAATAGCAATGGGTCTTTCTCCTAGCTTGAGCTACCTCGGTAGATCTATTGAAGACCCAAAGGAACTCTGGACAAGATTGGAAAGAACCTTTGGAAATATTGATGAGGATCATAATAGAACTTTGGAGAGAACATCCAGCACCATAAGTATTCTTGATCCAAAATTCTCTCCCTCCACTCTCTCTGATGAAGTTGTTCAAGATGAAGAAGAAGCGGAAGCTTCTACACAGTCAATTCGAATTGAAGACAATCTCCTTGCAGTGACTCCTTCTCCTGATGTTCTGGAAGTTTATGAGATCTCTGATATCTCAGCTCCTCATATGTATGAAATAGAAGAATACATTCGAATATCTGATATTGAATAAAAATATTGTTGCACTTCCATGCAAACATTCACTGGTGATTTTCCTTTGAATTCTGTGCAAAATTTGCCAGTAATTGCTTCCAAAAGTGAAGAGGAATTTGATTTTTCTCTCTCTAATGTTTGTGCTGGTGTGAAAATATGTAATACCTTGGATATTTTGGAAGAAATATTATATTACCAGAGTGATCCATTCGCTCCCCATAATCTAGATCTTCCAGCAAATTCCTGCAGGATTGCATGCACCAAAATTCAGAATTTTGAAGAAGAAGAAAGTTGTGCATCCACCGTCTTGGTTGACCATTTATTTGGATATGATATGATATTATTTGGCTCTAATATGATACTTCTTGGTTTAATATTTCAAATTCATAATCTTTCAGTACTGCTTGTAGCTGTTCTCATCAACGGTGTGAAGAAACAAGTAAGTCTCCTACAAAATTGTTGTTGGGGATTTGATTTCATTTCACAGTTTTGGATCTGTTGTGAACCTATTTAGATCTGATCTGATATTATTTGTTTCAGATTTCAAAATCCAAGAGCTTTCAGCCATGCTTGTAGCTTCTCTCACCAATTCCGGTGTGAAAAATCAAGTACCGCAACTTCTCTTCAAAACTATTGTTGGGGATATGGTGTTAGTTTCCTCTTATGAGGTTGCTGATATTTTATTTTGTGAATCATTATATATTTTTTAATATATATCAGACTATGAATCTCAATCATTCACTCTCCACAATCCCAGTGCTTCTCTACCATTGATTACATGCTCATCTCCTCAAAGAACTAGTAAAGAGGAAGACATTCTGCATCCGCCTGAACACTTGCTCCTAACACTTGGGGCTGATTTTACCACTCATGGTTTTCTGTTCATGGCTGCAACATCTCAGTTTCTTGAGCGTTCCTCACATGTTTTGAATCTTCAAGAACCTTTTCTCACTTATTAGTTGATTTCAGTTGCTCTACATGTGTCCAGTCTTCATCCGGCAGCTGTCTATATTTCTGATTTAGTTGAGCATATCATTCTTCTTCCAAAGAGGAAGATTCCTCTAGACATAATGATGGAGAGGTTCACATGCCAAGCCATAGGATACCTATGCACAAAAGAACCAGATTGATCTTGATTCTACCTGCTTAATTAGAGGGGAAAAGGATTTTTTCCCATGTGGTTTTTTCCCTAGCTCCTTGTATTGACCTGTTACTTTACTTTACTTGATGTAATGGGTGACCTATGGTCTTAGTTACCAGGGCCCATAGATTGTCCAAGTTATCATTCATGGGGGTTGTTAGGATTATTAATCCTCCCTTGTCCAATTTGGTCATATGTCTAAATCAGGAGTCATGTCTAAATCGGGAGTCCATCCAGTCTATTTTTAGTCACTAGCACCATTGGGTCCACTTAGCCTAATTGGGGCACATGTTCCAGTTACTAAAGTGTGGGGAACACTAATTGAGGCCTACTGCCACTGATTGCACTTGTATGCATTAGTTTAGGATCCTCCTAGTTCAATTCCTATAATTTAGGAGCCACTGGGAGTGCCAATACCAACCTTCATCAGTTGAGTTCAGTTAGTGACTAGTCAAGATGAGTTAGGAGTCAGTTACATTCAGTTCTAGTCCTCTACATTCATTTAGTGCTAGGTTTGCATTGCTGGATATAGGAGAGGCGCATTTCTCACCTACCACAGCCAGTTAGCCTCAGTCAACACTGAAGTAGACACTTGAATTGTGTTTTAGAACTTCATTGAACTCCGGTAATGGTTTAGATAAGGTCAGTTAACTATCGAGTCCTCCAACAATGATTTAGACAAGGTCTTAGTTACCTACAGTCAAGTAGAGTCTAATCAATTCGAATTTCCTCATGTAGATTCGAATTGCGTGTGGCTATTTAAGCCATTGTACTTCATTGTAATTATTATCGAATTACTCTTTGATTAATGAAAAGCATTCACAGTTGCAAGCCATTTTTGCATTGTTTCATTCTTCAATAACTGAGTAAATTGTGTGATCTATATTCTGAATTATGTGTTTGTCCATAGATCTATCTGCTCAATTTAATAGTGGGTGCCAGGTTCAAGGTTAAGACAGATCACAACAGCTTGAAATACTTCCTAGAGCAGAAAGAGCTAAACGAGAGACAGCAGAAATGGGTAAGCAAAATTCAGGCCTATGACTTCGAGATTGAGTACGTAAAGGGGAAGAGCAATGTAGTGGCTGATGCACTTTCTAGATGACAAGCTACTTTATCCCTTATGAGCATCTCATCAGATTGGAGGTTTCATCTTTTGGTTGAGTACTCCAAAGATAAGTTTGCTTGCAAACTATTGGATGGACAGATTCAGGATGATAGGTACAAGGTCATTGATGATAACATATACTACAAAAACATAATCTTCTTGGTTCCAGAGTCTCCCCTCAAGAAGAAAATTTTATAGGCATCACAGGATTCACCATTAGCAGGGAATCAGGGGTTTCTCAAGACCTACAGATAGATTAGAGAAAGGTTCTCATGGAAGGGCCTCAAGAAATATGTGATACAACATGTGAGGGAGTGCAGCTTGTGCCAACAAAACAAAATAGAGCACATCTACCCGGTTGGTTTACTACATCCCTTACCTATTCCCAAGCAGAAATGAGAGAGTATCTCTATGGACTTCATTACTGGGCTGCCCAAGGTTCAAGGCAGAGACTGCTTGTACATAGTAGTGCACATATTGACCAAGTTTTCTCAATTCTTTGCCATATAATTATATTATTCAACATCACAAGTAGCAGAACTATTTTTTCAGAGAGGTATTTAGACTCCACGGATTACCTAAGACCATTGTCAATGACAGGGACAGCAAATTCACAGGAGCCTTTTGGCAAGAGATTTTTTGGTTAGTAGGGATTGAGTTAGCCATGAGCACAAGTTATCATTCGCAGAGTGACGGGAAGACAAAGATTGTCAAGAAGTGGATTGAGGGATACTTGAGAAATTACGTATCAGGTCAGCTGAGGACATGGATCAAATGGTTACACTTGGGTGAACATTTTTATAACACCACCTACCATATGACCATTGGGATGACCCCTTTCCGAGCCCTGTATGGGTATGATGCTTCCACTTTCGCAGACTGGATGTTTAGCGATAGTAGGGGCCCCAAGGCCAAAGAGTGGATTTAGGAGGGTCAAGATATCCTCAAGATACTCAGGGAGAACATACAGGCTGCTCAGAATCACCAGAAGATATATGCGGACAGGAATAGGGTTGAGCATAGTTTTGAGGTGGGAGACTTCGTTTATTTATGCCTCCAACCTTACCAACAGTCATCTCTTAAAAATAAAGGAGCGGAAAAACTCCAACCTCGCTTCTGTGGTCCATACAAGATAATTTGAAAGGTTGGAGAGGTAGCATATGAGCTAGAACTACCCCCAGAGAGCAATATTCACAACATATTCCATGTCTCCAACCTCAAGAACGCAGTCGGTCAACAAATTGTTACGTCTTCTAAGCTTCCTCCCCTTGATGATGAGGGGAAATTGATTCTGATTCCAGAGCACATCCTAGAGGTGTGAGAGTGGAAACTGAGGAATAGAATCATCAAAGACTACTTGGTTCAGTGGAAATATCTACCTATAGAGGAGGCCACTTGGGAGGCAGAACAGGTATTACAGCACCCAGCTTTACAGTTGCTTGAGGACAAGCAAATTCGAGCGGGGAGGATTGTATTGTCCTCTTCTGCTTAGGCATTGAGGATCAACCCGCTAACCTATGTGATTCCTATAGGTTCGAGTGGGTACTGACAGTCAAGTAATCGACCGAGGACTGATGCCATATACATAAGATCTAGGGCATTAATATCATATCACCATTGGGTAGAAGAGGGCCACCAGAGACAAAGGCCACCTGCATGCATGACATCTGAGCATTATTTAATGATGCATGCACCCAATTAAGTCTCCATGCGCATGCATGCAAGTCAACTGCAAATTAGAAGTTAAAGTGACCTAATTAGGTCAAAAGTAAGGGTTTTCACAGTTGAAAGTTATAAAAGAAAGATGAAGTGAATGGATAAGGCACTTATGTGATTATTGATTTGTGGAGTCAAATTGGAGAGCTCAGTGAGCTAAGTTGGGGTCGAGTGCATGCTGAGGTAACTGGTGTATTTTGGCAGCAAAATCTATCTACCCTAGTTCATCATCAGTTTGGATCATCTAGGTTCAGCACTAGTTCATCATCTGGTTACATTCAGCAGTTATTTTGGGAGGTTGATTATTCATCCAGCCGGAGAGTTCCACCGTCATACTGTGTTACCGTGGTCAGAGACAAATCAAATCATTTTCTTGTCTACAGGGGTTAGAAATTTTGCATGCTACTTCTATTCAACTCAAAGCACCTTCATTACCCTTCCCCTGGAAGAAGGGTCGGTCAGCTTCAGTATCAAGCAAGTTATCAGCAGTTCCCCATTTCTAAAAGATGTTTTTTTGCATGGGCAAATTGATTTGAGGAGGACATTCATGTTTTGGGCTATTGATCCACCGTTTCTTCTGTATGCTGCTTCCATCACAATCAAAGGGGTACTATAACCATATTGCACCTCATCTGGGCCTTCAGCAGCAGCTTATTTATTATTTCGGAGCATCTATAGCTTGAGAGGAGGGCACATTCACCTGTGGAGGACGATTTGGTTTATCTCCCTATTCCTCTGTCAGAATCCTTGCATGCAGGGACTATCCTCTTCACCATCAGCAGATATATATACTGGTGCATACATGCATTGACTTCTCCTATTTTATAGCATCTCAGTATTTTCTAGGGCACAGATCTGCATGCATGCAAAGATCAAGGTTTGCTTTCCTATTTTATTGAGGCATAAGTCTATTAGCCATCTATAGTACACACATAAAAATAAAAATACCAGTTTGGGATATTACACTGGATCATAATCAAATGATATGCATTGGTGGATGAACTTTGCAGGTAAAATATTGGGTTGATCGCATTGTTGTTGATTGGCCTTTTAAGAGAATCATTCTAGCCCACTTTGTTGCACCTGTATTTGTTGGTCCATCAAATTTCAAGATTGCATTTGAATTTCTAAATGATATTTTGGGTGAGAAATTGAAATATGTACACATGATGTTTTGTTCATGTAATCAGTCATTGTGTGGTTAATGAACTTAAAAAAGACATACAAATGAGATACTCATCAGATGGCCTTCAAAAGATATTGGAAGTATAGATTAGCACTTTTTACATTCTTATGATGGACTTAAAAGACATGAAATACATTTGGACTTTGGAAACTACTGTTTATCAATTTCACATGGAAATTGGAAAAGAACATGAGAAACACAAATGCAACAACTCTGAAGCAGAGCAATGTGGAAAAAGAGAAGAAAAGAGAAATATGTTATGAGCAACTACTTTTGATTGTCTTCCTATTTAGATTTTGGGTCATCTAAATTACCCTTTTGATGTGTTTCTTTATTGTCAACAATAGCTACATTTGGAACATTCTTCCCTTTTCTCAATAGTTTTACTACTAATCCATTCTTATATGCTACTAGAAGCGCCTCTTTGTTGATTGTTTTTGGTGGTTGTTTTGGTACGTAAATTACTGCATTTATTACCAGTAACATTCAAGATATTTTGTCGTAGAATGCAACCTCCACATAAGGCCCAATACCTGCAGCCATGTGTGACTAAATTTTATATGCTAGATCATATTCATATCCAATACTATTATAATAATTGATCGATTAGACTACAAAATGCACTACCAAGCCAATCTGTCAAATTACTTAAGCTCTTCTTTAGATTCCATTCCTGGACTGTTCCCTGTCATTATATTCTATGAGATGGAAGTTTCTTGATCCTAACCAAGGAAAATATCTAAAGTAGACTAATCAATTTATTCTATACAAGAAGCTAAGCATATTGAATCAATGATCCAAAACAAAAACAAGTTGCAATGGAGTAGTAGGAAATAACAATAAATTTTACTCAGATTTACTGACAGTGATAAATTTTTCACTACATGCATCTGAATTTAGTAAGAAGAGATTACCAACTTCAAGATAACTAAGAACCTTCTACTCAATCTCATTAAACCATGGAGTTAATATGTCTTCATCCTCAAGTATTCTATCATGGAATATTCCAAAGAACTCAAGTGGCAAGTTGATTGGCCAACTCCATTGGCTTGGTTCCACCCAGATCTTTGCCCGAGGGAATTTCTAGAAAATGGACCCACAAAGAATTTTTGTTCATAGTAAAAAGTGGGAAGAATTATGTGTTCTTCAAGAGCCTCCATCTCTTTCAATAGCTGCCACCCTCCAAAACAAATATCATTTGCAAAATTAAACACTACAAATTTTGAAATTGGTTGAGTGGGCATAAAACTAGGACATACAAGAATCACAAAAACATAACTTGAAGAGTAATATGAATGTTACAATGATCAAGTCAAGTACACAAGTATACGTCAAAGCCAAAAATAAGAAACAAGGAAAGAATAAGCCTAGGATAAAAGAAAAAACTACTTTTCCTATGCTTCTGGGCAATTGAAAAGCAGCATAAATTTCATGTTTTAATTATAATATACCCTCGCATGCTCTGTGCAGGGAAGATACAGTGGTCTATAATATATATAGGTACTTGGTGAATAGTTCATGGATTATGAATTATAGCCATACTCGGTCTAGTAGAATTATAGGGAGAGTCTACCATAGCATTTTTATCACATCCCTTGTGTTTATTTCTTTTACAATCCTTGTCATATGTTAGAAAGATGAATAAATGCTACTAGGCAGTAAAACTATATAGATTATGTATCAAGATTCTTTAATTCTATACCGATTTATCATTTTATTGTTTTCATGCTTCATGGTGGTAGTTTGGAAGTCATACAATTGTCACTGAATCCACACGTACACCTCTACTAAAATCCCATGTAGAACAGTGTCCAATGTCCACACTTTGTACCAAATAGCATAGTGAAAAGTTAAGGGTTCTGAAGACTTGAGAATGGGTTATAATAATAAGCTTCTTTTTCTTGAAATTGACTCCACCTAAAAATTTAGGGTCAAACCTAGCCCTCATCAAAGAGCTCTTAAGTGCCCATTCCATTCAAGGAACAATTTTTAGGGAATTGGTTGATAAGCAAATTAGTCTAAGACTTTGGAAATAATTGTGGTCAGCATACATTGTAAATATTAAGTGTAAGCGTTGTAATTTGATCTCATTCCTAGGATTGTCCTTTAGTAGCATGTTTGTGATATATTGGCATGTTTTTCCTTTGTGTCGTGTTTAACATTTAGTATAATCCTTGTGCTTTATCATGTCTAACTCAATTTGTAACTTATCAAGGAATTAAAGTAATGTCCTCAATAATAGGCGGTATTGTAATTAGTTCTTATAAATCATGAGATAGAGGATCTACAATGAATTCTCCAACAAAGCCTAATCCAAGAAGATAAATAAGGAGAGATGCAATGCCTTAATGATGAAAACATAAGACTTCAAGAAAGTGCACAGAATAAGTAGGGGTTCCCTTAGGAAAAAGAATGAATAAACTCACTTGAATTAGATGATATTGAAAATAAGGGAGGTGGTGTATTTATAACACAATCAAGCTACTAAAGTTGTTTGGTAGCAATGATGAGGGAATGAATGACAGACACAGACTAAAACAAGAAGCAAATTTTTGTTATTCAGGAATGCAGAAATCACTCTAGAGTCTATATTGATTTTTGTAAGTCTAAATAAAACCTTATACATAGAATGGTCCAATGTGGCCTGCATCACTATTCTATCTACGAATTTCTACAGAAATATAAAATTCCAAGTACCTATATACCACAAAAAAAAATTATGCCACCAATATAGAAAGGGTGCTTTTGATGCATGTCCATACATCAGTTATGGTAGGTAGTTTTCCTAGGTTCTTGTGTGCAGTAGAGTGTGAGGGAGGAACGGTTATGTAAAAGAGAAGAGGGCAGGTGCATGTTATATATTTCCAGTTTTTCCACCTTCAATTAAACTAGGTTTTCTACTGTTCCATATTTAGCAAGTTCCAATTTCTAGTTCAGTTCTAATTCAGTTTCAGTTCAATTCAGTTTTAGAACGCATGTATGATCTATTCTTAGAGAAGGCACAAATACCTATGTTACCTAAGATGCTTGCATGTATATGTTCTCAGTTTAGGTAGTGGGCACAATTTTCAAGGAAGAGGATGCATGATTGCATGCTTCAGTTCTTCTTCCATCTGAGGCACACTTATCCAAGCAGGTAGGATGCAGTGGGTAATTAGATTGCGGTTAGGGTTTGACTGAGTCACCTTGAGCACTTCATGCATGTGACCAGGTACATTGTATATTTCCACATCTTCTTATTTTATAAAGGATATCTATGGTTTACCACTATGTTGCTTATCAATTTTTTGGTTTTCAGCTATTGAGATGTATTTTCTTCTTTATGTATTCAATAGGAGATAGACGTGATTGAGAGTTGAGATCTTTGTACTTGCTACTATTATTTTTCTACAGCATGTGTTTGTAGATTCTATGATTTGAATATTGTTGTTGTTTAGATAGGTTTCCAACCTTAACACTACCTATGTATTTTTCAGGATTATTCTTTGAGTGCAGAACATGCTCACAGTGGTCTGAAAAACAACAATAGACACGTGGCTTGGAAAGGAGAAGGATGCAGGTTGGGGTGAATTATGTTAGGACATGGATAGGTACTCTCATTAATAATTTAATTCCAAATCTTCCAAAATATTTTGCTTCAAGAATTGGTCAAGCAGGCTCCTACCAATAAACTCAATTGTGATCCAAATAGAGCTCTTACGTTCAAGTAAATGTCTAAATATTTGTTGGTCTATCTCCTCAAAGTGGCATGTCAATAAAATGTTTGGGGCTAGCAAAGTTGGGTTTGGGGAAGGAGAAGGAAGTGGGGGAAATAATCAATTCCAACCCTAGAATAGTTGAGGATTCAAGGCTTTACAAGAGAACCAAGTAATAGTAATACAAAGGAAGATATTTTCTACTACCAAATTCAAGAAGCTAAGAGGGTGTGGTTTAGGAAGGGTCAAAATAGGAGAACCAAAAGAACAGCAACTCCTACAGGAGTATGTATGTGGTTGCAAGAGCCCCGAAAGAAGGGAACTAAGGAGGTTGGAGGAAAAGGAGGAAAGGAATTAAGTCTCAGTTCTGGCTGACAACATGGAGGGCATGGGTCTGAATCTAATCCCTTTGGATTTGGAAATGGTGGATTGTAAGAAAAGTATATAATATAAGCGTTTGCAGATCAAGGAAGTAACCAACTGCCAGATATTTCTGCATGATAGTCTTTATGTCTCACATCCCAATGGCATCAATATCAGTTGTTGCTGGTCTTTTTTTGTTCAATGGATTTCTAGATTTCTGTCATCCAACTGTAATTTTTTTGGTTTGTGTATCATAAGTATACTGAATAAGAGCAAAACATATTTATATTCCCATATGGGTGAAGGTTTATAGCCTAAGAAGTTGTCTAGCTTAGTTATAGTGCCTCCGACAACTTTGTAAGATATGTAATATCACCCATCTCGGATCTGTGCAATATGAATTTCCTTTTTCTTAGGAAAATAAACATAATTCAAATCAAATGGGGCCAAATTGCCTTCACTGATGCTACTAATTTGTTCAAAAATAAAAATACTAGCTTTATTTGAGTTTGCTTCCAAATAACTATATACACTAAGTTGAATTTCATAGGGCTTCTATTTCATTACAACATAATATTTTGTAGGTTTTTGAGGATAATGGGGAAAATTTCTCATAATTTAATTTTTATTCGGGACTTTAAATAAGAGATAATAAAGACAATGGGATTACCCATGTTGTTCATATAACAGAAAGGTAAAGTGTTGAAATTTCTCCTTTTTATAATAAGTGGGTATTGTGCCGTGTAAATGCAGAATTGGGTTCCATAGTTCTCCAAAGATCAATTAAATTCGTGCACACAAAAATACTAACCTATAATGTCAAAGGCCTTGGTAACAAAGGTCAGTCCTCCCGTGGAATGGTTGCCTTCAATGATCCTCTGCAGCAAATTCTTGACCTCCTGCTGCGTGTAAACAACAGGGTATTCTCTAATATTGAGCTCCAAAGACTCCGACCGGTCGATATTCAGCACTCTGAAATACCTTTTATGCTTATCAATCCCTACCAAATAAAACCTCTAGAGTGTCTCGTAGAGCATGAACTTCTGCAAAGAGCAATTGTTTGGATCTGGTCTGGCGTCGGCTCTACCTGCTCGTTGTTGAGCTTCCGATGCCATGGCTATGAGTCAGTACAAAAGATTTGGTTCAACACAAAAAAAGACAAGTATTGTAGTTTCCATTATTGAAGGGCGTTAGATTTTATAGCCGATATTTTGAGCTTTGGGAATTTGATTGCTTTAGTATGAAGGAATCCTTGGAAAAAAAAAGACTTATCCTGTCAACGATACGAAAAAAACCCATTCCACGACATTTTAATACATAAACTTTACCTATATAAAATGGAGCTCGAGCATATATAGACCATTAGTGAACATCTCCTCTTTCTCTTGGGTTTGGTACTTGAAATCCTGCAAAACCCTGGAAACCAAACCCCTCGCCTTCGACCTATGATCTTTGCCTCCTTAGTTCTACGGGGAAAAAATTAATTTGTATAGCATGATTTGTGGTTTAATATGAAGGAGATACATGCATGAATGGTTTATGTCTCTCATAACTATGGAATACCTCCCACATGAAGCCTCCACCATATCATTGTGGGCTTTGGGTTTTAGGCCGATGACCAAACCAATATGTTTTTTTTTAATGTTTTTATTATTACATATTGTGTTTTTTTTTGTTATATATAACATTGTCCCATATTATAATTTTTATATTGTTATATAATGATGTTTTGTTATATA
>LPNX010205390.1:6007-48994 GCA_001517045.1 Pseudotsuga menziesii
ATCTAGTTTAGCGCTGGATTGTTCACCACAATTAGGAAAAAATTACACTAAAATCCGGCGCTAAATTCGACGCTAAATCCAGTTTTTGTTGTAGTGGGACTCAGGTATTCCTCCAATGGAGGAGTGTTATTGCTTGGATATACTCATTTTGATTGGGGTGGCAACATTGTTGATTGGAAGAGAACTTCCAGATACTGTTTCAGCTTGGGTGCTGCTATGATTTCACGGTCTAGTAGAAAACAAGTTTTAGTTTCCAAGAGCATGTCAGAGGCTGAGTACATTGTTGCTAGTACTAATTGCAGAGAAGCAATGTGGCTGAGAAAGATACTTGGAGGATTGTTCTATTAAAATATAGAGCCTACAATGATTAGGTGTGACAACCAAAGTTGTATGAAGCTTTCCGAAAATGATGTGTTTCATGCAAGTTGAAACACATAGAAATGAATTATCACTTCATTCGAGACATGGTCCAGAAATGTATGGTACAAATTCAATATATAGCTACTGAGGAGAATATTTTAGATGTGATGACAAAGCCTATATCTTTGATGGAGTTTAGACACTTCCGATATTAGCTTGGTATGGCAGAGAATGTCTCCCTCGTTGAGAGGGAGTGTTGAGAGTACAACTTTGGGATTCATTCCCATGCAACTTGTGTTGTATCAAGTCCATAATCTATGTTGTATTAGGCTTAGCTCTTCTCCATGGAACTTATGGTGTATTACATTCACTAACTTATGTTGTATTAAGTTAAAGATATTATGTTTTATTAATCTAGGATCTTGTGTTGTATCAATTCCATTCAGGAGAGATGATTGTACTAGGCTCTTATGTTGTATTAATATCATGCCCTTATGGTGTATTAAGGTCAGATACTTGTGTTGTATCAAGTTTATAACTTATTTGTATTAAGTTCAGGGTGTTGTGTTGTATCAATACCAGATGACTTATATCATATTAAGTCTCGAGGATATAGAATGTGATGTATGGCTAGTCATGGTCAATGGGTGCTACAAGACTCCTTTAGGGATCAGCTAGCCCTAGAGTGATTTACTTTAGAATATGACTATATGACATGAGGTAATACATATGATAATAGGTTCGGAACAATTCTTATCAGTATGATATTATATATATGATTAATTAATTAACCCCATATGGACCATGCATAATCAATTAAATAAAGATGAGCATAGAGATAGAAAGAGAATTTGAATTTCCCATGTATGCCTCTGTTACACCGAAATCTCATCACCATCATGTTATGAGATAGGTATTTCATTGTTTGCTCCAATCCCTCAAAGTTTTCCTAGAGAAATGATAGGAATAAAATATCCCCTTACAATTTTTCCTTGTTTTGAGCTGGTAACGCTCTTTTCCCATTGACAAAAAGCGTTACCCAAGAAGCAAAGAGCAAGTAACGCTCCTGATACATAAGCAAAGAGTAGTGCCACAGCTTCTAGCCTTACTGCAAGAAGTGGTACCCCCTTAACACCGTCTGTTTTCTTCATTGGAGGAGTGGTGCTCAAGTTTTCAAGGCAAAAAGAGAAGTTTCGAGAGGCTTCTCGAAGCTTACCTCCATGAAGCCTCATCACTATGGTTTAGGACCAGCTAGAGCTTGAGATCCTTCCTTTTTGGATCTCCCTTGCACCTCACCCATGAGATCCTCAACCATACCTATCCTCCCATGCCTTTAAATACTAGCTCATCCCCCATGGGAAAAAAGGAGGAAGAATTGTGTTGCATACCCACACTCTGCCAAAATAATTCTTGAGCTATTGGAGGCAAGGTGAAGTTAGATGCAAGGATCCATTGGAAGGAACTCTCAACACCAAGGCATGAAGTTTGTAGTCTCTCCAATTATTTCTAATAAAAATGTCTTTTCTTTCCCATATTTATTGTGTCATTTGTATGTATTGCTTGATTCCTTGGTCATGAGCATAGATCTAGTTGATTATCTTGTATGCTATCATTATTTTCTTATTGTTTTCCATCTTTTACAGGTTCTTCTGCGAGGATAGCGAGGACAACCTTTGAGAGTAGTATCAAGGAATTTCATTCAAGTGATTAACCAGATCTAGGGGAAGTTTAACATTTGGTGTTTGTGTTTTGTTCTAGATATGAACCATTCAGACTAGGGAATCAGCTCATATCTGCAGGAGGTGCGTATTTCCGGCTAACAGCCTCCAAGTGAACTCGAATTAATAAGACATCAGTTGAGTCTTAGTAGTGATAAACAAGTTTCGGTTAATTAAGGAATCAACTCCTTAATTTATGAAAAGTGGTTAATGAAGATTACAATGATGGAGAAGCACTTGTTACATTTAGTTCAGTTCAGTTCAATTCAGTTACTTTCAGTTAAGTTCAATTCAATCAGTTAATAACTCAGTTAGAGGCAGTTAACACCAATGAATTAATGGAGGGCACATATCTTCAGTGTGGGAAGAAATTATGTGGTGACAACTTCGCACCAAGTTAATAAGTGTGTAAGGTTGAAGGTGAAACAATGTTCATAGTGTTACTGGTGCACAAAAGGATGCAACCATTCACTATCTTCTTTGTATGACTGAATTTGGCTTGTTATTAAAGTGTTATGCACTTGGAAAGACCGGTACAATGTTCTATATGATCTAAATTCTCTTATGCTCTCTTATCAAGCAATCTGCTATTGTGTTGTAATCATTCTCCATTGATTATCTATCATACTCAAAGATTGTTTGATGGGATTTCTATCCTCTAGATTTGTGGAGGGTTTTCTGAGGATACATCATGTGTCTTATGGATTGAATGATTGTGTGCATGAATTGTTTGCAGTATAATTGTGGATTAAAGTTTTAAAGTTCAAGAATATTTTTTATTGCTTAAAAAAATTGACAATTTTTACTCTTCGAAAACATTTTGGTGTAAGGGGATCATTATCAGGAATAGGGACCTTGTAAATCTTAAATTTGGTTTTAACTTATGCAATGGTAATATTATTTTTGTCATTTTTTATTTTAATTTTATTTCACTTATTAAACATTTAATGTTATATTATAGAAATAAACAATATATATATATATGACAAAATATTATATATTGTATATATTAAAAATAAATATATTATTATATATCATATTAAAAAAAACAATACATAAAACACAAAACAAAACAAACATGAGTGAAAAGTGTTTATTTGAAATTCTATAATAAGAGAAAAGGATTCTGCATTGCAATGAAACATTTCCCCCTATGATCAAATGCAGTAAATGCTTATCCGGCTCGAAGTTTGCCTGCGTTCTTGGAGTTTCATGCCCATAACGTAATTCTTACGCTGATTGATGTACTATGTCAAAAGGTCATAAAATGTTCGATGAAGTTTTGTTCTTGAAAATAGAACCATGGGTTTCAACAGTATTTGAAATTTTTTCATTATATAGCAGCATTTTAGAGTATCCATAATGCAAATGTTAATCAAATACGTGTCTCCATTGATTTTCATTAAACGGTTATTTGTTCGCTTGAATTGCAGCTTGGAATTTATTGTAACTTGAGGTTTGTTTGTTGCAGCTGATATAGGGTTTGATAATGGCATGTACGATACCAATTGGAAAAAAAAAAACTATTAACTTCAGTGTTACCTTAAAAGTTTTTACACGTCGATTAACATTAACAGAGCGAGAAGCAAGCAAAAAATGAGAATAAAAATGATCTATACTCCTCAGACGGTTATCTATTCTAGGGTAAGGACCAGAATAAAGGAACTAAATGCTCAGGATTCCTTATAAGGTTTCATCCTTTAGGGAATGTCCATACGAGTAAATTATGGCTGAAACACTTGACAGGGAAAATGGTCATGCGAGAAAGCACATATACATCAAGTGGGAAGATCGGTGGAGGTAAAGCAGGTTCATTATGTTTGACTCAAACAGTGGATGGAAATCCAGTTTGAGTATATGGGTAAACTTCCCATTTTATAGAGGTAACATATCCATGTCATGCACGACCACAACACTATTTGCTTGCCACTATTGGTAGGTATCAAGTCATGCCTTGTTGTGGGTGGAATAGATAGGTTGGAATTTGTTTATTGATCGAACCCCATGCCATCTATACAATCAAGGATACTGTCCATACTATACACTTGAGGAACCTACCAATGATATCAAAATTGGAGAACCTTGATCTTTAAAACTTTTATCAATTAATTTCAACACATATATATCCCATAAATCAACCATATATGAATATATCAGCCACATGTGAATATCATAAATATATTAACCACATAAATATATCATCCACATATAAATATCACAAATATATCGGCCACATAAATCATCCATATGAATCAATCAACTATGAGAGACAAGATATACCCTAGGAAAACCCTCCAAACATGGAGGATAAAAAAACCCAACAATTATTTGAGTATGATAGATAGATTTGTAGAGAATGGTTTACAACACACAAGAATATTTTTCGATAAGATATATCAACTCAACAGTAGAGAAAGGATATCCAATGTAACCCTGTAAAAACAATTCTATGCAACTGTATCGAACTTTTCATATGCCTAGCATATTAATAACAATCCAAAAATACTAGCATGCAGAAGGTAGTGCATAAGAGGCTCAGTAAACACATTGAGAGAACCAAATAGTGCATTTACAAGGAGGAGATAACTAGAACTCCCTGCAAACAAACATTAGTGCCCTTCCTTTCCTCAATTAGATTTAATTGAATGTTCATTGTCTTAAACTGAAAGTGAACTGACTTGAACGGAAAGTTAACTTACTTGAACTGAATGTTAACTGACTTGCACTGAATGTTAACTTACATGAACTAAATATTAACTGACTTGAACTGAATGTTAACTGAGTGTGAACTGAACTCAATCTTTAACTGATTGTTGATCACTTAGTTAATATGCTAACATAAGTGTCATCAGTGCTTCACTCTTAATGCTATCCATGCGCAATTTCTATTATTAATGTTTGCATGGATCTCTTTAGTTAACTGATGCATGCTGATTGATGAACATTAAGCTCTTATTTACTTAATTGATTACATTCATTAATATTTAAACTGATGCTTTGAATGAGGCATTGATTGAGGCGTTTATATTTTACTGAATATTTATAACTCGAGGTCACTCATAAAGTTGCATGGAAAATTCAAATTCTCTTTCTTTATGCTTTATCTCATTATAATTAAATAATTAATGCATGGTCCATATGCGTATTATTTATCCATCTTATCATATCATACTCAGAATAATTATTCCATACATACTAATTATCATATATATTACCCTGGGACATATGAGTCATATGATACAGTAAATCACTCTAGGGGTAGCTAAGACATAAATGAGACTTATAGCACTCAATAACCATGACTAGCAATATATCACATAGTATAACCACATGACTTAATACAACACAAGTCCATCTCCATAATTGGAGATACATTCTCATAGGGTGTCATCTATCAAAATCATTAACTTTATACAACATGAATCTAGACTTGATACAACACAAGACTCCAATATTGATACAACACAATATTCCAATCTTAGTACAACACAAGATCACAGTACATGCATCACACCTCAATAGATGAGGACATAGCTAAGAATTGATACAACACAATGTCTTGACTTGATACCACACAAGTCCCTAACTTGATACAATACAAGTCTCGAATAATGACTCGTTACGTTGTACAATCAACACTCCCCCTTAGCGAGGGAGGCTTTGTTTTGTTTACCAAGAATTGACTTCCATACCAAGCTTATCTCAGAAGAATATCAACTTTGTCACTGACAGATGATTGTTCACAAATTTTCAATCTTGCCATGAGTAGCTATGTGCTAAAATTTTATTTTTACATGACCATGACTTTGATCAAGTAAAACTTCATCTCAATGTGTTATATCATAGCACATCGGGTTTTTAAGAAAGCTTGACTATTTACACCTAATAAATGTAGGCTTCAAGTATTTCACCCTAGTAGGTAGCATCCCAAGCTACACTACTCCTCAGCAAGTAGTACTATCCACAAAATACATAGCTAATCCCAAGCTATATAATAGGTCTACTATGTATCAAGATACAATAAACAACCTATTTTAATGTACCTCAAAGATACTCAAACATATGCTTATCCACAAGCATAAAAATACAATAGGTCTTCTAGGTACTTTAAGAGATCAACCAACTACTTATTCAAAATAGCATCATCTGGATCAGATCTAGAATACAGTTTCTCTAAACTAGAAACTATGGATTTCATATCCATCATAAACAACACATTACATGTGTAATTATCATGCATAAATAAAATATTATCTTTTCTTTCAATTTCAACATTTGTTGAATTCAAGAATCTTCTACCATTTGAAGAAGTTCTCAGTGATCTTGAGATTATGTGTGATGTTCTTCAAGGCCTAATCTCTTTCATAGTGCTTTCATATCATAGTACCCCACATAGCTAACTTTATTTCTATCTAAAATTTCCAGTAGGTTTAACTATTCTCTGACAATTTAGACTATAACTCTTAGAGTATCTAATAGTCTCCAAGACTTTGACCATGTTTATGCTCATGTGGATTCTCTCCACAAGATATCACAACCCCTGGATTCCTGAGTCATGTACCATGAATAACTAGTTTGGAGGCTTTTAACTGTTGATTCTAGTGATGATATACCAATAATCCCTCTTAAACTAGAGGAGTATTTCATATTATACCAATCATGTTCAAGACAGAGGATTATTACATACGATGGAAACACTGCTCATACGTGGATATGTACATAAGTTACACAACTTCTTTCTGCACCATGTCTCGGATATAACTAACTAGGTACTTTGTAAATATTTACTAATTTAAAATATTATCTATCTGAGCAACATCTTAGATGTGATCTTTCTATATCATTGTACTAGTCATAATCCATATATCCATGAAACTTACTTTCACTGACTGAGACATGTCCAAATACACATACTTTTGTACCAAGTAGGTAACACAACACATGCTTTGTTGTACATGTCTATGTACTGACTGAAAAATATATAATTGATCCCAGGACTTGTATCGATATATCTAACATCTATGAGATCCTACAAATATGAACGAGAATCAAATTTATCTTTATATGTGTGGTCATGGATTTACAATCCATTGTTCTTGAATCCTTTCAAGAACTTGACTGAACATTTTTCCTCAATGGAAGAAAAATATTATCCAATGAATGTTATACTGCTAAACTTAAGAATCATCTAAGATTCTTACATATATATTCCTTTTGAATATGAGTTCTATAAGGAGGTTAATTTAATCAATTCCATTGGATTTTCCAGGAGCTAGCAAATCTAGCTTCTCCCTCTCAACATCTAGGAAGTGAGAATCATAAATTTGAGTCCTCCATAATGAAGACTCATAATATTATATACATAACACATATATGAATATAATTAAGATAAATACATTACCTTCAAGAGTCTTTACATTTCTTTGAATAGAATAGGCTTCTATTTTGTCTTCTTCCTAAGAAACATAGGAACCTACCAATATCTTATCTTTCAATATCATCCATCTAAATGAATCCATGTCATTATCTAGTTGTAGGTCAAGGCATTTTTTTTTCCTACAAGAAAAATTATTCAAATTATTAATAACATTACATAACCAAGAAATGTAATCACATGAAAACTTTCAACATACTGGAAATGGTTCACACAGTTATATACATAGACTGATGTTTCGACATAACCCCAATCATATCTTATGTGATGTTTTGAAACCCTATATGAGTTCAAAATTTCATATTTTATGAAGGAATTGTGGAGCCCTACGTTCATATCTCATGAAACAAGTATGAATCCCTTTATCTGATATATTATGCCCAATAATGTAGTCTTATATTTACAGCGCAGGAAACAAGAATGCATCCATAGATCTCATGTCTTATGAAGGAAAATCTCAGCTTTATATAAGTCCTATATAAGTATATATTATTCCTACATAAGTCTTATATCAGTCCTATATCATATCACATAATATGGACACATGAGATAGACAATATGCTAATAAAAGACAAATAATAATGTATATGCTCAACACAATTCCAAAGTCAAGGAATACATATCTCTATATGGCAGTCATGAAACATATTAAAAGACCTTTAGATTTGATTTATAACATCATATAACAATCAAAATATAAAATACATATCTTTTATTGATTTGTGTGGGATCCCTCTTTATCTATACACCCTTGCATAGAATATCAGAGTCGTACTTGAATGGAAGAGCTTATCTCTTTCTTCATTCTTTCCATGAAGACAAGATTCTCATCTTTAGTGTACACAACCTTGCTTTGGATGCACCCCTCTTCTTGACTCGAGGCCTTATTCTTGAAAATATCGGTGTGTATCAAAACACTTCCTTGCGGTATTCAATAGAATGGTCATGGACATGAGATTGTCATTAACGGAATCAAAGATGATATGCTTGTCCTTTGCTTTATTCTTCTTGAAGTCAATTCACCCTTCATTGGTGGTAGGTTCCTCTACCACCATGGATACATAACCATCAAACTTATGCTCTTCAAGAATATTCAAAACCCTTTCCTTCCATGTGTTGAAGTTGGAAGTACCTTCAAGGCAGTCTTCCAGCCAAATGGAGAGAGGGCTACAATATTTTGCTCAACTTTTCAAGATCTAGATAGGATTATCTTGCTGCACAAAGTTTCCCTATACTCTGATACCATATTAATGTTTTGAGGAAAAATGGGAGAAGCTTGAACTTTAATTTTTTTATCAATCAATTTCATCCCATATGTATCTCATAAATCATCCACATATGAATATATCAGCCACATGTGAATCTCGTAAATTTATCAACCACATAAATAAGCTCCATAAATCATCGATACGAATCAATCAATTGTTACCGGAAATACTCATCTAGTACGAACAAAAGTTGTTTCCCTATCTTGAATTATATAACTTTCCCTAACATTACATAGATATCTTGAATTATATACGATTTTACCTCTCACAAGCTATAAAAGGTTGGTCTTTGAAGTGTTTGATCTCCACAGATGTCTTGCAAGATACACAACAAAACAGACACTAGATCAGAGTAACAAGCCAGTCTATTATCTTATGTTAATGACCAAGGAATTCAACAATAAACACAGTTATTCAAACAAAATGATGTTCATGGGAAAGAAACCTTTATTTGAATTAAGAAAATGGAGAGAGAGAGCATACAACCTAAGCCTTGGTGTTGAGAAACCCTTCTCAAGTGAACCTTTCCTCAAATCCTCAAGCTTTCCTACCAATTGCTCACTAGTCTTGGTTGAATTTGGCCATAATTTAGATGCAATAACATAATATTCCTCCCCTTACCCATGGGGGATAAGATAGTATTTAAATCTACGGGAGGATAGAATATATTGAGGATCTCATGGGTGAGGTGGAGGGAGGATCCTACAATGATGGATCTAGAGCTCCAGGTTGTCTTGAACCATACGGATGAGACTCCATGAAGTCAAGCTTCGAGAAGCCTCTTGAAGCTTCTCTTTTTTTCCTTTATAACTTAATCACCATTATTTACCTAAGGGGACAAAGCGTTACTAAGTGAGAACCACACATTGCACAAAGAGAGATAGTGTTGGAACCGCTTACTGCTTAAGGAAAAAAATTGTTAGTGATGTAGGTACTGCATGTTGATTACATGGAAAGTGTGGTGGTGGCCAAAAGTGTAAAATCATTGATCCTTATCCATTTTTAACTTCAAAACTTGAGGATTAAAGGAAAATATTGATACTTTGATCTCATTACATGATGTTGAAGATAAATGTGTGTAACAGAATGCCCCCCAAAGCATGAGGCTAGAGGGATAGGATAGGTGAAGGATTTGTAGGAACAAGTTATCACTTTGAGGCTAGAGTCCACTGATCATAGATATTAAATGACCAAGCTCATTTTGTAGTACATTTACACTTTGATATATGTCCATATGACTCACAACATGGCTGCTGACCAATACACTACATATCCATGTGAGATATAAACATTCATGGACTCATGGATACTAGAATACATCATAGATCCATGCGAAGAAGACTCAAACTTGGGCATAGCTACTATACATATAATGTAGATCTATGCCATACATATACAAATCTGAGCATAAGCATGACCATACAAATGTGGATCCATGCAATGACTCATACAAATACTCCATCGCAACCCAGGGAAAGTAATGAGCACTTAAACATACACCCAGGGTCTTCGTCTCGTCTTTAACAAAGTACGATTCTATCCATGAGAATACATGTCGTGAAGTAAAACATGGTAGAAACCACTTGATTATCAGTCGATGATGAAAACCATTAACAAGTGCGAGGGATATCATCATTGATGTCAATGATTCTCAAGGTACCCCAGTACATTTCTTTGAATGTGAATAGATGATTTGATGTCGAACACTCGGCTGAATATTTCGATCAAGGGTCAATGATGTAAACCTATTGTCGAAAGTGAGGAAATATGTCATTTATGTATACATATCTCAAGGCACTTCTTTGTTTCTAAGACTAATTCTTGGAAGATGAGTTGAAGTCAACAGGAATAGTCTCGTCGAAGGAGAGGCATGATGAATCCCACATCAACAACACGAAACTTGGAACAAAGTTCCAGAATTTGAGTATGAAGTAACCATAGGACTAACTCAAAGGTAATTGAAATGGTAGTTTTGACTGCATATGCAAACTCTCAACACAATTTTCCTTTAAACATAGGTCGACACGACCGAAGACTTGACATCATTGACTTGAGGAGGAAGATACCAGGACATAATGCAACGATAGACAATGCATTCTTTGAAAGACTCAAAGGAGTGACATGACTCATGAAAGTGGATCGAATCATAAGCAAGCTGAATACCCAATTGAGTGAATGAAATGCAAACATGTGTCATGTTCAAAGGTGACTAAAACCTGCCATTATTGCAAATGAAATATAGTTCCCTTCCCTTACTTTTCCCATCATGTTTGATGAGTGCCTCTTTTCATTTTTACAAGTTCAAAGAGGGTAACAAACAATCGTTGTAGTTTATCGTGAGATAAGTCCATTCTCATATGTTTTTCGACCCTGGTAAAGGCGGGGTTCATTCCTAAAAGAGGGTCTCTCAGTGTTTAGTTTAATAATCCCATTGAAAGTCAACTCGAGATCGTTCACATTTAGAGAGTCTGAACGAAACTGAAGAAGACTCCAAAGTGTCCTTTTTTCATACAATTTAGTCTTCGAGGCCCAAAAAAGTATAAATAATACCTTGGAGAACTCTTCTACTCAATGACTAGAGTATACCTTTTTCGTAATTGATTCAATCTGAACGAAAAAAGGGGTAAACTACTGTCAAAAAGACGACTCTTTAGGTCCTTTTACGAGCGTGAAGAAGACAAGTTAACTCGACGATATTTTCACATTTTAAGATTCCAAAAAGAGCTTAAAGAGGACTCTATTAGGGTTTCTTTTTCATAAAAAAGGTTTTAACGAATCCGAAAAAGAGGTAAAATTTGACATGAAAACTCAGTGCTAGGTTTAACAAGCACGACCGAAGTTTCAAAATAGCGCTCAAAAACGTTTTTCATTTTGTGCGAGAACAAAAAAGGAAAAAAAGAAACTCTTTCATATATGAAAATATTAATTCTCCATGACCTGCAACCTTCAAAAAAATATTAGACCCTTTTTTAAATAAAAATAGAACTCTATATGACCAAACTAGGGTAAAAATTAATAAAATATTTAAAATAAAATAAAAAATAATTAATAAAACATGGTAAAAGGTCAAAATATTTACTATTTTCTTTTTACCCAATTGGAGAGAAAAGGAGCCATTTGGAGTGAAAATTCGAAGCTTGGATTGCAGAGCCTATGATGAATCATTTTCCAAACCGTCTGAACTAGGTAATTCTAGAACTCATTCCTAACACTTTTACAGTTTAAAATTTATTTTTTGATCCACTTTTTTAGGGTTTTAAGGAGGTTTTCCAAAGGGAAAATGCATTTTGAGGGAACCACACTTTTCCATTTTGGGAATGGCAGTGCTCCAATGAGACCACATCTTTTCCTGAAGGAAAAAGCAGTGACACTGCTCTGTTATAATGGATAAAGTATGGTGCCATTGATTACCCTAAAAAGCATTAATTATAAGCCAAATTATCAATTTTAAAGGATTTTAAATGATTGGGTATGACTTCTAATCCTTCAATTTAATGTTTTGGCAGGGTGCATTGTCAAAAATGGTGGTGTGGAAGGAGCGTGAAAATGAACTGAATGACATAAGAGGGGAAAATGACCAAGGAACCATAAATGCTCTTCATGAGTGTGGATCACTCAAATTATTTAAGTATCAAGCATGAGAGCACAACTAAGAATATTAGAGTATATCCCCAGGATGTGGAATCCTGAGAAACAATACTTTGAGGTGGGTGCTCACATTTTGACTGTGGAGGCAGAGGACATCTACTTCCTGACATGCTTGTCTAGGCGAGGAGCGCCTATTTCCTTGACTGTTCCTCATGGTGGGGGCATTACCACTTAGGCGATTATAGACCAGCAATGATTTCGGGCACATAGATGAGTGGGAAGAAAATTCCCATTAACTATGTGAGGGACCTACCACTGTGGACAGTCCTATTTACCATGCATCGCATTTCCGGGAGTCAGGGGCCCCATCAGGAATCCAGGGCTCACATGTTGTATGCCTTGGAGGCCATGACTTGACAGTATTCAACTGAGCATAAGCCCTACTAGCCACATTTAAAAAGAAACTAACCAAATTTCAGCATCGAGAATTAAAGCAGTTTGGATACGACAAAATATTAGTGTCATTCTTCTTAGAGAGGGTCCCACTACTAATACCAGAGGTTGATTTTACCGAGCTGAGGGAACACAATCCATGAATGCTTCGATGGGTGGAGGTCATGGACTGCCATGGTGACAATGGACCTAGGGTTAAGTATAGGTTTTCCTTCCTCCGTTGGCTCAATGACCAACTCCTCATGGTTGGGGATTATTCTTATGCAGGAACTGACTTCAAAGGATACCTAGACCTAGCCCTACCGTCGAACGATCAGTGGGGATACCTTGGTGAGTAAAACTTTAAGATATACATGTTTTTATATTTTTTGTCATTTTATGATTTTTATGTGTGGTAACGAGACATACTTCTTACATTGTATTTGGGGGTATAGCGCGACCTGGAGGATCATCTCTGATAAACAAGCGAGCTAGGGCTTAATTTTTACATCGTGGTGACGGTGAGATGAATGAGTTGGAGGAAAACATCAAGCATCTCACCCTAGGCGTTCCAAATATCTCAGTAGATGACCTCCCTAGGAGGTACCAGAGGCACACAAGTGGTGTGTCAGGTCGCTTCAGTCGCTTGCTGCATAGAGTAGCAAGGGCCATCATGTGCTACCATGAGCACCATTAGGGTTCTACATAATGTATACACTGAAATATCATAGCTTCAGTATTTTTTTTATCTTATAGTGTTGAAATCTAGCGTGCTTCAGTCGAGGTCTTGAGACCATATTTTTTGTAAAACACTTTTATATATATATATATATATATATATATATCGACTCATCTTTTTGCAGCCTACTTGTTTTTTTGGTAATGGAATGTTATTTACATGGGTTTTCTGTCTTTTTCCATTTACTTACAATGTATCATGTTATTTTACTCATCAATGTATCAAGAATCGACAATGTACCAATCGAATATGTAATTTGCAAGTGAATTAGAAATTGAATTATAAGATCTTGGAATGTGTTGATAAGTAATAGATTCAAATGACCTCTCTGATGACGTAACCTTCGAAAAATATGAAGGAGCACCAAGTTTCAGATAGAATAAACATGGTTTAAATGAGAAACCACAAGTTGGGAGTCCATAAAGATGACCAGGTGATTGATATCACGAAACAAAACTTCAGTTAGCAACCCTATCATTGCGTGATATTCGACGATGTTGTTGGTAGCTGGACCTAGGAAATTCACTCTTGAAATAACTAAGTCATTGGCTTGGGAATACAGTACCTAGGAAGCTAAAGCGAGATTTAGGGTGTGGTGAAAAGAACCATCAGCAAAACCATAGAAGAGACACATCTGTATAATTTAAATCATAACACGGGATAAGCAGCATTGGACAAGAACCCAAAACCATACTTAAAATAAAAAAACACACTTAAAAATTAAAATATACACATATATACAAGTAACTGATGCAAATATATCCTAATCATAGTACCTTTTTTAGGTACAACCCATTACAAGGCTTCCCGAAAGGTATACCGTCATAGTCCACTAACTCATAGGCCCCTTTTTGCAAGACTTTGATAACGATATAGGGACCATACCACATTGATTCCATCTTCCCTTTCCCAAGTTTATCATGTTTCTGATCATAAGTCGGAACCAGATATCCTTGATTAAAAACATGAGGTTGAACCGATTTATCGTACTAAGACTTGATCTGTTTCTTGTGCGACTCATTAGCCAAAAATGCATCTCATCGCATCTTGTCAAGATTAGTTAGATAAAGAAAATGTTCTTCCTCGATAGAAGTGTTGGGTATAATCTCAACAACTATCTTTAGTGACGGAATTTTGCATTTGATAGGTAGAACGGATTCCATTCCATAGACCAATTGGAAAGGAGTGAAACCGGTCGTTGTTTTCATAGAAGTTCTATAGGCCCAAAGTGAGAGAATAGGGTTAAATTCCAATTTGATTTATGTTCTACAACCATCCTATGAAGCATGGTATTAAGGACCTTGTTAATGGACTCCACTTGGCCATTATCTTGTGGATAGTAGGGGGTTGAGTTTTCGTGATGAAAACCTAACTTGGAACTCAACTTAGCCATCATTTGATTACGAAAATTGGATCTATGATTAGTCACTATGGTTCGCAGAACTCCAAACCTAGCAATGACATGATTAAACAAGAAGAGGGAAGCAATATTACCATCCTCGACATATGTAGGCATTTCCTTAGCCCATTTTGTGAAATAATCAACAACTACAATGATGTAACCGTGCCCCCCGGTTGAGGTAGGACTACAATGCATAAATTCAATCCCCCATTTGGTGAAAGGGTCAACGACAATGATAGGGTGTACCAGAGCAGGGTGGTTGTGCTTTTTTGAATAAAAATCTGGCAGGGTAGGCATTTTTTGACCGCTTCATGGAAATCCTTGAAGATCAAGGGCCAAAAGTACCCAATGCGAAGAATTTTATGAGTTGTAGCCATACCAGAAAGATGGCCACCACATGCTATAGAGTGGCAGTCATTCAAGACTTGTTCAGCCTCGTCATGAATAAGATCATCAGAGAATTGAATCAATACCACATCGATATAGAGTATCATTGAGAATGAGATAATACCTAGCATGGTGGCAAATGCACCGACAATCGTCACGAGATAGATTGGGATGAAATATTTTAGTTTGGAGATATACGATCAAATCTCCATACCATGGGTCAGTCGTGTTAATCAGGAACAAGAATTCATACAAAAATGAATCATTTGGCTTAGTTTCCATAAGAGTATGGGGAAGGTCACACATCAACTCTATGAAGACTAAGTATTTATTGGAAGTTTTCTTGGCAAATTCGAGATCAAATTCATGTAGGATAACAATCCAACAAGAATATTTCCTCCCTAGTACCTGATGAGTGAGAATGTAGTACATAGGGTTTTGATCTGCGAGTATGGTAGTGGTGCGAAGTAAGATGTAATGATGGAAGCGTTGAACAACAATGACCATAGCCAAAGCTAGCTTCTCCACATGTGAATACCGAGTTTCAGAGTTGAGAATAATCTTACTAAGATAATAAATCACATGTTCTTTTCCGTTCAAATCCTCCTGCACTAAAACCATACCAATGGCACTAATGGAGGAAGCAATATAGAGCAGAAAATATTTTGAATAATTTGGGGGGTGTAACACAGGTGAATGTGTTATGGCATGCTTTAAATTATCTCATTGAGCTTGATCATCCTAAAGGAAGGGAGTGTTATTCTTCAACAAACCCATATAACCATGCATTTTCTCTACAAAATTGCACACGAAACAATGAAGAACGTTTTCCTTCCCTTGCAAACTTTGGAGTTCAGTGATGTCGGTTGGGGGGGGGGAGGGGGTAAGGCCATAATTGCTGCAATTTTCAAGGGATCGATTTGAAATCCATCTTTGGAAACAACAAAACCAAGAAGGCGTCTAGTCTCAACACAAAAAACACACTTGTGTGGATTAAGCCGGATATGATAATGACGACATTGAATAAAAATGTGTCTAAGATGCCCTTAATGATCCTTGCTCTTTTGGGAATGAGCAGGTAGGTCATCCAAGTACGGTTCCACTATGTGTATTATATCATAAAAAGCATAAGACATGGCTCATTGGAAAGTAGCTCTAGCGCTTTTAAACCAAAAGATACTTTGTGATAATAAATATTTGCCTATGGGAAAATGAATTTCATTTTATGCTATTCGACGGGCAATATCTCAATCTGATTGTATCCAGAAAATCCATCCATGAAAGAAAAGATGACACTTTCACCACAGTTGTCAATGGTATGATCAATATGAGGGGTAGGAAAGTTGTCTTTCAGACAAGATTTGTTCAAGTCCCTAAAATCAATGCAAACCCTAATAGTGCCCCGCTTCTTGGCAACGGGAACAATATTAGATACCCACTTAGTTAAAGGCACGAGGTAGATAAAACCAGCTTTTCAAAAAATTTCAACCTCAGCTTTAATAGCTGCAACTTTCCTTGGGTGGACTTGGTGGATTTTTTTCCTAACTGTTTTTTCCATCGGGTGAGTCTTGATCTCATGTACAATAATGGATGGATCAACTCTAGGCATTTCTTCGTAAATCTAGGAAAAAAAATCACGAAATTCCTTGAAAAGAGCTTGGTACTTTTCAATTTTCGTTGCCGAAAAATTCTAGCCAATGTGAACATATTCAACAACACCTGGCTTCACCGATATGTCGATGGGAATAGTTTGAGTGATGTTGCACAAATTCCCTTCAAAATCAACACCTTATAATAATACAGGCATTTCTGCATATTCGATAATATCAGAACTAATAAGAGATACAAAATATGAGTCTCTGTAACGTCCATAACCCTCTGACCAGCGAAGAGGACGCTACCATGCCATTAACATCTGGGCTAACCGCCCCATGAACATGAAAATACATAAAAATTGAAATCAAATGATTTGAACTAGATCATGCAGGGATACATAGTTATTTATCATACAGCGGAAGCAAACATGCGTTCATATAAGCATTCAACATGTTCATCATATTCATTAAACAGTAAGTATAAATGCAGAGACAAAATGGTCAATAATACTTATCTTATAGAGAATTTGTCCCGCAACCAGCTATGTCGCTACAACATTCCACCCAACCATAGGCCAGTGTGATCCTTAATCTCTTGGCAATGCCGCCACCGCCGAGCTGGGCATTATTTCCCCAAGGAATAAGGAACAAGCAGACTTACACATAGCCAAGGATACACAAATTAGCCAAGCCAACACAGTTGGGTTTATCAGGCCAATAGCAGATCATGCAAGCCAACACAGTTGGGTTTATCAGGCCATTAACAAGACATCCAAGCCAACATGGTCAGGTTTATCAGGCCATTAAGGAGCCAGGAAAGGCTGATTGCTAATCTGGTGAGCTCATTACAGAGCTAAGGACACCTACACCAAAACTAGCATGGATTCTAGAACACCCACACGCACCCAACACAAGGAAATCAGTCCCTTCTCTGCTACACAGTCCCTCGGGCCCTGACCTCCCTTCCAATGCTATTCAAGGGTTGTGGAGAAGAAATCCAACCCTCTATCTCTGTCTATGTGGCTCCCAACCACACTAGGTTTATCAAGCAAACCAATCCCTCATCCCCACTCCAACACAGTCCGAAGACCAACCACTGCATGCAAGTAGCCAAACAAGCTATTCATAGCTTGGACAGGGGAAAACAACTCCTGAGTTGTTCTTGGCCATATTGTGGCCAAAATGACTCCATAACAGCCTACAACATCCCAAAATGTAAAAGAAAACACAACCAACAAACGTGGGGAAAACAATAGCCCCCTCCTCAACAATGAAGCCACAGGGAACTTGCATAGACTGCAATGGCCGGGAAGAAAGCAGACTCCCAAAATCTAGATGGAAAACACACCAGATACCCCTCGGTACAAAATGTGAATCAGCCAAAACCCGCTCTCCTCCTTGCTCCATGGGCAAAACAATGGGAATCCCAATCGGTGCATGAGGAGAATGATCCCCCTCCTGCATGAGGATGAGCGAGCCATAGTGCCAAATGGTGCGTGGGTAAACAAAATGTCCCTGCATGTAAGGATGAATGAGGAACAATCGCTAGTGGGAGAGTGCCCCTACCGTCATGGTGAGAATGGAGTGATGGGCGTAGTGGTTTTCCTGCCTACGTGAGTGTCAACCTGCTGGTGGAGTGTGCGTGTGGGAAAGGACTAATAGTCCTGCCACACTCCACTCCCCAGTAATAAATGCCCCAACTAACAACAGAACATTTAAGGTGGTAGTTGGATAGGACAAGAGAAGGTGAGCAATCCCAAAAAGGGTGGGTGACAAGTAAATGGGTTTAACAATTGACACATGGATTTTCCCCATAGACTCAATGGTTTGATAATCCCCCCCCTCCCTATCCTTAGGAAAATCATGCCCTTTTCAATATGGTTGCAGTGAACATAGCTGGTTGGGTTCATTTAATTAAAATGTATATTTACATGATGACAAAACTTAATATGTGTTGTATACCACAATATACCATTGGCAATGATTTCATTCACCGAAACATAACAAAACCAAATCGATGGTGGGATTTTGCCTTTAGCTCCACACCATGATTCATTACAATATACACATCATGTACATTTAATGTAACGAGGTCAAAACTGGGGTGTTACATTCCCCTCCCCCTTCAATAGCATTGTCCTCAGTGCTTTACAAAATTTGAATAAAATGCTGCACTAGTACCGCCTCAGTGTTCCACAGGATTAAACAAAATGGATGTGCCAATCGCATGGCTTCCTCCAGCTCCCACGTAGCCTTTTCAGGTCCATAGTGCTCCCATTGCACCTTTACCTGCCCTATGGCTCAGTTTTTTAGCATTGTGACCTTCCTGTCGAGGATGCACATTGGCTCGGTTTGGAACTCTCCCTCAGGTTCCACCTGAATCACATCCCAATTTATCACATGGTTAGGATCATGTACATATCTCTTAAGCAAAGAAACATGAAAAACATTTATGAGCTCTAGTGCTAGCAAGAAAAGCAAGTCTATATGCAATTGGCCCTATCCTTTCAAGCACTTCAAATGGCCCACAATATCATGGCGATAGCTTGGCACAACTTCCAAGCTTCAAGGAACTCTTCCTTGCCCTCACTCTGAGGTAAGCATGATCCCCAACACTGAACTCCCTATTCACCCTATGCTTATCTGCATATCGTTTTTGTCTGTCATGTGCTGCTTTTAGATTCTGCCTGATCTTTACAACCTCTTGCTCCATTTCCTTGAGCAATTCCGGACCAAGCACAACCCTATTCACTGGATTATCCCAAGTCATAGGTGTCCTACACCTTCTTCCATACAAAACTTCATATGGGCTCATCGCCAAGGATGCCTGCCGTCCATTGTTATAAGCAAACTCTACCAAGTGTAAGTAATCTTCCCACTTGGTTGGTTTGTCCATCACGTACATGTGAAGCATATCTTCAAACACCTAATTAACTCTCTCTGTGCCCATATGTCTGAGGATGGTATGCAGTGCTAAAGCCTAGATTTGTACCCAAATCTACAAACAACCCCTTCCAGAAATTGGAAGTAAACTTGGCATCTCGGTCAGAGACTATTGCCTTAGGAAATCCATGCAATTTGAAAATCTCCTTCATGAAGATCTTTGCAATGTCATCAGTCTTATGCGTAGACTTCACCAGTATAAAATGTGATGCCTTTGTCAACTTGTCTACCACAACCATGATGGAATCATGTTGTCTCTAAGTCATTGGAAATCTTGTAATAAAATCCATGGAAATAACTTCCCATTTCCATTCTGGAACCGGCAAAGCCTGCAACAAAACTGCTGGGTGTTGATGCTCAACCTTTACCTACTGACATTTCATACACCTTGAAATGTATTCAGCGATGTCCTTTTTCATTCTTGACCAAAAGTACTGTTTTCTAGGAGTAGCAATTATCTTCTGGTATCCTGGGTGACCAAAATATGGAGTTTGATGGATCTCATCCATAACAACTCTCCTCAAATCTGCTACATTTGGAATATAAATTCTGCCTTTATAAGTAAGGAGTCCATCTTCTTCCAATTTATCATATTAGAGGAAATTTCAACTCAAAATGGGCCTTTTAACTTTAACTCAAATTCCATGTCATCATGTGTTAGCCAATGAAATTGCTTTAAATTTGAAATACCGTATAGGTCTTAAACACTTTTGTAATATAAATTTGGGGATAGGTATCATAAAAAAAACTATTTTTTTGTTTGTATTTTTGACATATCTCCCTGTTTTTTTACTCAAATTTTGATCGGGAGAGCTCGTTGGATGCAGAATTAAATTCCACATCCAATAAGTACCCACTCAGCATAATCTTGACGGACACCGCTACTCGAAAAACAAGAAATACATGAAAAAACGTGATGATGACATCATCATCACATTTTTTTCAGGTATTTCTTGTTTTTGGATTAGCATGGTCCATCAAAAGTATGTTGACTAGGTACTCGTTGGATGCGGAATTTAATTCTGCATCTAACGAGCTCTCCTGATCAAAATTTGAGTAAAAACACGGGGATATATGTCAAAAATACAAACAAAAAAAATAGTTTTTTCTTTTCTTCCTCCAAAATTAATAAATATTATTTTATTATTTTAACTATTATTTTTTTTTTTTAAGGAGGCCCATTTTGAGGTGAAATTTCCTCTAATCCCTCATACCTCTTCTCAAGACTTTGCTACTGCAATTTGTCTTTTACCAGCTCATACAATTCATCTCCAGCAGTACGATTAACAATCTGCTGCCTCAAATCTAATTGGCAAATACTAAGAGATGCCACATGCATTTCCTGCATCTTCCTACTGAGTGCATCAGCTACCTTATTCTCTTTTCCCTTTATGTGCTTGATTTCAAAATAAAACTCACATAAAAACTCCAGCCATCTCGCTTGCCTAGCATTCAGAGTGGGCTGATCAAATAGATACTTCAGAACACAATGGTCTGTCCTGAGCTCAAATCTTCTGCCCATCAAGTAATGCCTCCACATCTTGAAAGAATGTACTATGGTTGTAAGCTCTAGATCATGAGTGGCATAGTTCTTCTCATGCTCCTTCAGCTTTCTTGACTCATAACATATCACGTGGTTGTCTTCCATAAGGACTCCTCCAAGCCCTTGTCTGCACGCATCGGTACACACCACAAAATCTTTCTCTGGATCTGCAATTTTCAATACTGGTGCACTGGTGAGAAGATTCTTCAATTGCTGGAAGCTTTCTTCACACCTACATGTCCATTCAAACTTTGTCCCCTTCTTTTGCAAAGAAGTGATGGCATGTGCAACCCTGGAGAATCCTTCAATGAATCTCCTGTAGTATCCTGCAAGTCCCATAAAAGATCTTACATCTGTCACATTTCCTAGAGTAGGCCAATCCATAATGGCTTCAATCTTTTCAGGGTCCACAGATATACCCTCTTCTGAGATAATGTGACCAAAATACTGAATTCTATCTCTATAGAAGTCACACTTGCTCATATTTGCATACAGCTAATGCTCCTTGAGCAATTGCAATGTTAATCTCAAATGTTCTTCATGCTCCTTCTCATTCTTAGAATAGACAAGAATGTCATCAAGGAAAACAAGAAAAAACTTGTCCAAATACCTGCTGAAGACATTATTCATAAGGCACATAAATGTAGCTGGTGCATTTGTGAGACCAAATGATACCACTACAAACTCATAATGTCCATACCTTGTTCTGAAGAATGTCTTATGAATGTCTTCATCCTTGATTCTCACCTGATGGTAACTAGACCTCAAGTCAATCTTAGAGAATACCTTTTCTCCTCTCATTTGATCAAAAAGATCATCAATCCTAAGCAAAGGATATTTATTCTTCACAGTAACCTTGTTCAACTATCTGTAATCAATACACAACCTGAGTGTACCATCCTTCTTCTTTACAAATAGAACTGGTGCTCCCCAAGGAGACACACTCGGCCAGATATACTTATTTTCCAACAACTCTTGTAGTTGCATCTTCAACTCTAGCATCTCTGGTGTACTCATCCTGTAGGGTGTCTTGGACATTGGTGCTGCTCTTGGCACAAGTTCAATTGTGAAATCAATGTCCCTCCTTGGAGGAAGCCCTGGAATCTCATCAGGAAACATATCCCTGAATTCCTGTAACACTCGATAGTCCTCCAACCTAGGAGTTTCATCTCCTGTTGGCTCCAAAATATGAGCTGCATACAACTGGCAACCCTTCCTACATAACTTCTTCAACTGCATTGTTGAAACCTGCCGTATTGAAATCACCTTTGGAATACCTTTCACAACTACTAGGTTTCCTTCATCCATGCATTCGAAAGTCTTGTTATAACAGTCAATCTTTACCCTGTGAGCTTCTAACCAATCCATTCCGATGAGAACATCATAGGAACCAAGTGGTAGAACATTTAGATCTACTCAAGTGGCCAACCCATTCATGACCAAAGGAAATTTCTCTACCACTTCACTAACCTTTCTCCTTGTTCCAGTGGCTAGATGAACTAACCAATATTTTCTATGCTTTACTTTCTTAAAAGCACAAATATCCACTACTCTAGGAGTAATGTAACTGTGAGTAGAACCAGGGTCAATCAAAATAGAAACAGATTGCTCAACAATATTACCTGCAACTTCAACCACAGTTGACTAGTGATTTGCCTGACGGTCCTCCAGTGCTACATAAATCCTAGGGACTACCCTTGCTACTTGACCCACTGTTTCTGCTTCTTGAATGTTGTAGGCTGACCTTGCACTCTCATTCTCGAGTGGACAAGTTTTGCGCATGTGGGGTCCTCCACATCTCCAACATTGAAGTGGTCCTCTATTCTGTTGTGGATCCTTAGGATTTTCTCTTGTCACTCCAACTGGCTTAGTCCCAGCTTGGGATGGCCGCTTCTGCTGATTCCTGCAGTTAGAAGGTTTGAAACCTTTCTTTCTTTGGTTAAACTTCTCATTATTCTTGTCCTTCCATGCCTTATGGTAATCAACTTTACTTTTGCTTAGCTCATAGCAATACTTAGCATTCCTTATTTCTTCTTTAAGAGTTCTAGGTTCATAAAACTCAATTCTATCTTTGTAAGACTGAGGTAATCCACTCAGAAACCACTGGACCTTCACTTTTTCATCTCTAATGTATCAGACATACCTCAACAACTCCAAAAACTTATTTGCATACTCTTCCATGGTCTGCTATCCCAATATCAGCTCATGGAACTCCTTAATCTTGTCATCATAATTCCTATCAGAGAGGTATTTCTACTTGAAATACTTCTTGAACTGTTTCCACTTCAGTCTTCTTTCACTGATCCTCTTTACTTGCTTAAAGTGTTCCCACCAAATGGATGCTCTTCCGTTCAGATTGAATATGGCAACTCTGGCCTTCATGTTTCCTGAATAATCCTGAACTTGAAAGTACTTTTTAATCCCAAGAAACCAAGATTTAGCCTGTTGTCCAGTCTTTACCTCACCATCAAATGTAGGAGGTTTATCCTTCTTAAATTCATCCTGAGAGTGATCCCTATGGTGTCTCCTTCTCTTTATTTTACGAGAAGGTGAGCTTGTATCCCCACTGTATTCTTCAGAGTCAAATGACCCACTAGAAGTCCTTCTCCTTCTCCTAGTACTGCTCTTACTGCCTTTCGGTCTTGCTGTACCCCGTCCAGAGTCTATCTTTCTCTGTAATCCTATCAACTTCTGCAACATAGCAGCATTCAACTGATGCTGCGCTTCCTGGGCCTTAATCAAGCTTCTCATGGTGGCTGCAACATCTGACGGTGTCTCTTGGAATCTCCTTCCATTAGACTCTATGTCATCATTTCCATTACAGACTTTTTCTCCCATGGCATCTCGCGCACGCTCATAGGAATCCCGAGCATCATAACCGTCATGGGTTTTCATAACTGAACCACAACTTACTTACCAAACTACACTATCTAGGATACTGCCCTTGAAGGTGTCTATGATTCTGCAAACGTGTTAGTAACACAACTGTTAGATGCATAATATGGATATAAATCATAACTACTTACCTTCTCCTGGAAAAAATCAAAATAACAATTTCACTTAAACAAAAAATCTTCTTCCTTTTCAGCCCTGTAATCCACTGACAATATGCTGAAAAATAGCTGAGATTCGTTGAAAATCCCACTTGAAAACCCAGAAATTTCCTTGTATAAAATTGGGTCTTATCCCAACAAAATTTCCGATGCTTCAGCGGTCAAAACAAAAAATTCCTCTGGAGCTCATCGGCGGCCCTCTCAACTAACACCGTCTGATGTATCGGTGGCTCCAACAACTAAATTTTTCCACTGTATCGGATCTTCAGTCATCTAAGCTTCCGGACTACTACCGGCGGTGACCTCATCAATTGATTTCCTTCGATATGTTGACGATCAGAAACGTTACCCACTGTGGCATCGGTGAGGAGACTAACTCCATAACGTTGCATCGGTGGTCAGAACCACTATTCATTGGGTGGATGGTTAACTAGGCAGCCACAACAGCGGGCAGCAAACTCACTGTGGTTTCCGCGGGCCATAACCCTGTCGGTGGGCAGAACCACTAAGCGCTATGTGTGTGTGTTGGCGATCGGAGCATCGACGGTTTAACTTCTAATCGTTGGAGTGCTATTCCACATGGCATCCGCAACGATGGACTCACCAACAGCTAAATTCATCCGATGCATCGACGGACCCAAAAACTAATTTCTTCCATGGCGTCGGCGACCCAATCTACTAACTTGCTCCGACGTATCGGGGGTCTCGTCAACTATTTTATGCCGACGTTTCGGTGATCCAAACAACTAACTTCTTCCAATGTCAGCTGCCGCATCGACAGCTCCATCCCCTAAATTTCATCGATGGTCCTGACTAAGTGAGCCAACGTTTCAGCGGTCCAATATTCTAATATTTTCCTATGTGTCGGTGTTCCATACAACAAACTTCTTCCGACGCATCAGAAGTCCAAACCACTAACTTTCACCGATCCCCGATGGTCTCAACACTTAGACAATTTTTTCTTTCTCACCTGCGTCGGTGCCTTCATCCTCTAACTTTCTCCGACGTTGAGGTCTTTATTGGAGGTTCTTCAGACTAACGAGCTGACATTTCAGCGGTCTCGTCAACTATCCTTCGCCAATCTGTTCCACTAATCTTCGCCGACGGCGATGACGTTTCGGCGACTTCATCGCCTAATCATCGGTGATCCAATCCTCTAAACTTCGCCGATTGGTGATGGTTTCATGACTTAGAAAATTTAAATCCTTTCCACTTGCTCCTTTTCGGGTGGCCTTCTGCCTGTGCTTTCCGATGTATCGGTGGACCTTCTAACTTAGTCCTCCAATGATCCGACAAGTTTGGTACTTAGAACAATTTTGTGGAAGTTTTCTGTCATAAATTTCTGATCTCTGCTGGGCAGAAGGCAACCTGTCTCTGCTAGCTGATATTTCACGGCCCATTCAGGCCCATGTTGTAACATAAGCTCTGATACCACTCTGTAAAGTCCCTGACCCTCCGACCGGCGAAGAGGATGCTATCATGCCATTAACATCCGGGCTAACCGCCCCATGAACATGAACATACATAAAAATTGAAACCAAATGCTTTGAACTAGATCATGCACGGATACATAGTTATTTATCATACAGCAGAAGAAAACCTACGTTCATATAAGAATTCAACATGTTCATCATATTCATTTAATAGTAAGTATAAATGCAGAGACGCAATGGTCAATAATACTTATCTTATAGAGAATTCGTCCCGCAACCAGCTCCATTGCTGCAACGTTCCACCCAACCATAGGCCAGCGTGCTCCTTAATCTCTCAGCAACACCACCACCCCCGAGTTGGGCATGACTTCCCCAAGGAATAAGGAACAAGCAAGCTTACACATAGCCAAGGATACACAAATCAGCGAAGCCAACACAGTTGGATTTATCAGGCCAACAATAGATCAGCCAAGCCAACACAGTTGGGTTTATTAGACCGCCAACAAGATAGCCAAACCGACATGGTTGCGTTTATCAGGCCATCAAGGAGCTGAGAAAGGCTAATTGCTAAGCTGGTGAGCTCATTACAGAGCTAAGGACACCTACACCAGAACTAGCATGGATTTTAGAACACCCACATGCACCCAACACAAGGAAATTAGTCCCTTCTTTGCTACACAGTCCCTCAGGACCTGACCTCCCTTCCAGTGCTATTTAGGGGTTGTGGAGAAGAATGCTAGCCCTCTAGCTCTGTCTATGTGGCTCCCAAACACACCAAGTTTATCAAGCAAACCAAGCCCCCATCCCCACTCCAACACAGTCTGAAGACCAACCACTGCATACAAGCAGCCAAACAAGCTATTCACAACTTGGACAGGGGAAAATAACTCCTGAGTCGTTCTTGGCCCTATTGTGGCCAAAACAACTCCATAACAGCCTACAGTAGCCCAAAATGTAAAAGTAAACACAACCAACAAACGTGGGGAAAACAACAGCCCCCTCCTCAACAATGAAGCCACGGGGAACTTACACAGACCACAATGGGGAAGAAAACAGACTCCTAAAATCCAGATGGAAAACACACCAGATGCCCCTCGGTAGAAAACGTGAATCAGCCAAAACCCACTCTCCTCCTTGTCGCATGGGTAAAACAATGGGAATCCCAATCAGTGCATGAGGAGAATGATCCCCCTCCTACGTGAGGATGAGAGAGCCACAGTGCCAAACGGGGCATGGGTAAACAAACGTCCCTGCATGTAAGGATGAACGAGGAATAATCGCCAGTGGGAGAGTGCCCCTGCCATTGTGGTGAGAATGGAGTGATGGGCATAGTGGATTTCTTGCCTGCGTGAGGGTCAACCTAGTAGTGGAGTGTGCGTGTGGGAAAGGACTAACAGTCCTACCACACTCCACTCCCTAGTAATAACTGCCCCAACTAACAACATAACATTTAAGGTGGTAGTTGGATAGGACAAGGGAAGGTGAGCAATCCCAAAAAGGGTGGGTGACAAGTAAATGGGTTTAACAGCTGACACATGGCTTTTCCCCATAGGCTCAATGGTTTGATAATCCCCCCCCTCCCTATCCTTAGTAAAATCATGTCCTTTTCAATATGGTTGTAGTGAACATAGCTGGTTGGGTTCATTTAATTAAAATGTATATTTACATGATGACAAAACTTAATATGTGTTGTATACCTCGATATACCATCGACAACAATTCCATTCGCCGAAACATAACACAACCAAATTGATGGTGGGGATTTTTCCTTTAGCTCCACACCACGATTCATTACAATATACACATCATGTACATTTAATGCAACGGGGTCAAAACCGAGGTGTTACAGTCGACCAAATCGACATGAGGAATAAATGAGGATCTATGATGAGAATTTTCCCACAAGGATTTATCCGGACTCATAACCTCCATAATGGATTTGTTCAATGGAAAATTCTGTGAGAGGGGAATCTATCAAATAGAGAAGATGGCAAGGATCTGATTCCACCAAATGTTGACCATCTATCTAGGCATCAGAAACAGATTCAATGGCATCATACAGGGCTTCATGTGGATCTAGAGAAGGCAATTCAACAATCTCTTTACCTTTAGACATGCCCCCAGTCATGGATGATATCATGTTTACCATGGAAATTTCCATACTAGGAGGGGCAATCGTAGATGGAAAAACCCCCATGAGGGATGAATATTTCAAAATTCCAACTCCTACATATTGATAGGGAAAAGGGGACTGTGGTAACATAGGAACATGATTTGTCATGGTAGTGGTGATATCAAGCGAACAGTAATCGAGTTGATCGATGGTTACAATTTTCCCTTGATGAACAAATTGGAGCATGTAGAATACTGAAGAAGCAACTCTTGTCATAACATAGAACCAATTTCTTCCTAATAACATGTTGTAATTCAACGGAGTGTCGACCACTTCTACCTAGATAGAAACAGTCTTTCCCCCTAGTTCGACAGATAATTTTGGTAGCAAGCCATGACGTTGGAAACCTCTTCCATCGAATTCTTTCAATGTGGTTGGTGACTGATTAAGTTCATGAGAACCAATGGCTCTCCAACAAAGACATAGATAAAACCAAGATGGAAGCTCCTTCGTCCAATACAATTCGATGAAATTTTCTACCTACCACACTAGTCAAGATTTGAAATGTGATTTGGTGGGATAACCTCGATTTGTAATTATCCACATTAAAAGTGATCATGGTGGAATTCTCTGGATCTAAGGCCCCTAGGGATGACAACAAATTCTTTCGTTGTGTAGGGAAACTTTGGAGTACCTCCAGCATAGACATGGCACAAGGTGCTTGGGATAAATCTTCAACAATGTTGTAGAATTGAGCAGCTCGAGCATTAGGGTTGAAAATGAATTTCTGGATTGTACTCTTAGGAGGGCGCAAGATTGTGTCAAGACTAGGTTTATCAATGGTGATAGGAGAATTAGAAGGAGGTGGAGGATAAGGATTGTCAGAAGGAGTCTTCTCTAGAGAATAACCTCCATATTTCTTCTCAAGATGTTTATTGTATGTTTGATTTCCACGAGGGCTTCACTTGTTGACCAATATCCCATCACGTTAGTTCATATTATGGGTTTTGAAATTATCAAAAATTGAACCAATATATTGTAGTTATTGGGGGGATGAGGGGTTTAAGGTGGGGCTGGGTAGGCTGGTTTATAAGGATTGAGGTATAAAAATGGGTGGGGAGGAGGTTTTAAGTATTGGGAGGGGGTTTCAACAAAAAGAGTTTGGGTCAATATCTCTGGAAATTAAGGGTATTCTTTAATATCCCACGATCGCATGTGCTATGTGAGAGGTTCACTAAGTGAATTCCCCATGTTGATTTCTAGTAGTCAACGCAACAGTTTCAGTGGACATCATTCTTATTTCCTCGGTGGAGGAAGATGGACCATGCAAAGATGTATGATCGATTACTTGAAGTTGGGATGGGAAAGGGTCAGTTAGCACTACCGGTGTGGGGTTATTCTTCAAAAACTTGTTGATCTATTCACAAAGAGGGCACTCCTTCATGAAGTGATCATCTCCACACAACAAGAAAGGGTACATAGCTTTCTGTTTAGGTTTGGTGTCATTTTCTAAAGTCGTAGTTTTGGGATTCTCTTGCTGGTTTCCAGGTTTTTTATTTTTACCTTTACCTTTTTTCTTATTACTGGGTGTTTGCAAAGACTGGATAGCATTCACCTCAGTGGAAACAGTAGGAGCAGAAGAAGTTGTAGTAGAATCACTTTGTGGCTTGGAAGGCCTGACTATGGAGGGACATTGGATTGAACCAACAACACCATCTACAGGAGTCTCAGCCGGTGGCTTGGCAGAATCTGTGTTAGGATGAGGAGAATTAGGAATCAAATCATATAAAGTCTCGGACTAAGAATAAACTAAGTCCAAATATTGCCTCGGCTAATATCCTGCTCTTCCATGAAAACACCACCCATAGCCACATCTAGGGCAATAGGAGGAAACAAAGATTTCGTAAACCAGTTAGCTAATAGTTGATCCAGAATGGAAGCTTTGATTAACCTTCGATGTCTCCTCCACTCATGGATATGATCGGATATGTGAGTGGAATTATTCTATTGAAGAGAGGTAAAAAGGTTCGTACCAATTTCATACTAGATGGGTAACTGGAAATGAGTAAGGAAAACAATTTCCAATGAATTAAAATCCACAAACAAGTGTTGTGGAAGTTCTATATACCATTTTGCAGCCGTACCAATCAATGTTCTCTGGAAGAACCTCAAACGAATGGAACCATCCATCAAGGAGTTGGACGAACACCACAAATGGAAAGTCATCACATGGTTTTTTGGATCTTCACCTTATTTCTCATCAAACTTAGAGACGTCTAAGGGTAATTTGACCAAAATTGTTGGCAAAAAAGGGTCATGTTGGATGGGATCATTAATTAACTTGGACAAGTCTGGAAAATCCAAGGTAGCTAAAAATGAGATTTGTCAATTGGGTTGTGGGTAATTATAGTATTGATAAGGAAAAGGTACCCTAGTTGGATCATAGGTCAGTTTGGGTTGGCCATAATTCCCAACAAGTTGTTGGTAGTTGGGAGTGTTTTGGCCCATGAATGGTGGTTGTGTCTGGTTAAATCCAACTTGGGTTCCCTATGTAGGTTGAGACCACTGATTGGTAACTCCTCCGGGATAAGGGACATATAATGAATTATTGTACTATTCCCTGCTAAGGTATTGATTACCAATATTGGGTTGTTGAGGAGGGACCCAAGTTGATGTGGGAGGTTGCGAAGCAGGACCAATAGAAACATAACCAGCATGACCACCGGATCCTATAGCTGGAGGATTAAGCTGTGGAATATTATGTAAAATAGACACATAAGATCCCATAGTTGTATAGGACATGGAGGGTAAAAACTGACTTCCAACTTTCTGAAAAACCATGGGAGGCACATAAGTACCTCCCATTTGAGAATTTGACATTGGATTTGGAACAGACTATGACACTCCTGCCAAAGTGGTAAGCCTAGTCATCATTGGAGAAGGTGGAGCATTCGCTGGAATGACGCTAGAAGGGAGATTCAATGATCTAACCAAAATATCACTAGGTAAAAGGTAGGGTAAGGGTATTCTAGAGTTTGGAGTTAGCTCCATAGCCGACACATTTATGACACTAGTAGAACCAAACTAAGAGATAGCTTGGCTAAGGGCAGTTTCCCAAAATGGAGCATTCGACCCAAATATAGGAGCCACCATTTAATAAGAATAAAATTGATTGAGCTCGACTCCAGAAGGAGTTGGGATGGAAAAATATGGGTTTCAAGAGGATGGTTGTTCCACTAAAGGTGGTATTGAAAAGTCAATATTGGGAACATTGGCGGGAGGAGAAAATTCACCTCCTCCTTCTATAACTAGAACTCCTTCCAATTCAGGCATAGAACCACTACTTGCTTTAGAATTTGTATCCATCTCTCACTCCATGGGAGGTTGGGTCGCATGATTTAAAGGATTTTCAGGTGATAACCCTTGTAACCGACGAGACCTTATCCATGGAAAATCCTCCATTTTGGAAAATTCAAAATGATCTCAGAAGTAAAACCTCTATCTAATCAGGAAAATAAAACGCTACTTAAGCTAAAGCAACAATCAAAAATATGATAGGAGTGGCTTAAAAGTTAGGATCCTCACAATATTGTCAAATCACCACAACTCTCAATATACCGCACAGTCCAACAGTAAAACGTGATAAGGAGGATTGGGACCATACCCTTGCCTGAATACCCGACTACCTGGATGACACGTGCGTAGCAATCTCCCTGAGTGTTGTTCTTAGTGTATTGTGGTGATAATATGGTCAAAGGGCTATGCTCAAATGGTCTCAGGATCCTTAAAGTGTCTCCTGATATACACAACGTACATGGGAGCTCCACTCCGTAGTAGTGTTTTCTAATGCACAATCGTTCGAAAGGTTCCTTCTATATACCACTGAGTACGTGAATTACCTTTCGATATACCTCAAGGGTCTGTGAAAGGATGTTCTATATACCAGTATTACGTGGAAGAACCACACAATCCGCAAGATGCAGCGCAGGAAAATAATGACAAATCCTACGTTTAAAGACATCGGAACACGTCTCTAACCTATCACACATTTCTACAAATTTTAACCAAAAACTAGTGCTTAATTTTATATTTTACGGTTAGGTGAATGCATGAGGTGAGTACAGAAAAGTAAAACCATGCAATGATTCTCATGCAAATATTTTCACTTTCATTTTTCGTAAAATTCCCTACTTAAGGAAGGGATAGAGGTTCAGTTCCTACTTACCCAAAATGAATAAATCACAAGCAAACAAATATTGAACTATATTTTCAGTCCTATTGCAAGCATGTAAAGACTTCAAATGTAAAAAATATTGAAAAGGAAAAGGATGAGATCTCTTTTGAAAAGAAAGACTACTTTGACTACTCAGCACACAACACTTTTCAAATTCTTCAAAATTAGAGTAAGATGCAAAAAACAAACTTTTTCTTTTTGTTTGAGAGGAAAAATGAATAAGAAGAAATCAAAATATAAACACCTGAAAGTCTTGAGACTAATCAAGTCATTAACAGTTCATACCTATGCTAAGATCTATAAATTTTCTCACAAATTTTCAAAAATCAAATATGAAGACAATCTTAAATCAAACTATGAAGAAAACACAAAACCAATACTACTTTCTTTTTGGTTGTTCTAAGCAACACTCAGAGATATGAATAAATAAGTAATTTTCAAAAAAAAAATTCTTTCAACTAAAAATCAAATGGACAAGAAGATCACAAGCCAAAATCAAACAAGTCCTTGAAGGTATAAACCAATTAAGCCTAAAAACACTTTCCAGATTTTGATTAACAATCTTAACTATCAGTAACAAAGCCAAACAATATTCAAAAAACCAATATTACAATGCAAGAGCTAAAAATCAAACTAGGATTGAAACCCTACCTGGCACCACTGGTTGACAAATGAATATAGAGCGTTACTACTCAAACACTACGCTTTTCCAACAGAAACAGACCGGTGGCACCGCTCTCTGTTCACTAGATAACTACGATGGCACCGGTTTTTTCCTTAAGAGAAGATGTAGTGGCCTCTCTTTCAACACTACCTAGGTGCGGTGGTCAATAGAGAGTTTGAAATAAAATACAAGGAGAAAAATAAAGATGTCAGAGTTCAATAACTGGACCCAAATGATAATAATCAATAAGAATATGAAGCATCAGAGGCAAAGCAAGGCAGATCTAGAAATTTCAAACCAAATCTAGCTAATTTACTAGTAGATCTGATCTACGATAAGAAATTGAAATTCAAATACAAGGGAAGCACCATGAATAACCAAGAGTTCTGATCTACTCCGCAATGGAGTGGCCAATTTTGTTATCGGAAAAACTCAGCTAGTGCGGAAAAAATTTGTTTCCCTAGCCTGAAACACTCAGTACTAGAACAAAGCAGACACAAAATTAAAGAACTTTCTTTAATATTACATAGATATATTGAATTATATACTCTTATACCTCTCACAAGATGTAAAAGTCTGGTCTTTGGAGTGTCTCATCTCCACATATGTCTTGCAAGATACACAACAAAACAAATATTAGATCAGAGTAACAAGATATTCTATGATCTTATGTTAATGAACAAGGAATTGAACAATAAACAAAGTTATTCAAACACAATGATGTTCATGGGAAATAAACCTTTATTTTCATTAATAGAATGGAGAGAGAGATCATCATACAACCTAAGGCTTGGTGTTGAGAAACACTTCTCAAGTGAACCTTTCCTCAAAGCCTCAATCTTGCATACCAATTGCTCACTAGTCTTGGCTGAATTTGGCCAGAGTTTAGATGCAATAACATAATATTCCTCCCCTTACCCATGGGGGATAAGATATTAGTTAAATCCATGGGAGGATAGAATAGGTTGAGTATATCATGGGTGAAGTGGAGGGAGGATCCTACAATGATGGATCTCGACCTCCAGGTGGTCCTGAACCATAGGGATGAGGATCCACGAATTCAAGCTTTGGTAATCCTCTCAAAGGTTCTCTTTTTTCCCTTTATAACTTGAGCATCACTCTTTTCCCAAGGGAACAGAGCGTTACTAGGTGAGCACCACACATTGCATAAAGAGAGATAGTGGTGGCATCGTTTACTGCTTAAGGAAAAAAACATTACTGATATAGGTACCGCACCTTGACTACATGGAAAGTGCGGTGGTGGAAAAAAGTGTAAAATCATTGATCCTTGTCCATTTTTAACTTCAAAACTTGAGTATTTAAGGAAAACATTGATACTTTGATCTCATTACATGATGTTGACGAAAAATGTGTGTAACATCAACCATGATAGATAAGATATACCCTGGGAAAACCCTTCAAATACGGAGGATAAAAAACCCAACAATTCTTTGAGTGTGGTAGATAGATTTGCAGACAATGGTTTACAAAAAATATATATATATTTCTTGATAATAGATATCACCTTAGCAGTAGAGAAGAGAGATCCAATGTAACCCTACAAAAACAATTGTATGCAACTGTATTGAACTTTCCATATGCGTAGCATATTAATAACAAGCCAAAAATCCTAGAATGTAGAAAATAGTGCATAGTAGGCTTTGTAAACACACTAAGAGTACCACATAGTGCAGTCACAAGGAGGAGCTAACTAGAACTCCCTCCATGAAAATATTATTGCCCTTCCTTTCCTCAACTAGCTTTAACTCAATGTTGATTGTATTGAACTAAAAGTGAACTAACTTGAACTGAATGTTAACTTACTTGAACTGAATGTTAACTAACTTGAACTAAATGTTAACTCTACTTGAACTGAATGTTAACTAACTTGAATTGAATGTCAACTGAATGTGAAATGAACTCAATCTTTAATTGATTATTGACCAATTAGTTTATAGGCTAATTTAAGTGTCATTAGTGCTTCACTCTTAGTGCCATCCATGCACAATTTCTATTATTAACTTTTGCATGAATCTCTTTAGTTAACTGATGCATGCTATTTGATGAACATTAAACTCTTCTTTACTTAACTGATTACATTCATGAATAGTTCAAATGATGCTCTTACTGAGGCATTCGTATTTTACTAAATCTTTGTAACTTGAGTTCACTCAGACATTTGCATGGGAAATTCAAATTATATTTCTCTATGCTTTATCTCATTATCATTAAATAATTAATGCATGGTACATATGAATATTATTTATCCATCTTATCATATCATACTCAGAAGAATTATTGCATGCATACTGATGATCATATATATTACCATGGGTCATATAGTCATATGTTAAAGTGATTCACTCTAGGGGTAGCTAATCCCTAAATGAGACTTATATCACTCAATGACCATCACTAGTAATATATCACATAGTATAACCACATGACTTGATACAACACAAGTCCATCTCCATAATTGGAGATCCATTCTCATATGGGTCTATGAGAATCATTGAATTGATACAACACAAGTCCATAGTCTTTATACAACACAAGACTCCAATCTTTATACAACACAATATTCCAATCTCGATATAGCACAAGATCAGAGTATAGGCATCCCAACTCAGTACATAAGGACATAGATAGGACTTGATACCACACAATGTCCTGACTTGATACCACACAATTCCCTAACTTGATACAACACAAGTCTCAGAGAATGACTCCTGATGCTGTACAAACAATAGGAAGAAAGTGGGATACCCGACTAGTGGAGGTAAAGAAGGTTCATTAAGTTTAACTCAAATAGTGGATGGAAATCCAATTTGAGTATATGGGTAAACTCCCCATTTTATAGAGGTAACATATCCATGTCGTGCATGACCGCAACACTATTTGCTTGCCACTATTGGTAGGTATCAAGTCATGCCCGATTGTGGGTGGAATAAATAGGTTGGATTGTTTTATCAATTGAAACCCCATGCCATATATGAAATCAAGGCTATTGTACAAATTATGCAGCACGTGCGAGGAACCTACCAATGATATCAATGATTTGCATGTAGGTCAACCATCGATAAATAGACTGTATGTTATAGGTCTGGCCTGGGGAAGGTCGATTACGTTTGGTTGATAGGTCATTATCTGTGTCAATGATCTCAATAGCATTGTTCATCTGCAAATTTTAAGCTCCCATAATTCCTTTGTGAGAAGACTATCTCATAAAAATTGGTGAGGAGTAGTGAAGGCACCAACTAGTCGTTGAGGCCTTTTCCTCTAGTACAAGGGAGGTTTCTGTCAAAGGTCCCAGAACTAGTGTTGCTTCATATATGGGAAAGAAATAAATCAAGTAGGGAGATGAAATGAAGATTTAAGTGGTGAACATGAAATCATGTGAATTTTTTCATTCCCTCCAAAATAGCCCCATAATAAATGTATCAAACCTAGAGGTGGTGTATCCTAGTAATGACCCAAAATCCCATGAAGGATTTTTATGAATATGGGAATGAAAAATTGCCTTCTCAAAAATATGGAGGGATTGAACTACCAGTTACATAGTGCGATGAATATGTGTACTTGAAAAATTATAATATTCAAAGATCTCTTCTGCTAATTGTTTTTGGTAAAAACGGACGACGTATGCACAAATCAAAATATTTGAATATATATGAGCTATGTGAAGCAAGTTGTCATGGTTATATATTTAGTATCCAAAATACAAAAAACTTTGTTTGGATTAAGTATTTTAGTCAAGTTATTGGCTCTATCTATTTGAAAAGTTGGATTTAGATCAAGTTTAGAATTAATCCATTGATTTAAGGTTGGACCAGGTTTTTGCTCAGATTCATTCTCCAAAATAATTTTTTTGGTGGGAATGGATCACAGTCAGATCCAAGGAAATATAGAGGTCTATAGAAACTATAGCCATGAACCCTTCACCAAAACTCTCAAATGTTGATGGGTAGCATGGATCAATTAAAAGATTATTATGTTAATATGAATTAAATTATTGTGTTAAGAAGAATTATGAGAATGTTAGAGAATATCAAAATTCAATGTTTCCATCCCTTAGAAAACCACACTGAGGTCTCAATGGATTCTTTGAATCTACACATAAATGCAGACCTCATAAGAAAATATAAAACTATTAGAGGGAATTTTAGGTAGGGGTTCTCTAGGTCCCTCAACAAAGGGTTGGTACTTCATTGACACAACATAGACAAATGTAGATCTTGTTTTTTAATTAGACATCAATTCATATATCAAAAGGTTCAAGCAAATGATGGAGGAATCATTGCAAACAACTTCCAGGAGAAATCCTTGCAAACAACTTCCAGGTCTTCTGGTTTGCATGCCATACAAGGGGAAGAGGCTAAGGGATACCAGTGTTGCAACACTTCGAACAGTTGCACACATGCAAATGACAAAATTGTTACTCTTTATTTAAAAAGTTCTAATCTACAAACCATATTTGAATTGCATACTAATTTCTATTATAAAAAAGGAAGACAATTTAATGAATTCAACTGCACAAATAAATTGTAATCTTACCCAAAATCATATGACACTAAATCGTGCCGAGGAGGGGTTGGGAGTGGGGAGGAGAAGAGAGATATCCATTTCATAAATAAATAATTTATAGCGTGTAGTTATACATGTTTGTTCAGAGCATGACTTCACCCAATCCTGTATTCCTTCTACCTTGATCACTTTTAATTGCTATCTCTCATAAAGGGTTCAGAGTAATGGAAAAGGGGATCCATGAAGAAAGCTATAAAAAACCTTAGCCATCCTACACTTACAACTTGTAGAGACATTATGGTCCTGCCAAAAGCAAAAGATTCATGATCAAGCTCTTCATTCTAGTTTCTTCTCAAGTGTGTCAAGGTAATCTTTTCCATATCAACCTTTCAATTTATATTGGGAAATGTTGGTGAAGGTTTGTTGGGATCTTGATTTGGGATGTACAAGTGTCTTAATATTGCTTATCCTGTTCAGGTTCCATACTTTATACCATATTTTGACAAGAACATATTCCATGTTGAGAAAGATCATATTTGACAAGAACTTATTTTTCATTGAGAAAGATTAGATTAGATCTAACATAAGCATATTTAGAGCTAAGAAAGATTAGATTTGATGTGAACATATTTAAATCCAAGAATGATTATGTGTGGAGATGCAAAGAAGAACGAATGAGTGCAAATTATTCATGGGTGTTAATGTAATTGTTTTTGATAATAATAGTTCGAGTGTGAATTGATGGATTGTGATAATCATGAGCATGCCAAAACATTGAAAAAATAAACTATAGTCGTTGAAAATCATCTTTGATATGTGCACAATTGAAGAAAACTTAAGAGATCGATTGTATGAAGCGATTTTTGTTCATGAGTGAATATGGAAGTTTGAAGAAATTTGTGTTTATAAGTGAATTTGCGAGTGTGAAGATATTTTTACAATCCTTGAAATCTGTTTTTTGAACCATTTGAAAGTGTGAAGTGAAAGACATTTCCATAAAATTCTAAAGCTATTTGGTGGTGTTGCAAGAAAATTTTAAGAGATAGTTGTATTTTATCGCATTATGCATGTGATAAAAGTGTTGGCTTGATGAAAAAATTGTGGTTATGTGGCATAAAATTTACTGCAAAATAAAATAATCTGACATTAATTTTAGATCAAGTGATCTAAATTCTTTTTTGTTGTGTTGATCAAATTTGAATGCTTAATTTGTTTGTAGTATGTACACATAGTCTTGAAGTTTGTCTCCTAGAGATTTGAATAATAAATATCTTTAGCACATGAGGCATTGATAACACCATCTAGGAAAAAAATTAGTATCAATAATTTGACTATAGTATCGAGGGAGGGTGTACTGAGAAGATGAACCTTTAGTTGATAACTGGCTATATGCGTTCCTTATATATGCTAGTTAGCAACTTGCGGTCACCTACAAAATGCATAGTGTGTGTATACAAAAATAAGTTTCATTTTGCAAGTGACCAAAGGTTACTAACTAGCATAATGTGGGTGCTCGTGGGTCTCTTTAAGGAAATCTGCTAGCACAATTCAAAACATGGACAATTTGCACATGCTTGTAGTTAAGAGGCATATGTTTGAAATTATATCATAACTCCTCATGCCATCCCTAGCATGAGATGATAGTTTCTAAATCAGCAATTATTTTATTATAATACTCTCTTTCCTTGAGCATATTGTGTACATTCGATAATGACTCTTTGCTTATAAATATTTGGACATAGACAGCTGCAACTAAATATCATCATATGTATTAGCAGTCATTGGTGTTTCTATGGTAATTATCATTGGTGCAACTCCTGGAAGTTAGATATTCTTTCTTGTTTGTCTACCTACTTGTTTATTTGTTTCATTAAATATAAAATATTATAATGATACGACTGCTTCATCCTTAGAAGGGATAAAAATCCCAAACGATATACGTTCTAGAGAAACTTATCCCTATCCGTGTCTTGGTTGGGTTAAAGCATTTGTTTTTCTAAGTTAATTCCAGGAACATTTTTTACCAATGGAAAGGATAACCTCTATGTTTGGTTAAACTAATAAGTATATTATAGGTCATCAAATGCATAACCATAAATTAATGCTACATCTCATCCTAAACCTACAACTTAACAACCCACGAGTATTGCATCTCGACTAAGGTTAGTGGTTTATTCTGTTGTCAATTCAAAAAAAACATCCTTGAATGTTGTCATTATGACCCAAAAAACAACGTCGAAGGACCTATTGTAGACTGTGATATATTTCACTCATTATAAAAGATTATTAAAAAGGCATGGACATGTGCTTTAACTCCCAAAGATACCAATGTTTCCATACTTGATAAAAAAAATTACGAGGGCTAATGCATCTCAATTTTTTACATTCTTCTTCGTCACACCAATTGACAAGTGAGGATTAATTGATTGTTGTTGATTTGTGAGGATTAACTGATTGTTGTCTGTTTTTATCTATCCTTTCGGCCTCTGTGGCATGGCTTCGAGAGTTTCTCAATCCACTTTCTTTCAATGTTAGCATACATGCTTCCAGGGATACATTGGTATGATGTCCTTTAAAGAGTGGAACCTTCACTAATTGGATTGATCGATCCATTAATAATGTAATATTTTCTTGTACCTGGGCATAATTTATGAGAGCATAGGTGTCACCCTTAAATATATAAACCTCATTTGCTGCAGAAAATTTTGCATCCAAACCCTCGAAAATCTCACTTTTTAAAGAGTGTAAACCCTTATTCTAGATTCACAATTATTTAATGATTTCTTTGTTGGAACCCAAAAATCACAAATTTCCAAACCCTTGATGTTTGGTAGTATGAACATAACCCTAATTATAATCCTTACGGTTTGCATTTGCACGTCTGGCATCTATTCAATAGAAACACCAATGTAAACTATTAGGTGGTCCTATTCCTACGTGCTCATTGGGTGGGAGAAAATATAAGGATCGGAAAGTCATAAATGATAAGTGTTCATCCTCGGTCTTCCAATGCTGACCGCTTTTATCTATTTCCTCTCCAATATTCAGACTCTTTCTCCAAATCCTGATGAGTGTTCCATTGCATATTATTCTTTTCAGTTTTATTCTTTTTGAATTGAATTATGCGATCCTCATAATTCAGTATCTACAAAGTTTTGAAGAATATCTATGGATATTTATGTCTGATATGATTACATTCCGTTGTCCCAAGAATACAAGTTATTTATAATTTCATATTATTATGGTATTTCTAGTGTACTTAAATACCAAACTGAGCTTATGATAGTGCACAATTTCCAACACTTACCTTTAAGCCTTATTTCACCTTACTTTTATTCTCATTAGACTTGGCATCCCTATAGAGTCTGAGGACAAATATAGTTGGTGAATTGCATTTGGAAGATTTTAGTTGTGATGTTTGATTTTTAGAGTTTTGCAATAGTTGCTTGTCTTGTGTACACTTAACTTCAGAAATTAAGTATTGGAAGCCTGATATAGAAAGACAACCTTTGGTTAGATATTAAACACTTTAGAAGTCATAAATAAGGTGTGATTATGAAAGAAGTAATGCACATTCTCAATCTATGGAAAAAGAATATGGAACATAACTAAGTTGTTATCAAAATATGATGTCTTACATAAATTTCAAGATCTTGTATCTATTAGCAATGCTACAAATATACAAAGCAATAGGTAGTGGGTATTCTACTTTATCTATAATACACAGTAATCAAATAGTTGAAATTGTTCAGGTTACAAAGGATATTTTTACCAAAGAAGATGGTGAATTCTTGGTGAAACATGGTGCTCTCCCTACATAAAGGATTCACATTGTGGATATTGGTGGTTGTCCACATGATTCCCTTAGAGAAGACATTAGCATTAATTTAGGTCGTCTTGAAGAATTGAAAAACTTGTTCATAGCATACATACTTCTTTGTAAATTTTGAGGAGGTACATATTCCCCCTTTTAATACTTTCGTATTGTTAATTGCAGAACTCAGTACATACCATGTAGAATGCATTTCAATTATGATCAACATAGGTCCACATAGAGTGCATGCTCAAAGTGTAATGAAGGTTTATATTTGTATGGAGTGTTTAGAAAAATTAAGCTTGTGCATGTTTCTTATTTGATTCTAATTACTTTATGTATAACCTTTAATTGTATGCTATTTATGATCGGTTTCTTAAGTTGAGAGAAAAAACTGTTTTAAAGGCCTACAATTTTAAGTAATGTTTTTCCTCCAATTCAACTTGAAATTCAGTTCTTTCCATCAAAGACACCATATTGTAACGGATAAAGTCTTTTCCATTTTGGTTGATCTGGAACCTATTCTTGCTTAATTTTTTGACCTAATCCCTATACTATAGCATTATTTCCTACGCATATTCCAGAATCATAAGCTTCTCTTTGAGTAGTCACAATATTTTGCACCTAGTGGATCATTTTATAAATATTTTTGTTCCTATCGAATATTTTCTTCTCTTTTACTATAAATTGTTTTCCTTGCTGAATGATTTTGTTGAGTTTAATTTCAAATTTCAAAGAAAGTAAATCTTTAGAATTCAATATTGAAGTTGGGCATCATTATTGAGTGTTTGTAAAAAATTGATCATCATGCTTAATGCTAGTATTCTTACCTTTCAATGGTAGAGTGAAATGTATATTTCAATGTATGTATCAACTGGGACAATAATTATGTTCATTTGTTCATGTAGATGATTAATACTCAACGACAAAATTTCATGCTAACGAGGAGTTTTAATTCAAATAAAAAATTAGATGTGATAGAAAAGATGTTAAATTATTGTGCCATTGATCTTCAAGCAATGAGTGCAACTTAATTGTTGTATTATTATGCAGTGTAATGGAATGAATAATACACACTGAACAAGACAAATTTCACTGAAAACAGATAAAAATTGCTCAGTATAATTACAGTATAAACTTCATTAATCCCAAAAGTATACAATAGTGTTACATAAAGGAGAATTCGAATCATGTGGATAGGATTCAAATCACCAACTCAATCTAACTGCATGGCTAATGAGAAGTGTCTAAATCACTAACAGAGCTAACTAGATAAGCTCCAGTTGTCTAATTCAATCTCTCAATTAGTTATAATCAGCTAAACTAGTCTAACTGATGTGGTAGGTGAGAAGTATGTGAGAATGGGCACCTTCCCACATGCATCCATGCAAGATTGGTGCTAAATAAACTGGAGGACATCTAACTGAATGTAACTGAAGCATAACTAAGCTTCAATAGTCACCAACTACCAACAACTGAAGGAGATTGGTGTTGGCACTACCATTGGCTCCTAAATTGTAGGGATTGGTCTAGGAGGTGCATAAACTGATGCATGAATGTGCAATCGGTTGCAGTTATCCTCTATATGTGTTCCACACACTCTAGTGACTTGTACATGTGTTCCCATTAGGCCACATGGACCCAATGGTACTAGTGGACCCAATAATAACTAAATGACTCCTAAGTTAGGAAAATATAATCTAATAGACTAGTTTGGACAAGGGAGGATTATAAATCCTAACA
>LPNX010205390.1:49379-88495 GCA_001517045.1 Pseudotsuga menziesii
AGTATGGTTCTTCTGTGCAGCAACATCCTAAAGCTGTGCATGTGAACCTCTCAATGTCCTTTTGAATTGATGGATGTTTTATGTGTTTCTTTTGTATGGAAGATGTAGAGAATGATCAATTTTCTTCTTATGTGGGCCAAGTAGTTGATCATTCGCTATCATCATGTAGCACTTTCTTGGAACCTTGTTGCACCACTCTATAGGGAGCGAATCTATGTGAGAGAGAGAAACATGCTCATTCTGATACTAGGACCTAGTTCTCCTTCTGTCTTCTATTTTCCCAGCACCATCCCCAGCTGCAGCAATGAGATTCTGAGCCCATCTAGGCTTAGGCCTTTTGTTTGGAATGGTTGCTGGATCTAGATATAGAATCTCATAAGGTTTGGCCTCAATACCAAGATCATGATGATCCTGATCCTCTTCATCTGAATCTGAAACATGTAGCAAATCATCATCATCAATCGGTAGTGGAAGAGCGGTTATACTTCTTGTGCTTCAGATGGTGGTGGATCACACAATTCATCTTCTTCAAATTGAAAAACTCTTCTCAATGAAGCATTTCCTAGTTGCAACCTCCATCAACTTGTATGCTTTTGCATCTTCTGCATATCCCAGCATAATGCATTTGCTACTTTGGGTTTGGAAGGCCTTTCTCTTATCAATGGGTATTCTAGCCCAATCTTTGGAACCAAAAAATCTCAAGTGAGAGACATTGGGCTTATGCCCATGCAGTGCTTCAAATGGAGTGGCCCCAACCATTGATTTATGAGGCACTCTATTCTGTAAGTATGAAGCATGGTTTACAACTTATGCCCAAAGAGAAGGAGGATTATTCTTGGAATGGAGAAGGCATGTTTCCATCTCCTTCAATGATATGTTTTTCCTCTCATCCACACCATTATACTGTGGTGTGTATGGAACTGATTGTTCCATCCTAATCCCCTGTGATTCACAATAATGCTGGAAATATCTTTTAATGTAATCTCCTTCTTTATCAAATCTAATGGACTTGATCTTTTTCTTGAAAATATTCTCAACCATAGATTTAGAACTTTAAAAATCTCAAAAACTTCTGATTCATGTTTCATGAAGTATATTGAGCAGATCTAGAACAATCATCAATAAAATTAAGTAAATACCTGCAACCATTGATTGATGTTGTGGGCATTGGTCTTGCCACATCACTATGCATCAAATCAAGTATAGAGGAAGCTCTATGTGCCTTCCCAAATTCATACCTCTTCTCTGGATGCTTACCTACCAAGCAACCAGAACATACTCCATCAAAATTTTGTATTGTAGAAATAATATATCAATGTTATGAGCAATGATGCTAAGAATAAGCATAGGAGATATATCTTGCTACTAAGAATTCTCACAAGCATACACAGGAAAAATAGAGAGAAGAAAAGAGACTGAATCACATGAATGAAGAGATGAATATTGGTGTGTATCCTTTCATTGAATAATGATGAATGCTAGTGTACATAAATAGAACATCCCCCATAGGAAAATCGAGTTGCATGGAGACAACTCATAAAGCTCAAAAAGGCTGACTTACCAAAATATAGCAAACCCCCATAGGTGGCTAAAGCACTTCTCAAATCTATAAAGGACCTCACGAATTGGAAAAATCATGAGTGATTTGTCAAGGGAGATGGAAAAACATGCTAATCCTACCAAATGGAGAAAAATTCATGAAGAACGGGTTGGAAACAAAAGGACCCAGTTTCCTAGTTTAACTAGCTTTACCTTATCCACATAAAAGATGGAAAAGATTAATAAAGAAGAATCCATTGTAATGTGTTGTATACTAATTCTGGATGGTCAAAAGGTGGTCAAGATCAACCCAGAATCAGAAATAAATAATTCCTGGGATATAGATGGCATGTATTGAATTTAAGGTGCAAGTGGATGCCAACTAATTAAGCTAGTGGGTGAATAATTAATCAAATAATGATTAATTATTTTATCCTAAGTTATGAGTGGGTTTAATATATTCCAACACCCCCCTATAATTCTGCCTTTATGATGGTATGTCAAAAATATGGATGCATATAGGGCCCAACAACAAGGCTATGGTCACCCTTTAACAATTATTATGTCCAGAAAAATGAGGAAAGAGGCAAAACCACATGGGGAAAATCCTCCCTCAAGATAGGACAAGGCACAAAATTTGAAATATGTATTCAACATATCTTTATCTTCACTTTAATGAGCTGAATGAACTGCTTCTGGATGAAATACTTGCTGAAGAAATCATGAACTCCATGATCATGCGCTAGAGTGTAGAACCTACAAGAAGGAAGAGGAGAGACTCCTTGTATCTCATCAAATGATGAAGTAGGATCATTATCTAAATGCTTCTTTCTACTGTCAAACTTTGATCCACAAACACAATCTGAAATGGAAAAGAGATCTGTGCATACTCCTTTCCAAAGAGTACAAAAAGTAAGACAATTTATTTCACACCCAATTCCTCGAATAGTTACAAAATTGTGATATGAATCACATGTCAATCTTCCAATATGATGTAGCACATTTCCAGATCTGATATGAGGCTGATAAAACTATGATATATCAGAAACATTAGCATATGGAACAAAAAATACAAAGGCTTGAGTTGCTTCATGAGGATATAGGGCTAGACTAGGAAAACTATGAGCAACTAGGGAAAACTGATAGGTGTAAAAATATGAATGATGGATGGGCATAAGATCTGAACCATAAGTGTTTAGAACAGATCCAAACATGTTTAATATCAATCCAAATATGACTAAGTTCATGGATAACTAGCCACTAAAACATAGGAAAGACTTCAAACCATGTAAGATAAATATCACTGCATAAGAGACCAATGAGGAATCAACTAGTGAACTTGGGATTTGTATAGTCTTAGTATTATTCAAAGGTATGGTTGGTATGGATGGTGGTATGATATGTGTATCAACCTGCAAATATGATTCTAAATCATAATCTAAAGGATCACATATAAGCATATCAGTAGACTCATGGGAATACACTGGTAATGAATCCTCTGTATGAAATGAGGAAAGAATGAGATGTTCACAATATTCAAGGAGGTTCTGAGTATTGATGCCAAGAACAAAGGAGGAGATGCTGAAGCACATGAGATCTTGTAAGGTAAGTGGTATGACACAAATAAGTCTTGATTTGGCTAAGAAAACATCCTGAATCATTGGGTTGCGCACCATCAAGGAGAGAGGTATGCACAAGGTGTGAATGATCTGGAACATAGATATCATAATCTAAGATAGGAGATTTATAGAACAATGAATGGGTGATAGGATCATCATAAATATCAATAGAATATCCATATGTTACTTCTTTTTCATCATTAGTATCACAAGAAGAAAAATCACCTTCAAGAGACACAGAAAAAAGATGGCTCTTCAATATTTGCTTCTTCATTAAAGGAGGAAGCATTCGAATCAAAGAGAGTAGCAGAAACATGAACTATATGAGAAAGTTGTTCATCATGATAAACTTCATCAGAGAGTGTAGAGGCCAATAAATCTTGAGAGAGAGAACAAGAGGAGATGTTGGGTTCTCTCCATGCTTCATATTCTATTTCCTGCAAACCAAAAGATTTCTCCAAGTTCTTCCAAAGCTCAAATGGATACTCAACAGAATAAATGAGATGATGTATATTTGGATACATTCCCAAACAAATAATTCCATAATCTCTATCACAATTATTAATCCAATCAATCTTATCTTCATAAGACTCAAGTTTGCTCAATGCACCAATGGAGACATCAAAGAGACATTGCCTCTTCAAGTATGCGCTCATATTGGGCTTCCAATCATCATAGTTTAAAGGAGATAGTAGAGGAACTTTTGAATCCATATAGAAGTTGTTGATATTCTCTAGGAGATACTCTTTGCAACCTGCAAAACAAAACTAGGAGAAAATCTTGTAAGCTAGACAAGCTCTTCTTCAGAAAGGGATAGGAGACTGGATGCGCTCCTCAAATTTGTAGAACTTGATCAAACTTGCTGCTCTGATACCATGTATAAATAATAGATCAATTCTATGAGAAATTATGCTAAGAAGAAGCATAGGAAATAGATATTGCTACTAAGAATTCTCACAAGCATACACGGGAAAAATAGAGAGAAGAAAAGAGATTGAATGACATGAATGAAGAGATGAATATTGCTGTGTATCCTTTCATTGAATAATGATGAATAATAGTGTACATAAATAATACATCCCTCATAGGAAAATTGAGCTGTATGGAGACAACTCATAAATCTCAAAAAGGCCGACTTACCAAAATATAGCAAACCCCCATAGGTGGCTAAAGCACTTACCAAATCTATCAAGGGCCTCACGAATTGGAAAAATCATGAGTGATTTGTCAAGGGATATGGAAAAACATGCTAATACTAGAAAATGGAGAAACATTCATGAAGGATGGGTTGGCAAAAAAAGGACCCAGTTTCCTAGTTTGACTAGCTTTACCTTATCCACAGAAAAGCTAGAAAAGTTGAATAAAGCAGAATCTGTTGTAATGTGTTGTATACTAATTCTGGATGGTCAAAAGGTGGTCAATATCAACCCATAATCATAAATAAAACATTCATGGGATACAGATAGCATGTATTGACTTTAAGGTGCAAGTGGATGCCAACTAATTAAGCTAGTGGGCCAATAATTAATCAAATAATGATTAATTATTTTATCATAAGTTATGAGTTGGTTTAATATATTCCAACATTGATGAGCGACAAAACTTCAACCATTTTATGATTGTGGAGTTTCTGGAGATATTTGAAATTGATATGCCCAAATCTCTCATGCCATATCTTATTGGTGTTGTTAGCATGAGTCAATAAAGCTGTAAGAGGTGAAACAGGCAAAAAGCGTGAGATCTCATTAGCCTTAGTGGAATGATTAGCAATACATTTCACTATGAGCCTTCCAGTATATTTTTCTATGATCTAAACTGAGTTTTATTTGAATGTAAATCTCTTGGGAGAGCTTGTATGGGTCATCTGATAAACAGACAACAAATTAGCTGCAAGGGAGGGCACATAGAGAACATTTTTGAACTCACCATGTTGGATTTTAACTGAACCTCTTCCTGCTGCTAGAATTTGGGATTCATCTCCCATGTGAATGATTGTTCCTTTTGATATTCTGAGGGTAGAGAAATATTCCTTGGAGGCAACCATGTGGTTGGATGCTCCAAAATCAATCGAATAGGTTGTCGACTGAGTAAGACCAGCCTTCAAGGCATGGAAGCTCTCATGATCTTCTGTATGTTGTCCAACATCAGACTTCTTTGCTCCATGTGGAAGAACAATGTTGTTATGTTTAAGGAGGACGGATAGCTGGTCGATTTTCTTCTTCATACAAGAGCTTTTAGGATGAAAACCCCTCATACAATAAGGGCACTTTGTCTTTTCAAACTTTTTCTTTTTCTTGGAGCCTGAAGCTCCTTTGGAATACTTCTGCCTCTCTTTAGGATTCGAATTAGATGCTTTAGGCTCCTTCCCCTTATTCCTCCCTTTAGTTTGCACATTGGTAGAGTCTTTCATCAGTAGAGGTTTTTTTTTGGAAATTTGGACGACTCCCATGTGGACCAACTTTTCTTTCTCCTGTATTAAGGACTCGAAAAAGCCATCAAGTGAAGGAATCTTCCAATTGTGAATGGAATCTCTTTCGAAATGGAACGCAGAGACAAATACATAATACTCAGAACCATTTTGTTGAGTACGGAGAGAACAAGTTGCTCATCCTTTTTTTCTATTCCACACTGCTTACATTGTAGTGCAAGGGACTTGAATTTGGTAAAACATTGTTGTATGGTATAGAAAATGTTGGGCTGCAATGATATTAGCTCGTTCTTTATAATGTTTCCCCAAAGCTCATATTTCTTTCCAAACAAGAATTCGAGCTTCTCCCAAGATTCTTTAGGAGTCCTCAATCCCTCAAGATGAAAGACGAGGTCTCTGGAGATGTGAGCACAAAGGAATACAAAGGCTTCATCCAACTGGTTCAAGAACTTGTTCTTCTCAGCAGGATCATGAGGTTCAGTCTCTCAACCCATTGTCATCCTATACAGGAAAAGCTTGCGTAAGGAGATCTCCAAATCTTCCCTCCAATCAACATAGTTGAAGGGTGTCAGGATCCGAGGTAAGAAAGATTGATTTTCCATCAATTCTCCTTCCGATCAGACAATTTATTCAATCAATCTACGTAGCACCTGTAAGAAAAAACTGTAAAAACAAAACCAATTCGCACTATGTCAAAATCAATCCTTCCCTCTCGACATGTACACTTTTTAAGGGCCTGTCACGCCTGCACCGCCACTCTGAATGAATCCAGGGTTAGCAAGGCACTCTTAACGGGACTTCTGTGGAAACTCAACTGCTTCTGGTGTACAATGGAGAGTAGATAGACTTGAATATTTCCTGACCAGGATCTGATACCATGTTAAATTATTGTTCCATTGATATTCAAGCAATGAGTTCAATTGAATTGTTGTATTATTATGCAGTGTAATGGAATGAATAATACACACTAAACAAGACAAATTTCACTGAAAACAGATAAGAATTGCTCAGTATAATTACACTATAAACTTCATTAATCCCATAATTATACAATAGTGTTTCATAAAGGATAATTTGAATCATGTGGATAAGATTCGAATCACCAACTCAATATGACTGCATGGCTAACTAGAAGTGTCTAAATCACTATCGGATCTAACTAGCTAATATCTAGTTGTCTAATTCAGTCTCTCAATCCGTTATAATAAGTTAAACTAGTCTAACTAATGTGGTAGGTGAGAAGTAGGCAAGAATAGGCATATTCCTACATGCATCCATGGAAGACTATCACTAACTGAACTCGAGGACATCTAACTGAATGTAACTGAAGCATAACTAAGCTTGACTAGTCACCAACTGCCAACAACTGAAGGAGGTTGGTGCCGACACTCCTAGTGGCTCCTAAATTATATGGATTGGTATAGGAGGGGCATAAACTGATGCATGAATGTGCAATTAGTTGCGGTTAGCCTCTATCTGTGTTCCCCACACTATAGTGACTGGTACATGTGGTCCCATTACACCAAGTGGACCCAATGGTACTAGTGGACCCAATAATAACTAAATGACTCCTAATTTAGGCAAATATAATCTAATAAACCAATTTGGACAAGGGAGGATTATAAATCCTAATAGGGGAAGGGTTTGAGCAAGGAAACTATTACAAACTATAAGAAAAGACAACATGTTATAGATGTTATAAATAAACTTAAAATGATACCTGCTAAAAATAAACTTAAAATGCTACTTGTTCTTACTAGGGTTCTTTCCAAATAAGATATGATTTTATTGTAATTTTCTATATACGAAAATGCTCTACTATGGAAATTGTTGTTTGTAATTTTTATTTAGTTTTCATTTCATTATTGGCATGGTTTCTGCAGGAGGAAATTGCAGCAAGAATTCTTAGAACGTGGGGTGCTATTGGTTTTAAAGAATTGTCTTGAGCCTCTTTTAGATAAATTTCTTCCTAATACAAATGTTTAAAATGCAATTTTGAAGATTTTAATAGATGTAATATTTTTAACTCTCTTATTTAGCATTTATTTCAAGTTTACTTGGTAACAAATTTGTTTGGTGAGAATAGTTATTAAGCCATAGCAAGCTAATACCATAAGGCATGTCTTCATTTTTGTAAATGTTTCAGTTTGGAGTATTGCATCATTTTAGTGGATCAATATTGCTTGTTGAATTACCTGTTAAAGTTTCCTGGGTTTTATAAAGTGATTCATGTTTCCATCATCATGACATTGCTACATTTTTATCATAAAATATTCCATATTTCTCAGTATCATGGTTGTGTTACTTTTTATATTAGAACCGTCTTTCTCAAGAATTTCCTTTTTATCATGGATGCAATTACCAATTGACGTTGTAAAATATGACATGAGAGATTAGTTTAAAAAAGTGGATTTGGAAAGGTACAATTCTAGATTTTGTCCATTTGAAGTTATGTTGTTACACTCTCAATAACAAGCACATGTACAAAAATATGGGAGTTAGATCATGAACACCTCTCATTTTATAGGTTATTACGTTCTTGTCAAAATCTGATGAGGAAACGACATCAAATAAGAAGCTTGCAAGAGACCTTGTTGACAAATGGGTAATTGATAAATTACACATTTGTTAGGTGTTATGCTCTTCTAAGACTTCAAGCCCTGATGGTTGGCTTTGTTCCTAGATTATTTTTACATATAGTGTGTGTTGATCATATATATCTATATAGTGGTTAACTGGATGACTTCATCCAAATTTTGTTCTGCAGATTTAACATATATTTCAAAAGAGAACTTGTTTTGAAGACATGAGAAACTTTGACGAAGAGAACACCTTAGAGAAGGCCACAAACAAAAAATATTTTAATCATAACTAGTATTTCAATGGGGAGACATGTTGTTAGAACTTTTAGGAACTAAAATTTAAGGTAATTGTATCATAAGTAACTCTACCTCATTAAAGTATTATAGGAAGAAATTATTGGATATTTATAGGAAATGTGGCAAGAAATTGACAACACACTTTTGCAAGATTTCTGAATGAATTTTGTGAGATTCCCTTGCTTACACAAGCAGAGGCATTAGAACCATTGGCTCTTTATGTTCCCAACCAAGAAGAAAAGGTAAATGAATTTCTTTCTTTCTTGAAAATACTTCCATTAAAATTGGATATTTTTCTTCATGTCTCGTTAATAATATTAGTATGTTAAGTTGAACATCTTAACACTAAAATATCTCGCTGAAGATGTTTCTTTTCACCATTTTCATTCGGTTGTTTAAGAAGGAATTGATAGGGGATAAATAGTTAGTAGTGGTGCACCTTAGTTTTCTAAATATGGGGCACTTAATCAAAACCACGATGATATAGTTCGTAGTAGAAGGAAAAGAACTAGCATTTTTTTTACTTTTCTTGTTTCTTTGACATGAGTTTCTTTGAACTGGTATTTATTCTGTTCTTTATTTGTTCTAAAAGAAGAATAAAATCTTATATTAGCATATATAATATGACTTATTTTCCTGGGAGTTGATCTTGGAGTTAGGTTCCATACTTAGTCAAATAGAGTGCTCTCTTTCCTTTGTTGTTACCATAGAACCTTTTGAATGAGACCATGCTTGTGCCTTATATAACTAATGTAAAATTATATAATATATTCTATTTAAGGGTGCTAGTTCAATAGAAGAGCACCTACCCTATAGGAATGAGGATGGTGGTTTGATTCCTCTATGCCCTATATATATTTTGAAACCACTAAAAAGAGATAAATGAACACTACAAAAATAGAGACAAATGACCCAAAATAAGGCCAAAATCTGCATATAAACGACCACTAGTGGAAAACTAGCGATCATTGATCACGTGACTAAAAATGTGGTCATATTTAGTTTGGTTGTTTATAGGTTATCTTGTGGTCATATATTTGCTCATTAATTTTTATTGATCACGCGACTAAAAATGCGGTCATATTTAGTTTGGTTGTTTATAGATTATCTTGTTGTCATATATTTGATCATTAATTATGACAATTAATGACCAAATTAACGACCAAATATACGACCACAAGATAAACTATAAATGACCAAGTTAAATATGACCACTTTTTTGGTCACATGGTCAATGATCGTTAATTTGCGACCAATGGTCACCAAATCAAAAGTGGTAATTTATATGCGGATTTTGGTCATTTTTTGGGTCATTTATCTCTCGTTTTGTACTAGTGAAAGAAGAAACCACCTCTTGCTACCAAATTAAGAATGTACTACTCATTTTCTCCTTTTCCATTGGCTAATTTTGTTTGTGTACTTTATTCACTCAACCTTGTTCAATGTGTTGTTTATTCAATTTCTCAATGTACATAATTTTTGTTTAAGACAAATACTCTACGATTGATGGTCTAGGAGAAGTATCTCATTCATGCAAATAAAAAACCGAAAATTCACTCTAACATGCCCATATACTTGGACAGGAAAACACTTTTTCCTTTAATTACTTAATGACCGATGGTATGCATCTCTAATCATTATTTGTGTCAAGGTCATTAAAAAATGTGTGAACATTGGCGGTCATCCTTGATATGGGTGTAGCCTCTTGTAAATTGTTAAAGCGGGCCCATGTCTCTGGTTGGGTTGCTATAGAGTGGATCCTAACATTGTTGATGTTTTTAGGATGGGCCATGAATTTTGTGAACTTGTACTGGGATGTGACCTTTTCTTGGACATTCTTTGCACAATGTTGATAAAACTCACAGTTATTGTATGTAACATATGTGGACAATATGCCATGGGAGAGAAGATAGGATATTGGTGCACCTTGGTGTTGTTATGTTGCATTTTAGTCTTCTGGGTAGAACTGTTGTTTCTCTGTTGTTATGGTGCACCTTGGTATTGTGATGGTGTGCCTTTGTCTTGTGAGTAAAATAATTGTTTTTATGCCCTGATGGTTGACCTTGGTCTTGTGATGATACATATTGGTTTTATGGGTGGAGGGGTTTCTACCTTAGTTTGTTAGTACATGTTTGTCTTAAAGATGAAGTGATTATATTCCCACTTTGTTGTGATCCCTCTTCTTGGTTTATGGTTGTTGCTTACAACCAACTTCCTTGAGTTTGTTAGGAATATCAAGGTTGTTGGTTAATCTATTGTAATAGGAAAGTCTAATTAAAGAGTTTTTGTTTCTCGTCACCATCCTTTTTCAGGATACGATTGTCGTGCATAAATGTGCCTTTGTTCTTATCTGTAAGTTGCCTCGGCAAAAGGTTTAAAGGAACATGATTTGTTATGGAATGTTTTTTGTTAGCAACCTCGGGTCTGTAGTTGTCTAACTTCATCCTCTTGCAGTTTTTCTATCTCTCTTTAAGGTATGTCCAGTGTTTTCTTGGCAGCTTATCATGAAAGAGACAATGTCTGATCTAATAGATATCTGAGTATAAGAAAGGTCTAATCCAACATTATTTGATTAATAGTTTTGTTTATCTTGTTCATTACTCTATTTTGTTGTTGCCATTGTTGTTTTCTATCAATACATGTTCCAATTTGAACACAAGGACCTTTGAGAATGTTAAATATGAAATCTACAAAGACTATTTTTTGAATCTATGTTTCATTATTATTTCCATGCTCTTACTTCATCCTTTTGAGCATTTGATTTGAATTATTGCACAAGAAAACTATGCTTATGAAAAATTCATGGAACTTCAACAAGAATCTCTACTCAACCCTGTTTGTGTTGTTTATCCGCTCAACCCTATTTGTGTTGTTTATTCACTTTCTCAGTGTATAGAATTTCCATTTGAGACCAATATTCTTTGAGTTGATGGTATAAGACCAGTATTTAATCCATGTAAATTAAAACTCAAGAGATTCACTCTAATATATCCAGTGGTAAGGCCATCCAGAAATGAACCAACATAGGTGACCATGCTTGATTTAGGCATAATCTCTTGTGAAATGTTAAGGCAGAGCCTTGTCTCTAGTTGGGATGCTATAAATTGGATTGTGGCCTTGTTGATGCTTTTAGTCTGGCCCACAACTTCTATGATCCTTCTTGGACTAGGTCGTTTCCTTTTGGGATCCTATTTGTGGTCTGCTAGTTTTGTTGGATTGTTTGTAGACTTGTTATGTGGGTGTACTCTTGCTAGTGTTTGCAATCACCTCGCTTGAGTTTGTTAGCACTGCCATGATTGTTGGTTAATATATTATAATAGGCCAAGTCCGATTAAAGATTTTTCTTTCCCCTATTCATCCTTTTGTAGACTACTATTGCCATGCATATATGTGCCTTTGACCTTCTTTGCAAGTTGCTCCAGTTTGGGGAGTATATGGACTAGGCCTTCCTTTTCCCATCTCATAGGTGCTACTACTTGGTTGACATATAGCTGTTCTAAAACACTGTCATCTACAAAAGAAAAACAAATTGAAGGCTCATGCTCTATTGTGGACTATTTTTGGTTGGCAACCCAAGGTTTGTATCTGTCTAACTTTACCCTATTGCAATTTTTCTATTGCTCTCCCACGTATGTCCACTATTTCCTTGCTGACTTGTCTTCAAAATGACAAGGTTTGATCTAAAAGATATCTAACTATAAGCAAGGTCTAAACCAGTATTGTTTGATTGATAGTTTTCTTTGGGTTGTTCATTACTCTATTTTGTTGTTGCTATGGTTGTTTGTTGTTAATAGATGTTTCAGCTTTGACACAAGGGCCTTTAAGAGTGTTACAGTTGAAAGATATAGAAACTATGTTTTGAATTTATATTTCATTATAGCGATTATGATTTTACTTCATCCTTCTAAGTACTTGGTTTAAATTATGCTCCTTTGATTTTCCACATGTCATTATTTTGCCACATGTCATGATGAATGGGTTTCCCAATTTGTCATCAAATTTGTTTATGGTATGCTAACCTATTCAGAAACAATAAATATACTCTTGACTGTTTGTGCACTATTTTATTTCTCTTAAATAGGAAAACATTCATTGTCGTGGACCCTTGCAACGGTTTTCCTCTTCTAGATATTTAACATCTATTTGCTTGTATTTTATTACACATATTTGTCAGAATTTTTTCATCCTTTGTTTAAAAAATAAAAAACAACTCATGATGTTGTATCCATGTTTATGATGTTTTAGATCTTTGCTGGTGTCTTTATTCTTACATCTTCATTTAAGCAATGTTGATGGCAATATATTGGTTTGAAAATACCTGTACCCTCGCCTATTTTGAAAATGGAAAAAAAAATGCTCTAGGTATCAAACAGTTTTTTTTTTTTTGACAGTGAGTAAAAGGGGACATTGCCAAGGGTTGCCTTGAATAAAAAAATATAGCGAGAAAGATTTAAGACCATATGCTCTGAATTCTGAACATGGTTATAGGATTGAGCATATAGAGACTAGCTCTTCGATAAATTAAAATTTTCCTTTTTCTTTGTTGTTAAATTAAAAATGTAGCTTTTACTGTGCTTTGGTTTTATCTTTTTCTAGCATTTCTTGCCGGGTAAAAACGAAGGCAGAATTACAATGAGTGGAGTATTTTTTTTGAAATAAAGAACTATGCAAACATTAAACTGACCAACTTGAACTTACCTTCATTTTGCGATTTAAATCCGAATATGATTTTGTGCCTCTTGTTGCCCATGTTTTGTTTATTTCTTTTTCGTAGGGCAATTGGCATTCAACATCTTCCATAGTTTCTAATGTTTGCATATATTGTGTTCTTCTCCTTCTATGATGCAAGAACTACAAATAAATTGTCTTAGAGTTTTGTTCATCAATCTAGCAAGTTGCAAATTTTATATATCTATTGGCCAATATTGCATTGGCATAGAATTGGTTGAGACATAGACTAATTGAAAGATATGTCGAATTGTCGAGCCTGGAAAACAATAAAATGTTTTCCTGGCAATGTTGATAGTTTCTCTAGCAATGTTGAATTGCAGTATCCTACAATTTGGCAAGAAATGACATGGTTAATTGCCCCACACACATAGAGAGAGCTATGTACAAATTCAATGGTCAAATACCATCTTCCAAGAACGCTGGTGATGTAGTTAAATTCTGGTGGTCCCTTTCTTTATGTGGCAACATTTCCATTATGGAATGGTGGATTTCTTGATGCAAGGGCATCGAATATGAACTTGCAATAGGATTTGCAAGATGTTTTCTTCTTTGCAAAAAAAACAAAAACAAAAACAAAGAATCATGTTCCATTGCATTTTCAAATTGCAGATATGGTTCTTGTCAGAACTATAGTTCTTTGGTTTCATATGGTTTCGCGCATTTGTCATCTGCAGATATATTTAGGCATGCTTCTAAGCAGTGTGCATTTTGTCTATTCTTTGTTGTCGATGTAGCTTCCATGAAACATGCTTTGGGTGTATAGCCAGTTCACAATTATCTTTTAGAAACAATGGCGTGTTAAGGACCTGGCGTTATTTGAATATCGCTCGTTTTCTTCATTCCTTGTCAGGGGTGTCATGGATATTTGACTTTGTGTATATCGTTGCTTGTCTTCTACTCCTCTACAGGTGCGTTGGATACACTTTGCAGCTGTGGATGGTGTGTTCATACACTTTGCAAGCAACTTTTCACTCATCTTTACAACTATTTCCCTCTCAGTCATACAATATGCCAAGAACAGATTCGCCGAAAACAGTGAAAAAACCATTTGTCCTGATATTGCAAAATGATTTTGCAAAAGTCGAAACAACTTTAGAGGATATTGATTATTCTCTTGCATGCTCGTAGTTGTTTCAGCTTCAGCAATTTCATTACCGACCAGGATTTTTTTGTTTGATTCACTAGCCGTTCTATTTCATTTTCAATATAGTTCACTTGAAATAAGACAAGGGAAAATCTACCATTTTACACACTCCTGGGCTTGTGGTGACTTAGCTGCAGTGATGTCCATGTCAATAGAATTGGATCCTCAGTTCTTGCTTAGTTTGCATAATGTACCTGACACCGAGGCATATTTTTGAAAGGATGTGCAATTATGCATGTTCGCTATCTCAAGGCACCTAAAGTGTTTTATGGCCCGAGACGTCTTTTGCATTAAATGGTTTTCAAAGTGGCTATCTGTCTCGATCTCAGTTTAGTTTTGTGAAAAAAAATACTTGTATTTCAAATCTGACCAAGAACAATATCAATACCATTTGTTATTCCCATGATAGAAATCCACTCTCCAGACACTTTGAATTATTGTTTTTTTTTTACCATGGGAACAGCAACCTCCCAAGGATATATCCAACAACCCGCAAGTCAGATATACCAGAAACTTGTGACTTAGCAGGCGCCGAGATGTCCCTGATACCACATTGGGCACCTATCCAGGGGTCGCCTACCCTTTTAGCCTTGTCACAACGGGCTATAGAGCATCCCTATTTTCATGATAGAAATCCACTCTCCAGACACTTTGAATTATTTGTTATTGTTGGAACCTATAGTTCATCACACTTCTAGTTCTTTTGGAGACAGTCGGTCTATAAATCATAGGGGACTAGGGGAGCAGTAGGCTAGAGTCAGTGTAACGACTGAACAACAGATTGGGAAAACAACTGAATGGTTGGCATGGTCGTGGTCAGTGTGACTACAATAGCCGACTAAACTTTGGGACGTTGCAGATTCTACAGAAACAGTATGGACCAAATCCCCCTACTGGTGGACCAGATCTTCCCTACTTTCAAGAAGTTTGTGAGATTTGGCGACTATAAATAGGTGACCCTATGGGTTGTTTGATATATCAATTTTAGATGTTTATCATGGTCATTATGCATTGTTATATTATGATCACAATAATCTGTGTTTAAGTGTTTAAATGGTGTCTCTAGATGCCACTTTTTCTTCTTGGAATCTTGTCCCCTTATTTTATTTTTCTTCTCCATAGTTCAAACGAAGAGGTTTCCCAACATGGGATCAGAGAAATGGTTCTAACCTAGCCACGTTCACTACAAATCATGATGAGCCATATATAGGGTTAATCATGTAGCTGGGTAAAACCCTCAACTACATGCAAATGCACCTCCCTTTCGTCAAAGGGACGAAAGGGTAGAGTTTGAAATGGAATAGCTAGCTGCAAAAAAAATTATTAGCAAAACAAATAAACACATATAAACAATTTATAAAACTAAAAAACAACGATATTGTTATACCTTCTGGATTTGCTTGAAAGGGGGCCACCGTGCCCTGGCTCAAAACGGTACCGCTTCTCCACAGGTTTGGGTAGTATGGAAGTTGAATCACCACACAAAACGGGGAGCAAGTGGGGCAAATGGAATGTTTGGTGACTTGAGATGAATAGTTTGAGAATGATGCCATTCTCAAACTACTCATGCAAGTATAATAACGACGGAAGTAATATGTCATGTTGTGATGGTGACCTCCACCCTTTATTTATAGTTTTTTTTGTCATTTTATCTCATTTCGGGTTTTAGGTCCTTCTTAGGGTTTTAGGCTCCTTTTTGTTGTTTTTATCTCTTTTGGGTTTTTAGCCCCTTTATGAACCTTCTAGCTCTTTTGTGGGTTTTTAAAGTCATTTTTAATATTTTTGAGCTTTTTTAGAGAGAATAAGGTTAAAACATAGGTGTGGAGGTCAAAAATGAAGAAAAAAGATTTGGAAATTGATGCTTGTATGTGGTGTAGGCAATGTAGAGCAAGTTGAGCAATTTTTTGCGTTAACATATTTCCCCCTGATGTGTGAGGGTAGGAGTTCATCGTATGGTCAACAAACATCATAGGATGTTGGGGATAGTGGAGAGACATGCGAAGAAGTGGTGCTTCCTCGTTCGAGACACGATGGATTTTGGTTTTTGTATTAATTTTGGTTCCCATCAATGGGTGAGATACAAAGAATATGCGATATGTATATGGATGAGGCAGGCATACCCATGCTCATAACAATGTCAAAAGAATAAATAATGGGATCAAGGCTCCAGAATACAGGAGTCGATCATATACAACTGCTATTACATAATGGTGGCCTAAAGGAGAGGATGAATATAATGCTGATCTGAAGAAATGATACATCGGACCCATGGCATTCTCATGGAATGCTATATCTTCACAACTGATGTTCTGCTGGATCTGGAAGTTGACATAACTATAGGGACTTGCTGACTGAGAGTCAGAGTGTCTGTGGTACAATATCCTACATCAATTATGAATCGATACAGAAGCACTGCTCTAGGAGCTTCTAAACATTGTTTCCAACACAACCAGGAAATCACAAGGGACATAAACATGTATGGGTCCCTTAATAGACTCACCAATGTGCTAGAGTCAAGTGACAACCGAGGTCTTCGACCAAATACTGTACAAACCAATACCCTATACGAATATCCAATGTGCGATGATGTAGCTGAATTCGAGCATGTGAGACACAACCATCTCAAGAGGCACTAATGACTCCTCTCAAGTGGTCTAGGGAACTCATCAATAAGGTTAATGAAACCAGGATACAAGGACCTCTGGGTCTATCCTCTAGAATAGATGTGTTGTCGTCGACAAAGGGAGACTTGCAACTGACCAGGGCGATAATGTTTTCTTGACCCGAAGCACGAGGGGGATAACCAAATATGTGGGACAATCAGGGGAATGCCACATTGAGTGGGGGGACAGGGGCAGGGAACCATGGGAGACTCATACTTCCTTTGTTCATAGTAATGACGGCAAGGCTAACCTAGCAACAAATGAAACAAACTCATGGGAGAGGGATCATGGCTATGATACCAGGAATGTAACTGCAGATGGGAAATACTTAGGGGAAGGTGACTTAGACTTTTGATATCAAGGGGATCCAAGGAAGACTCATCACAGAATACTCTGAACAAAGGCGACTCAATGGGGATGTTGGCGAACTGTAATATATGGGGTGGCATCTAAAGACATTGTTATGACACAATCTCATGTATTTTAAGCGAGCTCGAGAGAATAAATGCTCAATGGTGCTTTCAATTTTAAAGAGTCTCAAAGCATGAAGAAGACTCCAATGGGGTCTCTTTTTCATTGATAGTCTCATGTGCCCGAAAAAAGGATAAAAGTGTACATAGGAGAGCTCGCCCACCCTTTTTTGGGGGGGATAGGAGACTTTTGTACCATTGGTAGTCCAATCAAGCCGAAAAAGGTTAAACTTACACTGGTTGGACGATCATTCACATACTTTTATGAGCATGAACAGAACCAAGTTTGCTCGAAAATATTTTCTTGATGACAAGGATGAAAAAAATCTTAAAGACAACCCATAATGAGATTTTTCATAAAGTCTGGTCCCAATGCCCGAGAAAGCATAAAAGGATGCAGAGGGAAATGTGCATGGCTTGAGTGTTCCTAGGTGGTCCTTTTCTTATGGTAGTCTACACTGTCCGCAAAAGGAGATAAATGAGACTATGTAGGTGCCCTTTCAAATACTTTAATGAGCGATAAAGGAAGCAAGTGTGTTTGATGATATTTTCATTCGTTTAGCAGTCAGAAAAGAGCTTAACAGAAACTCCATAATGGTCAATCAAGAAAGGGGAAAGTGTTTGATATATGAACTGAGGTTGTGTTGTGATCATGGTTTATGGGCGTAAATGCAGAACACTGATGGTGCCCCCTTGCGGGACGATGAGTGGTGGTCAAAGGTGGTCAACTATGCAGTCTGGATGGAACAGATGGCTCGTGAACATGCCAAGAGATACAGAGGAAGATTTGCGTAGAGGCACGTAAATCAGGGTGACTTCTGAGAAATGGTCTGAAAAATCATGGCTTAAACGTGATTGATAAAAGGGTCTCACCAAAATATAGAGGACAAAAAACTGAAACCAACAGTGTGAACGACTTCCCAAACAGACTCTGGATGGATCTGCACTGCTCAGAAGAAAAATAGACCCAATGGGGCCTATAAATAGGGGGAACACATGACAATTGTCATAGTTTTTGTTTAGTGCTAAGTTGGAGTGGAGGACCCCATACTTCTTTCACTGATATCTTCTGTTTCGACCCACGATTTTCTGATCCATGACTTACAAGTAAGAGTACATGCAAAACCTGTCTCTTATAGTGGTTTGGCTTTTTTATTTGCTCACCCACAGGCCTAGGCTACCCTTAAAGGGTTTTTCTGGGCTGGGTTGCAGCTTTTAAGGCCAAACCTACGACTAGGTCATTATTTTCATTTGTACAGGAGCAACCCAGTCACTCCTGTTGGGGAAAAGGCTGCTAGGAGCCACACCTGTTTGGATAGAAGGTGTGATTGAGTCGCGCATGTTTGGCCAAAATCTATGACCTGGTCACTAGTTTTGGGAAAAAGAAGCAACTTTGCCCTTGTCTGGGTTTTTACTGATGGATGTGGCTGACAGGGACTTGGTTACTGTGCAGGATGGGTCGACCTGTGTGGAGGGAGTAGGAATGCAAAAACTTGCAGAGAGATGCTCTCTACAATGCAGGTGTGCGGGATGTGCTAGCCCACTGTGGGTTGCTCAAGTTCATGCAGGTTCCTTTGATAAAGATCTTGCAACTTTTGTTTGAGACTTTGGTGAGTTTTTGGGATGTTGGGGGAGAGTGCTTCATCATATAGGGGCAACATCTTGAGATTACGCTGTGAGATGTGTACTTCCTGACTGGGATCCTGACGCTGGAGTGTTTGGAGATATGGCGCTAAAGCTCTCGCATGGGGAGACTTTGGATGACCTCTGTGACAGGAACTTTTATGCCTATGTGTATGTGCGTGGGTCATATATCTTGCTATGTGATATTGAAAGTCTTTCGACTCGTGTAGTTGCAGCGATGGTGTTGCGGATCTTGGGTTCGTCTGGGAATGACAAGGTATTTGGGGGGCAGCTCCATATGGTGGAGAGTGCGATGGGGGGCACGTATTTTGGATGGGACCAGATATAATTGATTGCGGTTCGGAGTGCACTAAATTATGCCAACACAGTTGGCAGAGAATTCTATTCCACTTCCTTTTTGTTCTCTTTCTTCTTTGAGAGAGTTTTGACCCTTCGACCGCACTTAGTAGTGCGAGTGGTGGGCCTTGAGAGCCTCGGATGTGCAGATGGTGTGAGATGATGGTGCATGAGGGAGGCGGAGTGGTGGGCCACTTTTTTACTCAAGATCTTCTAACTCAGTGGAGATAACTCCTGGTAGTCGTTGAGGACTACCCGTATCATGAGATGGACTTTCGAGGAGACCCAAAGATGCGCCAACCTCTAGGCCATGCCTAGGGACCAGATGGTATGTATACATGATGCTTTATGTTTTTTCATTTGTATAAAGAGTGCATAGCTTATTGGTAGCTAGTTGATGTGTAGGGACTGGCGACATACTTGTGTGCATGTGCAGATGTTGGTCCTCGCTCGCCAGCAGGGTACTAGCATCGGATGGGCAGGGTGGAGGGACGAGCTTTGGCAGCCTATTGAGTGCCTACTGGAGGGAGTTACAGATGACGGTTGGCAGTATCTCAATGATGAGCTTATTACCACTTGTTACCATGATCCCCCTAGGTGGATTCCTCTCATGAATAGGATTGTTGTTGTTGCTGAGTATGTGCGAGCGGCAGCGCGGGGAGACACACCTATGGATGATGATGATGAGTCCAATGAGGAGGAGGAGGAGGCTAAGGAGGAGTCTGAGGAGGAGTCGGAGGACCAGGAGGACGGTTCCGACTCTAACTAGCAGCCAGTGGTGTTGTGCCTAGTGTGATGGTGCACTAGGATTTTTGTATCGACATGTGTATTCAACTGAGAAAGATTTGTGGGACTTCTCATTTTGTACTGGACATATTATGAAATTCGTTTGATTTATATATACTTTTTAATGCACGTGGATGCACTTTTGTGGTTTTATGTCAGTCTTTTTATGATGAAAAAATTTCTAGATAATGTATGTTACACATGTATGCATGACTATATGGTGGTGCATGATACCGTGTTCCCTATAAGCGATGATGAATATTCCATTCTAGAGTATTGTTAGCCATTTGATCTGTTACACTATTGAGGTTTCTGGGAACATGTGTGAATATAATGGATTCAAAATTTCTAACCAACTGTTTAGTGCCCAAGAATCATTAGAGGAAATTTGGGGTCTAAAATGGGCCTTATAAGAAAACATGCCAACAATAAATTTTGTGAGTTGGAATTCAAGAACCAATAGAATTTCAATAAAATGAGTCAACCATAATGGTTGAATTGACATATTTGTCATAAAAGAAAACTATTTTTTTTGTTCATATTTTCGACATATCTCCCTGTTTGTTTACTCAAATTCCGAGCCGGAGAGCTCGTTGGATGCATAATTTAATTCCACATCCAAAGAGTACCCACACTACATACTTTTGACAAACCTCGCTACCCCAAAAACAAAAAATACCTGAAAAACATGATGACGGTGATGGCATCATCATGTTTTTCAGGTATTTTTTGTTTCAGGGGTAGCGAGGTCCATCAAAAGTATGTAGTGTGGGTACTCTTTGGATGCGGAATTAAATTCTACATCAAATGATCTCTCCTTCTTGGAATTTGAGTAAAACTACAGAGAGATATGTCGAAAATACAAACGAAAAAAGTAGTTTTTTTCATTCTTCCTTCAAAATTAATAACTATTATTTTATTATTTTAACTATTATTTTATTATTTTCCTTAGGAGGCCCATTTTAGACCTCAAATTTCCTCTAATGTTTCTGAAAAGGCAAGGATCATGTACCCAGTAGCGTTTATTCAACTGGGAGACAAACAGTTGGGAGTCTAAGAAGACATCAAGGTGACGAATACCCAACTAGAGGGAGGCGACCAAGAGTCTAGTGACACCATCATACTCATCCTGGTTGTTGGTTGCAATTCCCACACACATGCCGTCAATGTGAATCAACTCCTATGATGGGGAATAGATAACCCATGCAGCTGAGGCGAGATTTGGAGACCATCTGCTTGCTCCATCAACAAATCCAGTCTAGCGACGCGAGGTAGGATTCATTTGGAGCAATCAAGGAAGCAAAGTGTAAGACTCCAATAACTGTGTAAAACAAAAAAGAGACCTCCGATAACTCATGGTGGTGATGTTAGGCAGAGGACCTCCGACGAAATAAATTGACCTTTCCTTGGAGATTCTGCAGTTGTTGCGCAGTATGTGGGGGAAGAGTCTGGAATTTGATAGGAAGACCCTATTCTATTCCATGGTCCAAGTGGAAATGGATAAAACTGGTGGTGGTTCTATAGGTCTTTCCATCATCATGAGAGTGGCACCGGGATAGATCAGGTGGATCTTCCGTGCTCGAGGAAATGCAAGGACTACTGGATCTAGAGATCATGTAGATAGTTGTGGTGGTTGAGGAAGAAACCAAAGGGCGGATCTCCTCAATGACAGTGATCTCGGATTTAAGGGAAAGTTTCTGAATATTTCTAAGGGCAGATCAATAATCGGCCAAGTCTTGGCAGTGGTGAGAATAATGTCCATACAATATGCAAAGTGTGCATGCATGGTTTGTCCTCAAAGACTTGTTTTTTATTGTTGGCTGAGTCGGGAGGACAACTATTAGAATATTCTCTGTTGCATCCATTGTATCTAGGTGTGTGCGAAGGATGGGGAGTTCTAGACAATTATGGGTTGCATGACCCTATACATTGTACACGACATAAGGTGGAGTCTGTCGAGGTTCGGCTGTGGCTTTGGATTTCCCCCCCTGGACCTCTTTAGATGAGGCAGGGCTGACGCAGGAATGGAAGGAGGTTGTTGTGTGCCAGGAGGAGGGCATGAATCAACCACAATGGGTTGAACGGGAGTCAATAAAACCTGGGGCATCGAAGGTTGGGAAGGTGGTTTGAGGTACCACACAGGAATCCCCAATGTAAAATTGGGTAAGTTCAAAGTATCCATAATAGGCTTACTCGCGATCGACGGATGGGGGAAAATGAAAGGAATCATATGGACTAGGAGAGAGCCCCAATAATTCCTCGATGATTGCATTTGAGGTTGCAGCTATGCTTTGGGTTGCGAATGTGGTTGGGGATTAGGTGGAACGTTGTTGTATGAAAGCATGCACAAGTCCGCAGTGTCACTTGATGCTGGTGGAGGAGGTAAAGATGGGAAAGAAGACATCATGGAAGTGTCGGTGAGAAACCCTGGACCGACAGCCGTCACTGAAGGGATGGCAGTTTTATCTGTGGAGGTATCCATGGTAGGGATGACATTTTCTGGTGTGGCTATTCCCTATGTATCGTGGTAAGTTAATTGGTCCACCGTCACAATCTTCTCGTCATGAGGGAACATCATAAGGCAGAAAATGGCAGATTCCACGGCTCTCATAGCATACATGTAACTACGTCCGAGAAGAAGGTTGTAATCAAGCTAAGCGTTGACAACCTCTATGTCAATAAGAACTATTTTTACGGCTAACGATATAGGTACATGTGGAAGGATGCCTTGGGATTTGGTGGGGTTACCATCATAGGTGTGTAGTGTAGTGGTAGATGGTTGGAGGGTATGGGACCCGAGTTTCTTCCAGACAAATGTTGACATGACACAGGTGGATGCCCCTTCATTGATGATACAACGATGTATGAGCAAATTCTGAATCAAGACTGAAATCTCAAAGGCGATTTTGGAGGGAATTCTTGGCTCTCCTTAATCCAAATCGAATATGATCAACCTGGAATCGGAGGGATCCATCACACCAAGTGAGGATAACAATGCTTTCCATTGTGGCGGGCATGTTTTGAGCACTTCTAGAGTGGTCATGGCTGTAGGTGACCAAGCCAAGTCGTTAACGATGCTCTAGTTCAAGGCAGCTCTAGCAGTGGAATTATTGGCGATACGTTGCATGGGAAATCATGCACCTCGATTCGCCCCATTAGTGGGGAGTGGGGTTAAATGGAGAGGTATGTTGTGAGTGTCGAAGGTGGATGCTGCTAATGGGTCAGCAGTTTCCACGGTGGACCCGTACTTGTTTTGTCTCATCTAGAGGTTCACTTCTTCATTTGACATTATCATTAAGTGATGAATTCTAGTCTTTGTAGGTGGAGCTGTGGTGGGTGCAGCAGGAACAGGTGGGGGCAGGGGTGTAGTTGTAACCATTCCTTGGATTGGTAGTGGGTTCTGGAGTACCATGGGAAAGGGTCATGGTGGCGTGGGGTTGGGTTGAGCCTGTGCTGCTGCATTGGTGTCCTGTTGAGATTCGTTTTGGAGAAACTGCTTTACACGGTCCATGTGTGAGCATTCATGAGTATAATGACCATAGACATTACATAACTTGCACGGATGATTTGTCTTTAAGGGAGTAGTCTATCCTCATTGATTAGGATTTTGGGGGTTTTGGGATGGCGGGTTAGCACCATTGTTGTTAAGAGGGTTAGGCTGTTGGCCACCTCCTTATGGTTGGTTGTTACCTTAGCTCCTTCCGCGGTTCTTCTTACCTTACCCTTGTTGGTTATTGGAGGTTGGTTGGTTGGGAATATGTTGCTGAGAAAAAACTTGACCCGTTGACGTTGGAGGAGCTGGGGCGAGGGCCGGAGTGGTTCACATGGGTGGTGCATCGTAGGCTGGAGGAGATGGAGGGGCTACGAATTCGGTCATTTCTCCTAGATTCAGTTGTGTCGACCAAGCTAGTGCATGGGCATGCTAAGGTGGCGCAGGTTGTGCATAAGAGGGTGTGGCTCCAGACTGAGAAATCATCCTTGAGTAGTCGGGTGCTTGGTTTGGTTGCACAACACTAGGGGTGCTACTTGGGTGTGGTGAAATCATAGGAGGTACCACATAGTGTTGTGGGTGTTGGGAGACAGAACCTATGAGGCCATTTGCAACATGGTATGCCCCTAGTGCATTGCAGTGAGAGGTGTCGGCACAGGGAGCCTTTGGAATGATAGTTTAGAGGTATCTAGACTAAGCATAAATCAAATCAAACTTTTGGGCCTTCAAGATGGCCTCTTCCTCAAATTGGGGACATTCAGAGGCAACGTCTTTGGCTATGGGTGGTAGCAAGGTTTTTAAGAACCAATCGAAAAATATCCTATCATCAAGCTAAATCTTGCACAAGCTATAGCACCGCCACCACTCATGGATGTGGTCAGTTATGTGGGTCGTTGTGTTTTGGCGACAAGATAGCGAGATCTCTATGCCCTCGTCATAGCAGACAGGGAGTTGGAAATATTGCAGGAACATGAAGGCTAAGGAATTGAAGTCAGGGTAAGAGGCTTGAGGTAGCTCGATATAGGATTTGGTTGCGGCGCTTGTGAGGGTGCACTGGAACAACCTTAGTCTGATTGAATCATCCACAATGTTGTTGGACGAGTACCATAAATGAAACGTCATGATGTGATTTTTGGGGCACTCACATGCCTTCCCTTCAAACTTTGGAATGTATGACAAGAGTTTGGTTGGCATTGGAGGTTGATGACAGATTGGGTCATTGGTTAACCTAGCCAAATCAAGAAAGCTAAGGTGTGCCATGAATGGGAGGTTAGACCCAAGGTTGTTGCAGGAGGGACCAACAATGGTGCCGGAGTTTGCAGGGGCATGATGTCCATGCATAACCGAGGGCACCTGAGCCTCACTTCCCACAACAGGGATAGTCGGGATGGTCACGTAAGGGTCACTGCCCCTAGGCACGAAAGGTGGTATTGTGGGAATGATAGGAGTTGGTGTGAGACCGCTACTAATGGGTAGCAGATTTACAACAGCATGCGTGGCAGTACTGGGTCCACTAGTCGGGATGTTTGCGATGATGTGAGGCAGGGACATGGGTCTGCTGCAAACCACACCTCCAGAGAAGGGATTGGGGTTTACACCAGCCATGGGGCTAGACGATGCAGTGAAAATATTAGGCTTGAATTGACATTATTTAGAGTCAAAATCAGAGGCCGTGTGACCTTGTGACTATGAGGAGGGTTGTCAAGGAGGGCCTCAATGGTGATGGTCTAACGACCCAAACTGAGGGGGATTTCCCCTAAGGCATGAGGAAGAGCATGGTGGATCAATGGTTGTTTTCTGGTAGTAACCAGTAATGAGTTTTGGACCTTGGTTTGAAAGGAATTCCTATTGGTTTACAGGTAGTCACTCGGCCACGAAGACTACCAGAAGGCAGCGATTGGATTTTTCCTCACAAGGGTGTTCTAGTCAATCGAAAGGGGTCATTTCCCGTTTCACTTAGCAATTATCTCATTGGAAAACTACTTTGGGGTTCCTGTGGTACTCCTCATAATGATTTTTAGTGAAAATCCCAAGTACTTCCCGCAGTTATGGAGGTTGAGACTTATGTTATCAAACCGCAAATTTTGATGAAGTAAATTCGTTAGTTTTATTGTTTGCTTGGGGTCATGAACCGAGTTTGTTCTGATTAGATGGTGTGAATGTGTGCACTTTATGTATGATATTTTTCTTTTTTCTTTTTCAATTATGTAGTGAGCAAATAATACTGGTTTCTCTGCAAATATTAAGCAATGGGATTAGATCAAAACAGAGATGAAAAAATAAAACAAATCTAACGTGCAATACAAACTATATGATAAAAAACTAACTGTAATTTGTTGCGAATCAACAGTGTGACTACCCCGTTTGTGTATCCCTCGAGTCCAAGAGGCAGTGTTGGGCTCTCATCAAGGTGGAAAAAGGTCCACCCATAGATCCACAGGTCACTCGTCAAATGTCTAGCGCTCAACAGGGAGGACGCGAACATCGTGAAACCCCCAACAATTTCCACTCCCTTTAGCTTCCAAGGTCACTTGTTTGTAGAGAATAAGAACAATGAAAAAATGAATGCCTATTACTAAGCTTATTCAACCCTTCGTCTTATCTTAGAATACCCCAAAGGGTGATGACTGAGTAGAGAAGGAAGGGCTGAAAAAAACAGTTAATTTCCAATGTTTTAATAATGAAAAAACAACATATAACTTGCAAAAATTAACAAAAAAATAGGTAGATTTTAAATGACATTCGACCAGTGGTGAATGGGTCATTCTGGATAGGCAAAAAAATTTAAAATTTGATTAAAAACAACTAGGTCGCTTCTGACTGCTGGACAACGACGACTGAGTCGTACAAATAGTCCACACAGTAGCGACTGGGTTGCCTCTAGGGAAAAAAAATAGTAGTGACAGGTCCTTGAGGGGCAAGTTGCACCTTTCAATGATAAACCAATGACTAGGTCGCTCCTTTTAGGTCTAAATCAGCGACTGGGTCACTCTTTTAAGCCTGAAACTAGCTACTAGGGTCGAAAACAGGAAAAAATAAAAAACTGGGTCAGCAATGGCTAACAAAAACTGGTACTGGGGCCATACAGACTCAGATCGGCCTCATCAATACCTAATCAAGGATGATTGTGAAGGAAAACCTGCCAAAAACTTGTAAAACCAAGGATCCAATGGGATCGACCCAATAGAGTCGCCAAAAATGTAGCCAAGTAAAATCCCTGACTATGTACAAATTCACCTCCCTTCTATCAAAGGGGCGAAAGGGTAGAGTTCAAAATGGAAGAGCTAGCTGCAAAACAAATTATTGGCAAAAAAAATAATGTAAAACTCCCAAAATTTCATAAAAATTTAAAATTTTTCCTGCGACAATTAATGTTTAAAAGAGTAGCTTAACTGCTAACAGTTAACATTATAAAAGATCTAATCCAGATACTATAACAAATCCTGTTTATTAATTTTTACAATTACAGTCTTTACTAACTGCCTTCAAACTAATGTCATGAAAGTTCGATCTATAGTGTAAAAGATCTGAAAAAGTAAAGTATTAAAAATGACTATTTAGTTACTAGTGTCTACAAGATGCTGAAGTTTGTTTCTTGTCTACTAAAGGAACTTCTAGTTAAGTCTGAGACTTACTTAGATCATTGAAGCTAATGTAGTGTAATTGATGATTCTTGTTACAGGTAACTTTTATTTCCAGTCTTAGGTTCGAGATTAATTATCTCAGTTGCAAAAGTAGAAATGCTAGACTACTTGTTTTAAATTAAGACTTTGATTATTGCAGGTATTGCAAAACCTAATCTTTTCATAAATCCATTACTATAAAATTTGTATGTTGGTTACGATTCTGGAAGCTAATCTTGTCTTGCTTAGCAGTTAATGATATATACTTATATATATCTAAAACTAGGCTTGTAAAGTAAATTATTGCCTTGTTTTATGTGATGGCATGTTAATTAAATAAAACAAGCAAAATCAGTAAAAGAGAAAATTGCTTAATCCTAAACTATATTTATAGGTTCCACCTATATACTTATAGTTCCCATGCATTTTGAGATATAAACATTTTAAGGATTAAAACTTGTAATACTAAGTTTTACTATGGAAAACTACTAACAAGTTTATAAGGGTTACTATGTCAACATGTTAGTCATATTTCTGAGTTTTGATATGCAAATATATAACGATATTTATAGGTTTTAAAATGCATATATATAAACAAAATTTATAATTTTTTATATGCAAACATTTAATTCTTATAGATTTTAATATACAACAATTAACAAAGTTTATTATGTGGGCCTTGTACCACGATGTTTGGACTATAAGAAATCTCACATCGAAACCCGTAAGATTTATATTAGGGTGGAATCCATGTGTGACGAGCTCGTTGGTTAGGGTTTAAATTGTTAACCCTAACTATAAAGTCAAACTAAAACCTAAATCCTCGCTTATTCTCCATCTTTTTCGTTGTCAAGAGGGTAGAACCGACAGGCTCATGGCCTCATGGGCCTGGGTGGCCAAAGTTGAAGCTGGAGTGCGTAAAAACGTTTTTATCAGTCAATATTGAACTTCTCTAGTTATTAAAGAGTGGTTACTGGAGACATCTCCCGTCGGTAATATTTCTGGTTCGAGTTATCGGTGGTTTCTTGGCTTTTTTCGTGGTGAAAAGCATTCTTCTTTACCCTCCACCACACAGTGGTCTGAGGCTAAGAGCTGTTTCCAAATAGTGGTTTGATATTAAAGTTTGCGGTTGTTTGAAATATACTTCAGATAAAAACTTCTTCTTACACATCTGTACATTTCGATCTATTTTTATAAATTACGATGGTATCCAATAATAAAATATTGATGATTGTACGTTGTGGTTGTAGGTCGAGGAAACCCTTGGCCGAGAAGGGAAAAATTAAAGGCTCATAGTGGAAATAGCTATTGTTGTTGCACTTCAACAACCTGTAAGCCTCGTTTGTAACCCATGAGGTTTCCTTCTTTATGACGAGATGGGTCTGTTATCGATGGTAGGAGGAGCAATTGAAAGAAGGAGTTTCATGAGGCTATGACTAGATTGGTTAGTTGCGATGGTGAAATGTTAGGGTTACTATTATATTTTGAGAAGGTCGTGAGGCTTATACTGTTGTAACTTCTTTGTAAAGAATATGATGGGGTTTTGAATATAATTTGTTTTTACAGTTTTTAAGTTAGTTTACTTGGAAGATATTTTTGTTCTTTAAACTTTTAAAGTTCCAGTCTGGAACCGTGGTAATGTAGCTTGAGGTTTTCCATTTTAGTTTTATAAATAAAACTCTATTTAGAGAGATCTAAAATAGAATTGCGGTGTTTAAATGGTAAATTTCCTTTATTACAAAGAAGTTGTTTCTTTTAATAGTTATTTTATTTTATTACTTATAAAAACCGTAAGACCACAGTCTTGTAAAAGGTTAGGTTAGGGTTTAAATTCAGTAACCCTAACTGAACTTATTAAACTCCGTAAAAATATAAATATTTATACTTTATTATGTATAGATTTATTTTTATTTAGGGAATTTATAGATTAGATATAATATTTATATATTGAAAGATTGGAAAATAGTGAGGGTTGGATGAAACTAGGAATACTGTAACTTTGAGGGGAAAAGGAAAGAATACTTGCTTTAATAGGTTTTCTTGTTTAGGGTTATGACCCAAGTAAAAGAAAATTATAGTATTTTCATTTTAAATTTATACTCTGCACTGTTTTATGTTTTTACTATTTATTATTTAATATTTGATCTATGTACAGCATCACCGCAATTAACTTATCTATTATTTGTATAACCTAAAATTATTACTACAATTTTATTTTACTGTTTTTAGTCTAATGTTGCATCATTTGCATTAAAATATCGTTCTGTATTAGTTAATAATTATATGTATATAAATTAGGTTAAGAATTAGAAATAGTTATTTTTATTGTGTTAAAAAGAACACAGTTACACAAACTGTGTATTGGTTTTTAGTAAACGGTCTTTAAGGTACTTTATAGTTATAATTTAAGCAGATGTATTAACTAACTTAAACTTCTAGAGATGGGGAAATTTTCTGCTAAACATTCTAGAATAGATTAACAATAAAACATAAATGATTAGATTCACTCATGTCTTAACTTGATTTACTCATTACTCCTAAATTTACCTACGGTAATAGAGTACTACCTCTACGGAGGTGTGGAAAAATACAGTAAGGATAATTTTCTTTTTTATTCACTAACAAAATATTTAAAACCCTAATTCATTCATTTGAATACATATTCAACCAAAATTTATTTATCTTTGAACAGTAAGATATTTAACTATCTAACAAAAGAATCAGTCATACCAATGCATTGAATCCTAAATTCATACATTCTAGTTCCTATGCTTGCATAGAGAAAATAAAAATAACATTTAGAACTTGGTAATATAGCATAGGAGACAATATCTTAAGGAGCCCGTTCCACCCAACCAATTCCTGAAGAAAGTTGAGCTGCAAGTCTTAGGACCCTCGAGCCTGTCCACTGGTTCACCTGGTTGAAAGCACTAGGTGAGAGAATGGGTTATATAAAACCCCTGCAACTTCTCAAAGTAATAAACATCAGTACTTCTCTCTATAGTAGTAAGAAGTCATCCAAAACAGCTACACTAGTTCAGTAAATCAGAATTTTCACACTCAAATATTCTGCTTTTCCCCCTCCACTGAATATCTTGTGCGGCAATTTCACTCAGAAATTTCACAAGTAAAACATTGAACCCCTCAGCTAAATTCGATGGGTAGTTTATCAGTTTTCCCCTAGGTCTTTTGTGTCAGTTTTTCACTTAATGAGCCACCTGATCTTGTTCCACTTTCTTGGGGAACATGACCACAAAAATAGGGAAGTTGCCTCCTACAACAGCTAGAAGTAGTTTGAGGATGTTGCCAAGTGCTAGTCTGCTCTCAACCCAGTCTATTCCACCACGTGGCCAGTAGACACTCATTTAACAACCCCCTTAAGCTGTTGTCTCATCTTTTATTTATTAATTAATAAAATATTCATCAATTAAATACAGTCATCCTTGACCCCACTTGGTCAATAATTACAAACTTTACAATAAAATTAAAACATAATGTCTTCTCAAGAATAATTTTTTTTTCGCAATTTGGGGTATGTGACATACACACCCCCTTAAATATAACAACGTCCTCAATGTTATTTTATTCATTGTCCTCAGAGTTGCCCTGGAACAGAATTGGATATGCTGCCCGCATATGACTCTCCAATTCCCAAGTTGCTTCTTCTGGACTAAGGTGCTTCCATTGCACCTTCACCTATCCAATGGTGTGATTTTGAAGCAAGATCTCCCTCTCATAGAGGATACAATCTGGTTCCACCAGAAAATATCCTTCGGGTTCCACCTGCACATCATTCCAATTTATAACATGAGTAGCATCGTGTACATATCTTTTTAAAATAGAGATATGGAAAACATTATGAACTTTTAAACTTGGCGTTAAATCTAGTTGGTATGCCACCAGTCCCATTTTGGACAATATTTCGAAAGGCCCACAATATCTGGGTTCCAACTTAGCACAACTTCCTAACTTTAAAAAACTCTTTTTAGGCCTTACCTTTATGAAAACATGTTCACCCACCTGGAACTCTTTCTGAGTTTGTTTAAGATCTGCTTGACTTTTCTGTCTGTCTTGTGCAACCTTCAAATTACCTTGCACATGTTTTACAATTAACTCCATCTCCTTTAATAGCTCAGGTCCTAGTACTAACCTGTCGACTGGGTTACTCCATGAGATGGGAGTGTTGCACTTTCTGCCATACAAAATTTCAAATGGGCTGTATTTCACCGAGGCTTGATAGTGGTTGTTATACGCAAACTCTACCAAGTGTAAGTAATCCTCCCATTTACCTGGTTGTTCTCTAATATACATTCTTAACATATATTCCAATATTTGATTCACCCTTTTAGTCTATCCATTTGTCTGGGGATGAAAAGATATACTGAAATTTAAAGAAGTATTCAAACCTTTAAATAGAGATTTCCGCCCGTAAACTTAGTGTCTCTGTTAGAAATTATAACTTTCGGTATCCCATGTAAACGAAATATTTGTTTCATAAATATTTCAGCAATATTAGCAGCCTTGTAGGTGGTCTTTATTGGTATAAAATGAGTTGATTTACTGAGTTTATCAGCAAATACCATAATTGAATAATTCTTATTTTGATTTCTAGGTAAACCTGTAATAAAATCAAGACTGATTATTTCCCATTTCCAGCTAGGGATGGGTAGCGGATGTAATAAACCGGTTGGATGTTGGTGTTCAGTCTTAACCTATTGACATTTGAAACACTTGGAAATATACTCAGACAACTCATTCTTCATATTCGGCCAAAAATAATATTTCCGCAACATGGTTATGGCCTTTTGATAGCCAGGATGTGCTGAGTAAGGAGTCTTATGTATTTCATTTAAAATCAACAGCTTAATTTTAGGTACATTAGGTATATACAACTTGTTTTTATAAAGTATTAATCCTTTATCATTTAGACTATACCCTGTATTTAAACTTTCAGTTAAATTTTCTGCCACCTTAGCTTGTAACTCTTGATAATTTTCATCCAATGTTAAACATTCTAGAATAGATTAACAGTAAAATATAAATGATCAGATTCACTCATATCTTAACTTGATTTACTCATTACTCATAAATTCGCCTACTGTACTAGAGTACTACCTCTACGGAGGTGTGGAAAAATACAGTAAGGACAATTTTCTTTTATTCACTAACAAAGTATTTAAAACCCTAATTCATTCATTCGAATACATATTCAACCAAAAATTATTTATCTTTGAATAGTAAGAGATTTAACTATCTAACAAAAGAATTAGTCATACCAATGCATCGACTCCTAAATTCATACATTCCAGTTCCTATGCTTGCATAGAGAAAATAAAAATAACATTTAGAACCTGGTAATATAGCAGAGGAGACAACATCGTAAGGAGCCCGTTCCACCCAACCAATTCCTGAAGAAAGCTTAGTTGCAAGTCTTAGGAACCCCGATCCTGTCCACTGGTCCACTTGGTTGAAATCATTGGGTGAGAGAATGGGTTATATAAAACCCCTGCAACTCCTCATAGTAATCAGCAGTAATACTTCTATCTGTAGCAGTAAGAACTCAGGCAAAACAACTGCACTAGTTCAGTAAATCAGCATTTTCACACTCAAATATTCTGTTTTTTTCCCCTCTATCAAATATCTTGTGCCCCAATTTTACTCAGAAATTTCACAAGTAAAACGTTGAACCCCTTAGTTGAATTCAATGGGTAGTTTATCAGTTTTCCCCTAAGTCTTTTGGGTCATTTTTTCACTTAATGAGCCACTTGCTCTTGTTCCACTTTCTTGGGGAACACGACCACAAAAATAGGGAAGTTGCCTCCTGCAACAGCTAGAAGTAGTTTGAGGATGATGCCAAGTGTCAATCTTCTCTCAACCCAGTCTATTCCACCATGTGGCCAGTAGACACTCATTTAACAGCCCCCTTAAGCTGTATTCTCATCTTTTATTTATTAATTAATAAAATATTCACAAATTAAATACAATCATCCTTGACCCCACTTGGTCAATAATGAAAAACTTTACAATAAAATTAAAACATAATTTCTTCTCAAACATAAAATGTTTTTGCAATTTGGGGTATGTGACAAATAAACACATATAAACAATCTATAAAACTAAAAAACAACGAGACTGTTATACCTTCCGGATTTTCTTGAAAGGGGGCCGCCATGCCCTGGCTCAGAATGATACCACTTTTCCATAGGTTTGGGTAGTATGGAGGTTGACTCAACACACAAAATGGGGAGAAAGTGGGGAAAATGGAATGTTTGGTGACTTGAGATGAATAGTTTGAGAATGATGGTTTCTAAAAGTACTCATGCAAGTATAATAATGGTGGAAGGAATATGTCCTGTTGTGATGGGGACCTCCACCCTTTATTTATAGTTTTTTTTGTCCTTTTCTCTCATTTAGGGTTTTGGACCCTAAATAGGGTTTTAGGCCCTTCTTAGGGTTTAAGCCCCTTTTGTTGTTTTTTAGCTCTTTTGGGGTTTTTAGCTCCTTTGTGAGCCTTTTAGCTCTTTTGTGGGTTTTTTAAGCCCTTTTTAATATTTTTGAGTTTTTTAGAGAGAATAAGGTTAAAACACAGGTGTGGAGGTCAAAAATGAGGGGAAAATGTTAGGAAATGGATGTCTATATGTGGTGTAGGCAATGTAGAGAAAGTTGAGCAATTTTTTGCGTTAACAAATTGACTTTAGGCTGAAGATTTGTCAACTTATACCTCTACCTCAACTTTGATCAGATCTGCTAGATCATAAGGATGGCTTTCGAGATAGAACCTGTTGTTCTCAATGGAAATAATTATGCCATATGGGCAACAAATATGGAGATCTTGTTGAAGAAAAAAGGACTAGGGCAGTTTACGAATACTACCATTGCTGATCAGAGGGTTTTCAATGTCAGGTTTGCTATAAAATTTAAGAAGGATGAAGTTGTGGGAAGTATCACGACCTATATTTCAAGGGAGATTCATTTCCATACAAGTGGGATCAACTCTCCTCATGCTGTCTAGACCAAGTTGAAGACTTTGTTCAACAAGATAAATAAAGGAGAAGTAATGCAAATAGAAAAAGATTCGATCTCTTTGGAACCTATTTCCTTTGATTGGATCGAGGACTATCTGGATCGTATCAAGGAACTACAACTAAAATTGGGTGAATGTGGCAAGGATTTTCCAAAGAAGGATGCACAAATTATTTAGCTAGTTTTGATGAATTTGAAGACACCATATGATGTCTTCTACTCTTCCTTTTAGGATAATTGGATGTCATGTAAGCAAGATGGTAAGGGTTTTACTTTTGATACTTTATGTGATTTGTTGATTAAGGACCAAAATAAGTTGCTTGAAGAAGGGAAGCTTGGAAAAAAAAATCAGGCTCGTGTGCTGAAAAGCAAGGTCAATCCAAATCCTAAAGAATGTGGTTAGCTGGATTAATGACCAGAATGTATCAACCAACCTACAAAAGGGAATACCAAAGAATCATCATCGTCGATGAAGAGGGGTCGAGAAGAAGACATTTCGGTACTGTTCAAAGGTGGGAGATGTCGAGAAGATATGTTGGAAGAAAATGAAGGACTCAGAAGGCAAGTTCAATCCCTTGGAGGATTGTGCCTCAATTGGTAAGACGGCCAACTGACCTCCTAAAAATTATATTATCTCTGTCAGCACTTCTCAAGAATTAAATCCTCACACCAATTAGATTGAATGGATAGTGGACTCTAGATGTACTCATCACATGGCTAAGGATGCTTCTTTGTTCTCTTCCTTAAGTGGTGCTCATGAAGAGAAATTTATGTTGTTTATGACTATGTCCTCATTGTTAGTGGAAATGGAGATGTTGAATGTCTACATGGCCATATATCTATTGTCTATCATGTACCAAGTATGAGTGCAAATTTGTTGTATGTTTCTCAACTGAAAAAAAAAATAAGAAGACTGTTTAATTATGGTCGGATCGATTTGTGGAGGAGAAACGGTTTCCTCTAGGATATTGGATCATAAGGATGGAATTAAAAAAAAAAATTGATTCCCAAATGATTGGACTGACTGCACTCATCACCTAGGCGGACGACATAAGTCAAATTTGGCATGAACGACTTGGTCAACTAAACTTTCAATGTATGAAGATGATGGTAACTCAAAATATGGTTACTGGTCTCCCAAAGAACGTTCCACCTGATGGAGTTTGTGGAGGATGTATGCTTGAGAAGCATCATCAGGAACCCTTTGATTCAGGAAAATCATGGGTTGCACAAGAATGACTGGAGCTTGTTCACAGTGATCTTTGTTGCATGAACAAACCATCACTCGCAGGTGTGAAGTATATTATGACATTTAATGATGATTTCTCTCAATTCATATGGGTTTATTTCTTGAATAATAAGAGTGAAGTATTTGAAGAGTTCAAAAAATTTATGGCACTGGATGAAAAGTAGTGTGGTCTACCCCTCGAATGTTTGAGATCGGATAATGGTTGTAAATATGTGAGCCAACAGTTTAAAGGATATCTCTTGTAGAATGGAATTTATTTGTAGAGATATTTCCCTCACACCCCTTAGAAAAATGGTGTCATAGAGAGGAAGAAGCAAACCTTGGTAGAAAGGATTGATGTATACTATAGGCAAAGGACATTCCGACGATATTTGGGCAGAAGTTGTCTACTTCTCAAACTATCTTCTAAACCTTGTGCCAACCAGAAGAACCATTGACATGACTAACATTGAGAAATGGAGGAGTCATAAACCCTCTATCAGTCACATCAAAAAATTTAGATGTGTTTCCAAGGATCATATTAATGATGGCTGTAGGAAGAAACTAAATGCAAAGAGTCGTGCTTGCATCATGATGGGCTACTCTGATGAGTCGAATCCTATAGACAGTTTGATCCTATCAAAAAATAGACCATATTGAGTCACAGTGTATTCTTTGATGAGACAATTTCAGGTAATCATATATTGAATTCCTCTACTGGTCCTTTGAATAATGACCCTTTTGATATTCTTAAAGAGTCGAGATCGACTGTCCATTTCTAGAGTATCGACCAGACCAACAAGTTATCCTGAATCGACTGGTGTTCGATCTACTGTGACTGTTAAAGTCAACAGTTTCACTTCCTCGACTGATGAAAATTGACCTGAGTCACTGACGACTTCCTTATCTCAGTGGGATATTAAGATAATTGAAGTTGTTGGACCGAATGCTAGCAATCCAAGTATTGGTTGATAGACTCATAGTTAGAAACAATATGGAAATGTTGATTTGATGGCACATGTACTTGACACTTGTGATCCTGATACATATGCTGATGCTCAAGGTTTTCTAGAATGGGAGAATGTCATGACTTATGAAATTGATTCTTTGAAGAAGAATCAGTCTTGGGAACTTGTTCCTCGACTGCAAGGAAATAATATTGTGAAGTGTCGATGGGTCTATAAGACAAAGTTTACCTTCAATGACATTGTTGAACACCAAAAGTTTCATTAGGTTTCCAAGGGATTCTCTCAGCAAGAAGGAATCGACTATATTGAAACCTTTGCTCCTATCATGAAGATGAATTATGTCTTACTGATCCTTTCACTTGTTGCTCATTTTGGTTGGGACCTTCACTGAAGAAATGTATATGGAGAAACCTCCTAGTTTTGTGACAGACTTTGGCCTTATATACCGACTCAAGAAGTTGTTATACGGTCTGAAACAAGCACCTTATGCTTGGTATGGGAAGATTGATAATTTATTTGTTAATCTTAGTTTCAAATGTTGTGAATATGATCACAACATATATGTATTAAATGTTCATGGTGATACTCTAATTGTGGCATTGTATGTTGATGATTTATTCATAACTGGAAACAATGTATTTTGGGTCTAAAGAAACAACTTGTTGATACCTTTGAAATGGTTAACCTTGCTTTATTGCATTTCTTTCTTGACATTCAAGTTTTACAAATGGATGATGGTATATTTATTTCTCATCTTAAATATTCCTTGGATCTCTTGAAATAATTCAAGATAGATAACTGCATGTCATGTGCAACACCTTGTCCATCAGGAGCGAAGTTGACAAAATATTGTGACTCTCCATGAGTTGAAGCCTCTTTATTGAGTTTGTCAATAGCATTATTTATCTGACACATAGTTAACTGGACCTCTCCTTTACCATTAGTGTTGCTTCCAGGTTCATGTAAGATCCTTAGGAAAGTCACTGGAAAGCGGAAAAGAGAATTGTTCTCTATATTAAGGGTATGTATCAGTATGGTATCAAGTATTGCCACAATACAGACCCACTTGTCGGCTACACTGATTTCGACTAGGGTGGTGACATTGACCACCAAAAATATACTTCTGGATATATGTTTCATTTGAGCTTTGAACCTTTGGTATTGTCTTGTAAGAAATAGAAGGTAGTCTCTCTTTTGACTACAGAAGTCAAGTATCATGGTTTTCTCAATGCAGGAACATAGGAAGTTTGGATCTGAAAACTTATTGACGAGCTTGGATTTCCTATTTAGACCTATACTATTATTTACTATGATAATAAAGGAGCTATTCAAGTTGCTAATAATTGGGTTGCTTATAGAAAAATGAAGCATGTCAAGCTCCATGTCCATTATTTGATACAATTGGTGCAGGAGAACAATGTATATGTTCTTTATTGCAGGACATTTGATAAGGTTGTTGATATATTTACGAATCCTTTACCATAAGCTAATTTTATGAAACTTCGGGCTATACTTGTTCTTTAGGAAGCTGCAATTATGGGGGGGTGTTCACAACAAGTAATTTCACCTCCTGAATCTCCATAGCATTGTGTTGATGGAGGGGGTGACACTGGAACCTGTAGTATTGATGGTTTATCACACCTATGGATCTTCTAGAGACAATCGGTCTATAAACAATAGGTGACTAGAGTTGGAGAAGTCAAATGGAATCAACGAATTGGATGAAAAATCAGTTGGGAAAACAACTAAATGGTTGGCACAACCGTATTCAATGCGACTACAACAACCAACTAAATTTTGGGACGTTGCATATTCCATGGAAATTGTTTGCACCAAATCCCCCTACTTGTGGACTAGGTTTTCCCTACTTTTAGGAAGTTGGTTAGATATGGAAACTATAAATAAGTGACTCTATGGGTTGTCTAACATATTAATTTGGCATGTTTATAATGGTCATTACACATTGTGATGTTCTTATTACAATTATTTGTGCTTAAGTGCTTAAACAATGTCTCTAGACACCACCTTTTATTTTTGGAATCGTGTCCCCTTCTTTTCTTTTTCTAGTCTATAGTTAAGGACGAGAGGTTTCCCAACAATTATCATATCATTCAAACAAGTCTATTAAAAAAAATGCATTGGCTACTTCATCGATCCCTACAAGTCCTTTATGCACATATGCAATGAAAATATCAGCATTTCTTAGAGAAATTCTATTTGAAGAAGGACTTTTCTTATGCAATATTTCCTATGGCAATTGACATGATTCATTGTTTCAAGCCATTTGTACTTTTGCACCATACTTTGACACTAGCTCCTTTAGAAAGGAAATCACACCGAGATTTTTTAATTGCTATATTGAAAATGACAAGATGGAAACAAACACTTTGGTAAAATATCCCCCCCTTGTTGGTGTTGAGGACACTCAATCAAATTCACAAGAACAATTATACATTATCAAATTGTCAATGCAAAATGTTGATGGGAATATAGAAAGAGATGATTTTTCAATGCGTTGCCTATGCGAGATGTTTCATGTCAATAT
>LPNX010205390.1:89589-221290 GCA_001517045.1 Pseudotsuga menziesii
AAATTTAATCCATTTGAACTGTCTACAAATTACATCTATCTATTGTCATGTTATATTCTCCCTGGGCATAGGTACTACCATCCATTGCTTTTGATGCAAGATAATGGCAATTCACAAAAAAGAACCTGCTTAGAACAATTTTTTTTCATATATATAGTTTCTCTAGCGATGTTTATCCATACACCAAGCAATGAATTTTGGATGTATGTGAGAAACTAATTGAAATTGAAAATTCATATCCATTGTCTAAAGTCGAGGCTCCGAAAAAACCTTTAAAAAATCAACAACTGCAATTGCATCAAACAAAACAGAAACGCTAGAAATCCAAAAAATAGATGTCGCTAACAAAAGCTCAAAATATAAAAAACCAGGCTACATTTAACAAGGAAACATTGATACAAACAGAAGAAGAAGAACATGTTCACATGCAAAAAAACATCTGGTCCAATGTTTGATTGCAATGCTACTACCATCATTGGCGAAATACTAAAAATATTTCACCATTTGAAACAAGCGATCATGATAAAAAAAGCGTTGCTTGTCAGCTGAAAATAGATCTTGGTGTCAATGAAAAAATACCAAAAATACTTCATCTAAAACAAGTAGTAAGAAACATAAACTCTATACTTGGTCACAAACAAAAGGATGATGCAATTGATTCAAGATGCACCTGTCCATGCCGGTGCAATTTGTCAATGTTTGTGTCACGACCCTCGCTTAGTGCTCGTCACTTTTGTGACCAAGCAAGGCGTGCGACACTTCCTGGAGGGAAACTTGAAGGTTTGGTCGCTCAAGTTCCAACCGGTAGACTACACCTCTCTTTTGCGAAAGCTTAACTTAGATGTTCTTATGTTAACTTATCCAACATGCAGATTTCATTTAATAAAAAATCCAACACAAGAAAATATGGCGGGGTTGACAACATGCAGTGCCCCAGAATATTTTGTATTACAACAATGGGAGCACCCTTAAACTCGGCTAAAACTCTTGGCATGTGCCTAACCAGCTAAAACACACCTCAGTACAAAGATGGAAAAAACAAATCCAACCCTGTTGGGCGTCTGAGTTTGAGCGATAGCTTCTTTCGTAGCTAGCGCACTCAACAATGAAGTCGTAGACAAGAGAGAAGAGAAGAGCATCTCTACTAGTGCGCTTCACCACTTTGCTTCATGTTGTCCAACTGAACGTCTTCAAGTGCACTACTTCTTCGGGCTCCCAAGCTAGCTCGCTTGATTGGGAGCACTTGGATCCCTTGGGTGTGGAAGGAGGCACTTTGAAGTGCACTAAGACCCAAGGCCGTAACATCCTCCCCACCCATAATATTTGTCATCCTCGACAAAGTGTCTTGAAGCTTCACTGCTTCTCCTCCTGTGCATCTCTCAGCTAGTTCGCTAGGTCTTGGTTTCCTGTCATCGTTGACAGCATCTGGGTGGTTAGTTTGTCCATTGGGATCTGTCAGTCTTCCATTCCCTTAGCCCTCTCTACATGAGCTTCTGCACTTCGGAATTTGGTCGAGCGAGGCACATTCACTCCTCATCGTTTGGATAACTTTTGGAGCACTCCTTCTCTCTAACCCCCGCGGTCCTTTTTCTTGCACCAAAGTAGAGGTATCCTTTCATGCGCGTCTAACTAGAAGAAGGAAGGAGACAACGCTCTTGGCAGTCACCCTCATTTTCTTCCTTCTGCTGGTTTTGTGCCTTTTGACTCGAGTATAGAAGGAGCAGGAAGTTTCTCTCAATGGTGTCGTTTCCTACATCAAACAAACGATGTGCTTCCAAGTCGTCCAACCAAACGTTCGCAAGTCCTAAAGTGTCACCTTCGAATGCGACTGTCGCTACCAACTCATCGTCATGCTATCACTTGTATGTTTCCTTAAGTAAAGTAGTGGAGTCTTTCCAAGCTCATCATAGTCGATTCAACAACTCTATCCATGGTCACTAGGAGCTCTTCCAACACCTCCACATATTTATTGGTTGCTAAACGCTCCTCTAGCCATGCGGTTATTTCTCTGTAGTCGCAACTTTTGCCTTTTTCTACATTGAGCATCTTGAGGGTGCTCTTCACTTCGACAGAAGGATATGTCCTCATAGTCATTAACTTCCTTTCCCCTAGTTCTCTTCTTGTGGTTCACATGAATATGGGGTCTTCTCTCGAAAGAAATGCTAGACCATATAAGTGTGGCATGGGAACCACCTTCTCCTTTTTCATAAACTCTTGTCCAAGAACAATGCCAAAGTCATATAAAGGAACCACTGTAAAGTCACTCATTCCTATCCACTCTCCAAGCTTCAAAGGAAATCGATTGGATAACCCCGTGACCTTCTCAACTCTTGAATTTATTGCCTTGAACGAATTTGTCTTTGGCTCAATCTGAAGATTAAACCGCTTCACCACTTCCTTTTTGATGAATTTATGTGTGGCACCACTGTAAAATAACACCAACCATGACTTCCACCTCAACTGTGACTTCAGGTTCTTCAAGTACTGCATTCAAAACTTGCAGCACCCCAACCGAAGTTTTCCCTTGTTCTACCGTAGCCGTCTTTTGCGGTCGCAAGGGACAATTTCTAACAAAATGGTCCTTCGCACAAATGTAACATGAAACCGACTTATTTTCCTTAGGTCCATCTCCTGGTTTAGAGGTTTCCTAATCTCACTTTCCTCCACCTTTGAATTGACCCTTAGGTTTCTTCTTAAACCTATTGTGGCCTTTCTTGTCGTCATCTCCTTTTCCCTTGGCTTCCTCCTTGCCGTCAGTTTAGAAATCAAGCAACTTGTCCGCAGCCACAATAGCCTCCACAAGAGTCATAACTCCTTGTCATCACAAATCTATTTGTGCCCAATTTTGAAGACCCTTCATAAAATGGTATAAGCGATCTTCGTCACCCATATCCTTGATTTCTAGCATAACGCTAGTGTATGCCTTGATGTAGCTTTGAATCCATCCCATGTGCTTGAGCTTCATGAGCTCGTTACGAGTGACCCATCCTTGGTTTCTTGGACCAAATTGTGTTTTCAAGAACACCTTCATATGTTCCCAATTTTCAATCCGTTCTATTACCTTTCCCACAGCCACATCTTCTGCACGGTTCCTCCACCATAGTTTCGTTGTACTGGTGAGAAACATTGCTGCAGCGTTTACCTTAGACTCTTCCAAACTTCCATTCATTTGTTTTATTTAGTGCTCAACATCCCAACAAAAGTTACCAAGTATCTTGGATTCTCGTGTGTCTTCATATGGTTTTAGTTCCTTCATATGAATCTTCATAGTTGTTGCTGCACTAGACCCATTTTCCAATGCTCGTTTCAACAAAACGATTGTCTCAACTTGGTCTTTCACACACAATTGAAGCTGCTCCACCAGCGCTTCAAGTTTTTGGACTCTTCCTTCCGTGTCTTTCTGAACTGTCGCATGAAAAATATCGGTTTCTTATCGACACTCCTCCACGACTTCATTGAACGCATTTCACATCTTGTCCATATCTCTAACCAAAGTAGTTTCCTTCTCCCCATGAGCGTAGAGATCCTCTTAAAACTGCTCTACGTTCCTTTCAATACTGGTGATTCAGCACTTTGCTTTAGCATACCTTGGCTTAGGTTTTTCATGTGCAGACTCCTCACCGTCCAAAGGCACCTCTGGCTCAACCTCCGACTTAGAGATCGGTTCCACAACTTTATTTCCCATTTGAGCATCCTTTTGTTGATTTGTCACGGACACTTGGTCCTTAGAAGCTTTGTGGCAACGTTCTTGAGCTTATATAGCTCTCCCATCACCATGCACTTTCTTCCTACATCGTCCAATCTTAGTAGCTACAACTACCCCTTGGTTCTCCTTGGCTTACTTACGTCATGTAGGAACACTCCAATGACGTGTTCCAAGTGAGAGCTCTTTAAAGAGCACTCCTATTTTCACCTTAGCGACCTTGGCTCCAAGTTGCGTCTGCACCCCGACGTTCCCTTCTGTGTCTCGGTCCAACTCCAACAAACGCACTCTTCAGCACTTCTTTTTTTGTTTCCTTGTCACGAGTCTGTTGTATGGTGTGACTGCGACACTGGTGGACCAAGGGGTAGTTGCCTTGTTCATTTTTTGTTGCCTTGTTCACCCCCTAGCCAGTACTCGAATGAGCGACAACCCACTCACCCATTCCCTCTTGCTCAACCAAGATCAATCCTTGAGGATGCCAAGAGGTTTTGACCTTGCAACTGATCCAAGTCCAACCACATGCCAACATAATGATGTGTTACTGTGACATCCATCAATGCCCATTTTCCTAACCAAGTGTCACCTTGAAATTAGGTAATTCTCACCGCCTCATCCTCCGATGAGTCCACTAAATATATGCTCGTCGAGATGCAAGTCACTTGGCTTAACATATTCCCTTAGTCCTCCCAGCAGCCCTACGTACTAGTACACCGTCCTTTCCATCTTCCACAAGCCGACCGCTAAGGCTGCCAAAACTTATAAACACATCATGTTCTCTTGAATAGCACATCTCGACGCACCCTCCGAATGTATTTCCAATGGCTCTTAACTTAGGGTCGTAACATTCTCCCCCACTTAAATATGTTGACTTCCTTGTCAACACGGATCCATCGGAAATTCCAATGAAGGAGGTTTTTTCCAGTGGTGAAGAGACACTTCCATGTATGTCATAATCAAGTGTGGCTTTGATACCACCTGTCATAGCCCTCGCTCTACGTTTGTCTCTTATGCGACCAAGCAGGGCATGCGAAACTTCCCGGAGGGAAAATTGAAGGCTTGGCCACTCAAGTTCCAACCAACAGACTACACCTCTCTATTGCGGAAGCCTAACTTAGATGTTCTTATGTTAACTAAGCCAACATGCAGATTACACTTAATCAAAAATCCAACACAAGAAAATATGGTGGGGTTTCCAACATGCAGTGCCTCGAAAGATTTTGTATTATAACAATGGGAGTGCCCTTAAACTCGGCTAAAACTCCCTGATTGCACCTAACTGGAAAAAATGCACCTCAATACAAAGATGACCAAAAAAAATCCAACCCTCTCAGGCATCTGATTATGAGCCCTAGTGTCTGCCACAGCTAGCGCACTCAACAATGAAGTCGTAGACAAGAGCGAAGAGAAGAGTGTCTCTGCTAGCACGCTTCTCCACTTCACTTCATGATGCTCTATTTTTTCTTCATCTACTACTTTATTTCCAACCTTCTTCCTTATCTTCTTAGCGTTTGGATGGAAGCACCTTTATCTAGGAGTGCGCTTGACTTTTGGAGTCACGCGCTCATCGACGCACGCCACCTCCATCTCATCGTCCACTTAGTGTTGACGTCTTGGGTGGGCACTTCAACCAAGCGCTCCCCCTCTTCATGTGCCAATGTTACCCATCGAGGTCCATTTCTTTTGGCAGTCCACTTAGTATCTTCTATGTCCCAGGCATCTCGTTGGTTGGTCAATTGAGCACTCCTTCAACGTTCCTTCTTGGTGTGCGATTCATCCACCGTTTGTGGCATCAATGAGCATTCCTTCTTCATATATTATTCCTTAGTCAGTAGAAGTTTTTTATAAGAAGATTGTAAAATATGAAGACAAGGAGAATGCAAATGCACAAGCAGAAAAGAACAAACATAAGAGAACGGACAGAAAGATACAGAGAAGAGAAGTGCGGAGAAGAAGAAGAAAAACTCTGTGAAGAGTTTGAAGCTCAAGCTTCTGTGTTTTGTGAAAGTATTGAGAGTTGAAGCTTTGTAAAAGGTGAAACATCCTTGTAAATTTTCAAGTCTATATTTATGGATGTAAGTTATTTGTGATTCCATTACAAGAAATATAAATTCATAGTTTATGGTTTAATACAAGTGTTATTTTAACCGCACATCTTCTCCATATTTACCTGAGTGAATGTTGTTTACATTTATTGTTCAGTGAAAGAAAAAGAATCCATTTTTATTTCACCACGTAAAAAATATAGTTTTATCCACAGAATTGTGTGACACAAGTCTTATTTAATATTTGGTTATATGATATTGTGAGTGAGTTGCAATAGAGTTGTGTCATAGTTTATCCTAGGTTACCGCTGTGAAAAGTGTTTTTCATATCCTAAGTCTTTAAACTAGGAAATATAAAGTTGTTCTGACAAAGTGAAAGTTGGTCGCAACCTAAATCCGGTCACAGTAAAAGCCAGTAGAAGCCAAGTAAGTCTATCGAGGTAAAATTAGGTCAGTGAAAATTCCGTCGCAGTAGCTCTGTCACAGTAATTTCTTCGTAGGTATTTTGATTCGTAAGACTTTCCGCAAAAGTTAAAAGGGAAAAGCAAAAAGGTTGTGTTGTGCGGTAACTCAAGTTAATTTTCACAACCATCGTTTCCCGAGATCTGGTATTAGAGTAGGTTTAGTAAAGAAATATTGTCTTAAAAATGGAAAATTAATTTCCTAAGGTAAATTAAAAATGGCTTCCACTTCCGGTTCACAAATGTCGATTTTACAAACTCCATTTTTTATAGGAAAGAATTATGAATATTGGTCTCTAACAATGAAGGATTTGTTCAGAGGTCAAGATGTTTGGGAGATAGTTCAGAATGGTTATACAGAACCAGCAGATCAAGCGGCGTATAAAAATATCACACAAGCTGAGAAAGATTATCTGAGGGGAAAAAGGAAGAAAGATGGAAAAGTTTTGTTCTACATACACCAAGCCATGCATGAAAGCATACTCCCAAGAGTAGCAACGGAAAATACCGCTAAGCAGGAATGGTACACATTGGAGATCGCATATCAAGGCTTGAGCAAGGTAAAGACTTCCAAGTTGCATATTCTGAGAAGATATTTTGAATCTCTGTCAATGAAATAAATAGATTCAGTAGACTCATTCTACACTAGATTTGTTGGCCTGATAAATCAACTGAAATCCCATGGAGAAAATATAGAATACCAAAGGGTGGTTGAAAAAATTATCAAAATTCTTCCCCTAAGATTTGAATCCTTAGTTGTAACCTTGGAAGAAAACAAAGACATGTTGGTGTTTACCATTGATGAGCTGCAAGCCTCACTCATCAATCATGAACACGGAATCAACAGAACAAACAGATAATTGGAAGGTGCATTTGCAGCATAGTCATCCATAAGCCGTGGTAGAAGTAGGGGAAGACACAATTCTAGAGGCAGAGGAAGAAACTTCTCAAGAGGACGATGCAGCAGCAGTCCCATAGATGTCACTGGTAGAGGACAAAATAAGAACCCAAGCCATCCAAGTGGTCATAGGTTTGATAAATCAAAGATTCAATTTCATTACTGTAATAAATTTGGTCATTATGCATATGAATGCAGAAAGAAGCAATATGACCAAGGAAGGAAAAGTTAGAACCAGTCAACGAGCACCAACACTTCAGCGACCACAATATTGATGGAATGTGCATCCCCAATTGAATGCAATACCATCCAATAAAGTAGACATGACATATGGTATTTAGATTTAGGAAACATCAATCATATGAATGTTAATTTAAATTTGTTTTCCATTCTAGATAATTCAGTTCAAACTCATGTTACACTTGGAAATAATGTCCAAGTCACACTTTTGGGAAAAGGTATTGTTGGTATTCTAACCAAGCAGGGGGAGCATAAGTATATTCCTGATGTCTATCATGTCGAAGGTCTGAAACATAATTTGTTGAGTATTGGACAGATGATATAGAAAGGGTATAGATTCTACATGGAGGAAAACCACTATGTGATTAAAGACATACGTCCAAGCAACCAGCTGATAGCAAAAGTGCCAATGACAAGCAATCGCTTGTTTCCATTGAGGATAGTCCTAGAAAATAAAGGAGTTGCATTCAAGGCAGAAAGCAAAGAAGAAGTCGTATAGTGCGACAAGAAAGAAAAAGATAGTGCTAAAATTCAAGCAGTGTTTCAAACAGAAGTTCAGGATGATTCATGGCTATGGCATTTCAAAATTGGACATCCAAATTTCGGTGGGTTGAAGCTATTACACACAAAGAACATGGTAAAAGGATTACCATTCATCGACAAACCAAACAGAGTTTGTGAAGGATTCATTTTTGGCAAGCAACATAGAGAGACTTTTCCAATCACAAAGTCATATAGAGCATGCACACCACTTGATATCGTGCACTCTAATATTTGTGGCCCAATGCAGACATCATCCATTTGTGGCTGCAATTATTTTCTTACTTTTATTGACAGCTACTCAAGAAAAACATGGGTATATTTTTTGAAACATAAATATGATGCATTTAGTTGTTTTCTGCAGTTCAAAACACTCGTGGATAACCAAAGTGGACACCGCATCAAAATCCTAAGGACAGATAGGGGCAGTGAATATGTTTCAAATGAATTTCTATTTTTTTTCAAAACCCATGGCATACAGAGTCAATTCACTACGCGGCATACACCTCAGCAGCATGGTGTCACAAAGAGAAAGAATAGAACCATTATGGAAATGGCACGCAACATGATGGAAGCCAAGCATTTGCCAAATTAATATTGGGCTGAAGCAGTTGCAACTGTTGTATACATTATGAACCGATGATCGACAAAAACCATGAATAACAAATTTCCTCAAGAAGCGTGGACAGGTATGAGTCATATTGTTTCTCATTTAAAAAAATTTGGTTGTGTCGCATATGCTCCTGTGCCAAATGAGCTGAGAAAGAAACTAGACAAGAAGGGACATAAATTTATTTTTGTTGGTTATTCTGAAGATACAAAAGCATACAAGTTGTATGACCCTGTCACAAGGAAAGTGATCATCAGTCGTGATGTTCAATTCGTCAAGAATGAATCATGGGATGGAACCATCGAGAAAAATGTCAAGATTGTGTCGAATGTTGAACATGATGACATGTTAGAGAAAGTGGTTCAAATACCACATATAAGTCAACCGGTCACAACACCATCAACTCTCATGACACCGTGACATGGTTCAACACAAGGAACATCGATACAAGTCGCAACTCAAGCTATGCCGACTAGCACACCTAGAGGACAACAGACTCCATCAAGCAGTTCGTTGAGGTCAACATCAATAGATCCAGTGAAGATGTAATATCCAAAATACTGATATTCTCTAATGTTCTATGATAGTGTTGAATCGCACACTCAATCTCATACAAATTTTCAAAATAATTGTACATGAAAGCTTGCGATGCAAAAATGCCCTAAAATATAGTTGAATTAGGATTAAGGTTTTGCAAAGAAAAATTAATACTTACCACTGATATTATGGTTGATAATGACTCCAAAGATAGCTGCATGCATAAGGATCCAGATGGGTGGTCTAATAATTCTCTTTTCCTCCAGTGTTACCACCCCGTAGTGCCGTAAGCACCCTCCAGACTAAAGGTGACATTTTTGTAGGAGGAGAGGTTCGTTTTGGATGAAACTTTCTAAGCTTGTCCATCTGATGATGTCGGAGAAATGGACTAGCACATGTGGAGGTTTTTCTACCTCTAAGTGCCCTAGCGAATTGATTAGTAGTTATGTTGCTCACTCACCCAACTAATCTATTTGGTTGATAGCTGCTCCAGGTGAGAAAACTAATGGATGATAATCACTCTATATCGTAGGATAGGCCTATTGAGAAAGAGGAAGCTGACATGCGAAGGAAAGACTAGGTTTTGTGGTCCCAACGAATCCTTCCATGTTTTACATACTACTTTCGACTACAAAACGTGGATCTACTAATAACCCTTTGGAATGTGATGGATCTCCGAGTACAGTAGTATATGATGGATGAAATGGATAAACCTGGATGATCTATCCTAATAAGAGACTAGGGTAGATATCTCACTATCGAACCCTCACTAGCTGGAGACACCGTCTCCAGCCCCAACTATCGCGGCTGCACGTTGTGCTGCTGCTCAAAACTCCAAAATCAATCAACAATAACAATAGATAATATTTTTGGTCCGATAACCCTTCTTAAATAGAATAACATGTACTTTTAGGGTTTACGCTTCACTTTTGCATGCATTCAATTCTAATTTCATGTTTACTTCAACACTAAAAAAAGGTCTGCATGCTCCGCATGCTTTATGATATGAACTCTTATGGCCTTCTTATTACACTGATGACTTAATAATACTGGATTGATGTACCTTTCTGCTCCTAGTGCTATTAGTCCTCGGTTATTCCTTTTTTATAAAAACGGAACATTACAGAAGACAAGAAGTCTGCGTGAAATATATGAAGTTGGTACACCAAATTCAGTTTCTCTCTTTGCATTATTTTCTCAAATAGATGATCCACTAACATTTGAGGAAGTTGTTGAAGAAGAAGTATGGGCACAATCCATGGATGAAGAAATAGAAAGCATTGAGAAAAACTAGACATGGGAGTTGGTTGATGTACCAAAAGATAAAGATGTAATCAACGTCAAATGGATTTATAAGACAAAGAAAGATGTTGATGGAAATGTGTAGAAGCACAAGGAAAGAATGGTAGCTAGAGGATTCACACAACAGCCCGACATAAATTTCAATGAAACTTTTGCACTAGTTGCACGTGTGGATACAATAAGAACATTTTTGGCCATCGTTGCAAAAAACAAATGGCATGTTTATCAAATGAATGTTAAATCATCATTTCTGAATGGCTATCTGGATGAAGAAGTATATGTGGAGCAACCACAAGGCTATGAAGTTCCAGGACAAGAACCCAAAGTGTACAGGCTGAAAAAGGAACTCTATGGTTTGAAGCAAGCTCCAAGAACTTGGTAGAGTCATATTGATTCCTATCTCACCGAGAATGGATTTCACAGAAGTGAAAGTGAACCAACGTTGTACACCAAAGTGAATGAGCAAAGTAAAATGTTAATTGTATGCATGTATGTAGATGATTTAATATTTACTTGTGATTTTGGCCTAAAATAATTTAGAAGATTCATGGAAAGTGAATTTGAAATGACTGATTTGGGGCTCATGAATTTTTTCTGGGCATTGAAGTCCAACAATCTTAAAGTGGTATTTTTATATCACAGACCAAGTATGCAAGTACAGTTTTAAAAAGATTCAATATGTCTAATTGCGAGTCAGCCCCAACACCAGTAATAACAGGTTTAAAATTGAGTAAAGATGATGATGGATAAACTGTAGATCCTACGTTGTTTAAAAGGATTGTTGGTATCCTTATGTATTTAACAACAAAGAGACCAGACATCATGTATGAAGTAAGTCTGATCTCAAGATTCGTGGTGTTAGGATTTATAATCCTCCCTTAACCAAACTGTCTATTAGATTATTTTAGCCTAACTTAGGAGCTCTATTTAATTATTGGGTCCACTAGTACCATTGGGTCCACTTGGCCTAATGGGGCCACATGTACCAGTTACTAGAGTGTGAGAAACACCGATAGAGGCTAACTGCCACTGAATACACTTCCATGCATCAATTTAGTCGCCTCCTATTCCATTCCCTACATTTTAGGAGCCATTCGGAGTACCGACACCAACCTCCTTCAGTCAGTTGGAGATGGAACTAGTTAAGCTTAGTTATTTCCCAATTACTTTCAGTTAGATCGCAATCAGCTCAGTTAGCACTAGTTAGACATGTCTGCATGTGGATAAGGCGCTTTTCCTCACCTACCACTTCAGTTAGACTGAGTTAACTAATTATAACTAATTGTGTGAATTGATTATACATCTAGAGTTAACCACTTGGACTCCCATAGTGATTGAGACATCCTTAGTTAGCTAGTCAGTCAGATACAGTCACATCCAGTTGGGATATTCGAATTCATCCCTAATGATTCAAATTCTTTTCCTATGTAACACTATTGTAACACTAGATATTGCAATGAAACATGATATTGTAATTATCTGAGCTATACTCATTCGTTTCCTGTGTTGTTTGATTTTTTCAGTGTGCATATTCATTCCTCTTTTACTACATTAATAATTTGGACTCATTTCCTGATTATCTAAATGGCACAACAATTCTAACATGGTATCAGAGCCATTTCAAGAAAGCTTCATGTTTATCTACTTTCCATTGAACACCAGAAGTAGTTAGGTTTCCACAGAAGTCCTGCAAAAAGTTTCTTGCTTCCTTTGAATTTATTCAGAGTGGCAGTGCGAGCATGATGGACCCTGAGAAAGTGTTCATGTCGAGAGGAAATGATTGATTCTAACGTAGCTCGAATATTTTTGGTTTTGCAGTGATATTTTGCAGGTTCAACTTCATATGGATTCGATATTATGACTTCCTCTTCTTACTCCATCCACAAGATATTTAGAATGGAAGTTGAAGATCATTGCATCTCTAAAGAGATAAGGTCTCTATGAGGTATCTATTGGACTTGGTAAAGAGTCTTATGAATATGAGAATAATGGTCTAAATGACGGTGATAGAGCTTATGGAACAATATGTGAGGCCTTTTCTCCAAGCTTGCGCTACCTTATTGATTTTGCAGAATACCCAAAGGATCTCTGGACAGAACTGGATAAAACCTTTGGGAAGAACAATGAGGATTATTATAGAAATTTGGAGAGCACATTCAGAACCACAATATTTCTTTATTCAAAGTAGTGGCCTCTACTCTCTCTGATGAAGCCTGTTCAAGATGAAGAAGAAGCGGAATCTTCCACATAGTCCATTCGAATTGAAGAAAGTCTCCTTGGAGTGACTCCTTCTCCTGCTGCTCTAGAAGTTCATGATATATCTGATATCTCATGTTCTCATATGATTGATCTAGAAGAATACATTCGAATATCTGTTTTTGAAGAAAAACTCTCCTTCCGGTCTATGCAAAAATTCTCATGTGATTCTTCTATTATAAATTATGTGCTTAGTTTACCAGTAATTGCTCCACAAAAGGGTAGGAATTTGATTTCTCTGTCTCTAATGATGTTGTTGGTGTGCAGATAAGTAATTCTTTGGATATTTTGGAAATAATATCATATTTTAGGAGTGATCCATTCACTCTCATTGATCTAGAGCTTCCAACAAATTCCTACATGATTGCATGCACCAATACTCATAATTTAGAAGAAGGAGAAAATTGTGCATCTACCATCTCGGTGGAGCATACCATTGGATCTAATATGAAACTATTTGGATCTGATATGATATTATTTAGTTCAATATTTCAGTTTCATGAGCTTCAGTACTTCTTGTAGCTGTTCTCATCAATTTTGGTGTGAAGAATCAAGTACCAAAAATCTCTTTCAAAATTTCTGCGGGGGATTTGATGTCAGTTTTCTCTCATGAGTTTGTTGATATTATATTTTGTAAATATTTGGATATTTTGGAAATAATTTTAGATTGTAGGAGTGATCCATTCCCTCTCATTTATCTTGAGCTTCCAACAAATTTCTACATGATTGCATGCACCAATATTCATAATTTTGAAGAAGGAGAAAATTGTGCATCTACCATCTCAGTGGAGCAAACTCTTGGCTATGATATGAACTTATTTGGATCTGATATGATCTTATTTGGATATGATATGATCTTATTTAGATTTGATTTGATATTATTTTTTTCAGAATTTAAGTTTCAAGAGCTTTCAGTAATGCTTGTAGCTGCTCTCATCAATTTTGGTGTGAAAAATCAAGAACCGCAAGTCTCCTTCAAAGTTGTTGTTTGGGATTTGATATCATTCATCACTTTTGGATCTGATATGATATTTGGTTCAAGTTTTAAGTTCCAAGATCCTTCAGTCATGCTTGTAGCTGGTTTCATCAATTTTGGTGTGACAAATCAAGTACAACAAGTCTCCTTCAAACTTGTTGTTGGGGATTTGATGTTAGTTTCCTCTTATGAGTTTGTTGATATTTAAATTTGTGAATAATTGATTATTTATGAAGCTATATCAGATTCTGGAGCTCATGCATTCTCTCTACACAATCCCAGGGCTTCTCTACCTATCTATTTGATCACATGCTCATCTCCTCATAGAACTAGTAAAGATGGAGACATTCTACATTCGCCTGGACACTTGCTCCTAACACTTGGGGTTGATTTTACCTCACATGGTTTGATGTTCAAGGCTACAATATATCAGTTTTTTGGGTGTTCCTCACATGGTTCAAATTCTCAAGCACCTTTGCTCTCTCATCAGTTGATTTTAGTTGCTCTACATGGGTCCAATTTTCATCTAGCAGCTGTCTATATTTCTTATTTAGTTGGGCATATTCTTCTTCTTCCAAAGAGGAATATTCCTCCATACATAATAATTTTGTTTGGATTCAGAGGTTCACATGCACGGATTCAGGATGTTGCTGCACAGAAGAACCAAAATACTGCTTTGTTTCTGCATAGTGGTGCAAATTGTAGCAAAAGATTTTGCAAGTTTTACCTTGTATTTCTTTATTTATGATTATCTTGAGGGGGGGTTTCCCATGAGGTTTTCCTCTATTTCCTCGATGTATTAAGCATCATTTTTATCTTTTAGATTGTACATGGGTGACTTTTGTCCTTCTTGTCGGGGTCCATAGTTTTCCAAGTTAGGATTCAGGGGCGGTGTTGGGATTTATAATCCTCCCTTGACCAAACTGTTTATTAGATTATTTTAGCCTAACTTAGGAGTTTTATTTAATTATTGGGTCCACTTGTACCATTGGGTCCAATTGGCCTAATGAGGCCACATGTATCAGTTACTAGAGTGTGGGGAACATTGATAGAGGCTAACTTCCACTAACTGCACTTGCATGCATCAGTTTAGGTGCCCCCTAGGCCATTCACTACATTTTAGGAGCCACTGGGGTCCCAACACCAACCTCCTTCAGTTAGTTGGAGTTGGAACCAGTTAAGCTTAGTTATTTTCCAATTGCATTCAGTTAGATCACAATCATCTCAGTTAGCACCAATTAGACATCGCTGCATGTGGATAAGGTGCTTTTCGTCACCTACCACTTCAGTTAGACTAAGTTAACTGATTATAACTAGTTGTGTGACTTGATTAGACATCTGGAGTTAACCACTTGGACTTCGATAGTGATTGAGACATCCTTAGTTAGCTAATCAATCAAATGCAGTCACATCTAGTTGGGAGATTCAAATTCATCCCTAATGATTTGAATTCTTTTACTATGCAACACTATTGTAACACTGGATATTGTAATGAAACATGATACTGTAATTATTTGAGCTATACTCATATGTTTCCTGTATGGTTTTATTTGTTTAGTGTGTATCTTTGTTCCTCTTTTACTGCATCAATAATTTGGACTCATTGCTTGATGATCTAAATGGCACATCAATTCTAACACATGGAGTCAACAAAATACTCTCATTGGAAAGCAGGTAAAAGAATTCTAAGTTATGTAAGTGGCACAAAAGACCTTGGCATAATGTATTCAACCTCAGAAAATTTTAAATTCATTAGATACATTGATAGTGACAATGGAGGCAGCATAGATGACAGGAAAATGACATATGGGTACACATTTCATTTTGGTACAAGTGCTGTGTCATGGGCTTCGAAGAAACAACCCATAGTAACTCTATGTTCAACAGAAGCAGAATATGTCGCAGCTATAGACACTGCATGTCAAGTTGTTTGGATGTGGAGAATGTTAAAAGACCTGTCACAGAACCAGCAAGAACCAACAACCATTTTTTGTGACAACAATTCATCCATTGCGTTATCAAATAATCATGTGTTTCACAAGAAAACCAAACACATTGATACAAGGTATCATTTTATAAGAGAATTGGTGAACATCAAAGAAATTTGTTTAGAATTTTGCAGGTCTAAAGATCAACTTGCAAACATCTTTACAAAACCTTTGGCAAGGGATACATTCCAGTATCTCCGAAGCTATTTAGGAATGACAAGTTCTGCACAATGAACTCTGTCATGAACAGAGCAAGTTTTAGCTCTGAAACATTTTGTAATGTTTTTTTTTTTAAATTTCGATCTGCTCATAATTAAGAGGGAGTGTTGGAAATATTAATTACTCATTGATCTGAATGGCACATCAGCCAACTCTGTCAGACTCTGTAGCAGGTAAGTCTATGTCAAAACAGATTGACAGGATGAATAGTTCACGTATCTCACATATTAGCCAGTCGAATTAAATTGTTGAAGCTAAGTTTCTAGGTAAATAGTTATTACAGTCTATAATGTAAGTTGGTAGAAGTTTTTTATAAGAAGAAGATTGTAAAATCTGAAGGCAAGGAGAATGCAAATGCACAAGCAGAACAGACAAAAAGATATAGAGAAGAAAAGTGCAAAGAAGAAGAAGAAGAAATATTTGAAGAGCTTCAAGCTCAAACTTCTATGTTTTGTGAAAGTATTGAGAGTCGAAGCTCTGTAAAAGGTGAAACATTCTTGTAAATTTTCAAGTATGTATTTACGGATGTAAGTTATTTGTTATGCCATCACAAGAAATATAAATTCATAGTTTATGGTTTAATACAAGTTTTATTTTAACCGCACATCTTCTAGAAATTTAAGTGAGTGAATGTTGTTTACATTTAAGTGAAAGACACAAAGAACCCATTTTTATTTCACGGCTTAAAAGATCTAGCTTTATCCACAGAAGTATGTGACACAAGTCTTATTTAATATTTGGTTATATGATATTGTGAGTGAGTTGCAATAGAGTCGTGCCGCAGTTTATCCGAGGTTACCGTGTGAAAAGTGTTTTTCATATCCTAAGTCTTTAGACTAGGAAATATAAAGTTGTTCTGTAGTCCCAAGGAATTGATAGCAACCTAAATCTTCTTGGTCTCTCAATATAAAAGTAAGTGGGTGAAAATTCTATCCCACACAAGACTTTCCGCAAAAGTTAAAAAGAAAAAGAAAAAGGTTGTGTTGCATAGTGACTCAAGTTAATTGCCGCAGCTGCCATTTCCATTTCTCGAGATCTTGTATTTTGCTTCTTGTTTTGCTGTTGAAAAGAAAACCTTGTGACATTTACATCAATGCATTTGCAAAAACAGTTCTAGAATTGTACTAACATGCTAACATAGATTCATCTTAGATTCATATGCTGCTGCAAAATATTGTAGCTTTTATATGACAAAAATGGATCGAACAATGACTTCTGCCTCTACCTCTAGACAAATTAGAGAGGATTGCTAATTCAACAAAGATAGCAAAATTAACACAATATGGAAACTTGGAAATGCACTTTAAAATAAGCAACAAATATCAATTCTACAAGCTGTTCATATTGTCCTTTCTTTGCCATGTGTTCTTCTTCTAGAAAAGTGCACTTCATTAGATGACCAAAAAAAAATGTTTGTTCTAAAAAGAACCCAAGAATTTTGCAACATGAACCTCGTGATTAAGATAATATAGCTTGCCCTACATTTCCCGGCCATCGGAACTAGAACAAATTTGCTTGGCTGAGCTTGTTTCATGTTACGCTCATTCGCAATCTAAAATTGAAAAAGGAATCATGGAGTTGTTATCAGATATATTCGTTACAATCAACAAAAAGATCATGAAAAATTCTATAGAGAAAAACTAATGTTGTTTGTTTCATTTAGAGAAAATGAATATTTGCTAAAAGAAAATTCGCAAACTTGGGCATAAGCATTCACTTCCAAAAAACAATTGGTCGAAAACATTGAAAAAAAATTCTCCCCGTTGACACAAACATGGGGAGAAACATGGGGAGACATTGATGTTGCAGCAGAAAACATCGAATTAAAAGATGAACTGATATTTAGTTTCATGAATCCAGACACCTTTGAACCGAACGTCTGCTTAATAGAAAAATATAACATACAACATGATCTAACTTGTAAAAATAAATTTCCCTTGGTGCGAAAAATGCTATTGATATGGTTCCACATTCCCTCTGGCTAGATACAAAAACATACCATGAATTTAGAATAAGCCTAAATGAAGAGCAACAATGCATAACAAAAGATATAATAATGTGGAAAAAAAATCCTTCTACACCGTTTTATTTGTTCTTGACTGGAGATGCAGGAACATGAAAGACGTTCACAACAAAAACAATCTACTATGGATTATTGGATCACTACAACAAGGAGCTTGAAAGCAATCCCCTAGGAAAAAAAAAGGGGGGGAATAATCATCGACTCGGAAAGCATATTACAATGTGGGTTGCAGTACAATTTACTCATCCTTTCAACTTCCGCTTTCATCTTTTCAACTCATGCCACTTAGTTCTAATACATTGGATGTCTTGTATAAAGAATGTGAACAATTAAGGCTACTGCTCATTAACGAAGAGTCTTTGGTTGGCTCTCAAATGTTGCACAACTTTTACAAACGGCTATGTGAAATAATGCACACGCCAACAAAACGATTTGGCAATATTGACATTATATTCTTGAGTGATCTCTTCCATGCTCAGCCTGTTCGAGATGCTTGGATCTTTGACTAACCAAAACTTTGTTCTGAGATAATTCCAACAATATTTTGGCAAACAAATGTCAAACGTTAAGATGACCAGATCTTTATAGAAATATTGAATAGGATCAGAACATATAGCCAAACAGATGAAGATCTATGCTATTTGAACAACTGGTGGATCTCCAGTTGACCCGACATTTCCATACCTTTTTCATTGAAATAAATATGTTCACGAACATAATGAAAAAATGCTTTCACTTCTAACAATGGAGGCTATCACGCTAAAATCCATTGCCACTAAAATCCATCGAAATTAGAGAGCTATGCAAACATAAGTATGCATATAGCCTCTACAATAACTATCAAACAAGATATGCTTGTTAAGTTAATTGGAGGCAACTTCTCTATTGGCAATGGGCTTGTTAATGGAGCTGATCGAACTTTCAAATTGTATGTAGCAGGAAGGATTCAGTTCACAGATGAAAACATTGGCGTGATTCAAAGAAGAAATTTGGAACAATTTTACACAGTCGAAATAGACAGGTCTTGGACACCTATTACACACATTTCTACGCATATTAGAGCTAGCAATGGAATTCACTTAATAAGGGAAAATTTCCTAGTACAAATAGCATATGCACGAACTTGTTGGAAACAGGTGACAACCGTTTTTTGGCTGAATAACGATCTTACCCAATTAATTTAGTTTATTCACTTAAGAGTTAGTAACCGTGGAAGAAATGTATATATTTTTACCACAGTAAACCTTTGTGTTCATTTATGTATTTCTGTTAATATCTTCTATGTATTATTTTGTGTGTGGATCTCAAATCCAACGAATGGTATCAAAAACAGTGTGCTGAACGTGAAGCTTTGCCTGGAACCGGCTGACTGCTGAGTGTGGAGGTGACAGCACCTGGAATTGTTTTTAACACGCTGGATCGTGTGGAGTAACAGCAACTGCCTGAAAGAGAGTAGAACGCAGATTGCTTCTACACATGTAGAAGAGTGGTAGCCTTCGGAGAACGGTAAAATAAAAATTTAGTATGTTATTTTATTTATTGGAAGTTCAGCTTGAATTTTTGGACACTGACTAAGAATAAATGGAGTAAGCTAGCTGTGGAGCAATCCTCCCTCATTGGACGGAGGAGGAGCAAAGTTAGCGTTGACTTTGCTCCTCCTCCGTCGGATGGAGGGGATTTTGCTCCACAGCTAGCTCACTCCAGAATAAATTTCTGAGTAAAATAAAAATCATTATTTTTATTTATTGAAAGTTTAGTTTGGAATAGAAACGGTGGAAGTTTGAATAATAATAAATAAAAAACTGAGTTTTTTTTATTGGAAGTTTAGAATAAATTTTTGAGAAAAGTTTTTTCTAGAATATATTGGAAGGCTGAAATTGGTTCATTAAATTTTTTTGAAAATTGGTTCATTAAATTTTTTTGAAAATTGGTTCATTAATTTTTTTTGAGAAAATGGCAAAAACACAGAGTTTTAAATTTGAAATTGAAAAATTCAGTAGGAGCAACAATTTCGAGTTATGGAAAGTCAAGATGAGGGATATGGTGATACAACAAGGAGTGGTGAAGGAACTGTAGGGAAAACCAAGAAACCCTATGATATGTCCAATGAAGACTGGAATGAGATAGATGAAAAAGCTCTGAAAGCTATTCGATTATGCTTGGCCAATGATGTTTTATTTAATATTGTGTCTGAAACTACAACAGCAAGTCTCTAGACAAAACTGAAAAGTTTGTATATGACTAAATCTTTGACAAATAAAATCCTCCTGAAGTGGCAGTTATTTACCTTGCGTATGAAAGAAGATACAAAAATTTATGATCACTTGAATGCATTCAATACTCTTGTTTGTCAATTTTATAGTACGGAAGATATTATTAGTTCTGAAGACAAGGCAATTTTAATGTTGTGCTCTCTGCCTGAGTCATGGGCACATTTTGTAATCTCTATCAGTTTTAGTTCTGTTGAGTCTATTACCTTTGATGATGTTGTGGGAGCCTTAATTTCTGAGGAAACTTGAAAAAAATCTAGTCTTGAAAACTTGACATCAGAAGTAATGATAGCCAGGGGAAGAACCAGTGAAAGAGGACATCATTCAAGGGGTACATCAAGATCAAAGTCGAAGGGCAAAAAGAGTAAATTATGAGTGTTGGTTTTGCAATAAAGCATGACATCTTAAGAAAGACTATTGAAAATGCAAGCAAGCTTCTAGGGAGGAGAACTCTACAAATAAGGCAAACATATCAGAAAATGATTCAGGTATGATTGATGAGGTATTAACTACTTCTAATGTATCAGAATATCATTATGGTTGGTTAGTTGATTCTGGAGCATCTCATCACATGTGTCTTCATAGAAGTTGGTTTCACACATACCAATCTATAGATGATGGTATAGTTTAGATGGGAAATAATGTTACATGTAAAACTGTTGGGATAGGGAGTACCAAAATTAAAATGAATGATGGGATTGTTAGGACTCTAACAGATGTGAGACATGTACCTGAACTAAGAAAGAACTTGATATCAATGGGAGTTCTTGATGATGCTGGTTACAAATTTGTCATTCAAGGTGGAGTTATGAAAATATTGAAAGGTATCTTGATTTTTATGAAGGCAAATAGAGTTGGGAACTTGTATAAACTTGAAGGGAGAACGGAAATCGATCAAGCAACAGTAGCATCAGTTGGTGTAGCATAATTCACTCGTCTATGGCATCAGCGGTTAGGTCATATCAGCGAAAGAGAAATGAAGGTACTTGCTGATCAGAAGTTGCTTCCTAGTTTAAAATCTATAGATTTGAAGTTTTGTAAGCATTTTGTTTATGGTAAACAAGCAAGACAAAAATTTAAATCTGGAAAACACAGTAGTAAATGTATCCTAGACTATATTCATTCTGATCTATGGGGACCATCTCCTAAAATTTCTTATGGGGGATCATCATATTTCGTTAATTTTATAAATGATTACTCGAGGAAAGTATGGATCTATTTGTTAAAGAGTAAAGATGATGTTTTTGATATATTTAAGCAGTTTAGAGCTTTGGTTGAAAAGAGCACTGGCAGGTTCATGACTGTCTCCTAAAATTTCTTATGGGGGATCATCATATTTTGTTAGTTTTATAGATGATTACTCGAGGAAAGTATGGATCTATTTGTTAACGAGTAAAGATGATGTTTTTGATATATTTAAGTAGTTTAGAGATTTGGTTGAAAAGAGCACTAGCAGGTTCGTTAAATGTCTTAGAACAGATAATGGAACCGAGTTTACTTCTAAGGAATTTGATAGTTATTGCAGAAGGATGGGATCGAGAGGCATAAGACCATTGTTTACACTCTGCAGCAGAATGGCGTTGCTGAACGCATGAACATGACTCTTCTTGAAAGAGAAAGGAGTATGCTCAGTAATGTAAACTTGTAGCAGGAATTGTGGGGATAGGCATTGCTTACAACTTGTTACCTGGTCAATCGATCACCATCAACGGCCATTGAGTGCAAAATTTCGGAAGAGGCTAATGCACCACAGTTTCAGCAAGTTCAGTTTGATACTTAGTCATCTACAAAGGGGAATCATGAGGATGTCCAAGAAGAGGATGTTCATGTGGACACTCCTCAGGAAGAGGATGATAAGAAGACATAAATACAGAAGATACCACAGCAATCTCTATGGAGATCTACACGAGACAAAACTTTTCCAAAGAGGTATGATGATTTTGTCACATCTGTTGCTTTAATTTCAAATAAAGGAAAGTGGTTGGCTACAAATGGGTGTACAAAGTGAAGAAAGGATTTGATGACACTGTATCAAAGTACAAAGCGAGACTAGTTGCAAAAGGGTTTTCTCAGAAAGCAGGTATTGACTTTCATGATATTTTTTCACCAATTGTAAAACTTATTTTTATCACAATTTTGTTAGCACTAATTGCCTCATATGATTTGGAGTTAAAGCAGCCAGATGTCAAAACAACGTTTTTACATGGAGATTTAGATGAGGAAATTTTCATGGAACAACAAGAAGGGTTCGTTCAGAATCACAACAAGAGGCTTGTTTGCAAACTCAGAAAATCATTGTATGGCCTAAGGCAGTGTCCCAGGCAATGGTGCAAGAAATTTAATTCTTTCATGGTGAGTCAAAATTTTACCAGGAGTGAGTATGATCATTGTGTGTACTTTAAAAAATTGAAAAATGACATGTTCATTATTTTGGTGTTATATGTTGATGATATGCTTGTCGCAAGCAAGAGCATGTTTGAAATCAATAGGTTAAAGGCTCAGTTGGCTAGGACATTTGATATGAAGGATCTAAGAGCAGCAAATCAGATCTTGGGCATGCAGATACATAGAGACGGGAAAAATGGCAAGCTGTGGTTATCGCAAAAGAAGTATGTGGAGAAAATACTTTAGAGATTCAATATGAATAAGGTGAAACCTGTTAATATCCCTTTAGCTTCTCATTTAAAGCTTTCTCTGGGTTTGAGTCCTAAAAATGATGAAAAAAAGAAGTATATGTCTCATATACTATGCTAATGCAGTAGGAAGTCTAGTGTATGCGATGATAAGTACAAGACCAGATATTTCACATGCAGTTGGTGTTGTTAGTAGATACATGAAAAATCCAGGAAAAGAGCATTGGGCAGCAGTGAAATGAATGCTTCATCATCTAAGAGGCACAAGCAACTATTGTATCAGTTTTGATAGTTGTAGTGATGAATTCTTTGGTTATGTTGATTCTGATTTTGCAGGTGATTTGGACAAGAGGAGGTCCACTTTAGGTTATGTCTTTACTCTTGCAGGTGAAGCTATTAGTTGGATGTCAAAGCTTCAAAATATTGTTTCTTTATCCACTACAGAAGCAAAATATATAGTTGCTTCACATGCTTGCAAAGAGGCAGTCTGGTTAAAAGGTTTGTTGGGTGAGTTAGGAAAAGTTCAGAACACTGTAAAAGTTTTTTGTGATAGTCAAAGTGTTATTCATTTGGATAAAAATCCATCTTATCATAGTAAGACAAAGAATATTCCCGTAAAATACCATTTTGTTAGACATGTTGTTGATGAAGGTGGAGTGGTTCTTGAAAAGGTTCACACAAAAAGGAATAGTGCAGACATGTTCACGAAGCCGGTTACTTTAGAGAAGCTACGGTGGTGCCTAGCTTCTCTAGGCTTGCAGGAAAGGTGATGAGTAGAGCAATGAGCAAGGTATAAGGTAAATTGTTGTCAAGGTGGAGATTGTTGGAAACGGGTGACAACTGTTCTCTCGGTGGTTGAATCACGAACTTACCGAATTAATTTAGTTTGTTTAATTAAGAGTAATCGTGAAAGAAATGTATATATTTCTAGTTTGTTCAGTTAAGAGTAACCATGAAAGAAATGTATATATTTCTTGTATTCTCGTAGACAAGTGTGGGAGAGTTTTAAGCTGTTGTAATCTTCATTCATTGAATAATAAGGAAGACCGATACCATTGCTCTGTGGATGTTTCCCTCTCAGGGGTTTTACCACAGTAAACATTTTTGTTCATTTATGTATTTCTGTTAATATCTTATGTGTATTATTTTCTCTATGGATCTCAGATCCAACAGAACTATTCAAAAATCATAAGGCCTTAATATGGATAGACTAGCTTTCAACCCATTCTAAACTAGACAATCGGGGCTTGTTTACACTACATTTTCGCATGTAGAGACATTGGGGTCTCTGTACCTACTAAATAGTTTACAACAATCAAATTTCCCTGATTCTGAAAAAGTTATTGTCAAGATGCAAGGCTTAGGGCATGTTGTTACCGACAAATTGAGTATAGCCTATTGCCGCCTTCCACACACCTGGGGGGGAACGTGGCATAAATCTTCAAGCCACTCGGTGTGTCCTTGGAGGAAAGTCTCAAGTCAAGGCTGTCACCTTGTTCTTGACTCTCCATTTAGGAAAACTTCTAACGAAGCTAAGCGGGGTAGACCCTACAAGTTACTAAGGCTGGTTACTTAGATGATGATGGTATTAAATGAGTAAATTTTTTAGGAGTTTTGATTTAAAAATTGTAAACAACAGATAACATGATGAGACAATCACAAGTAAGCACGATATGACACCCAATCACATATAGATTGAAAGAAATAAACAGTTGACCAATGCTTTAAATGGAGCTGAAAATAATTAAGAGTGCTTGCAAATGCTGGAGTGAATGTTGTGCAATTGTATCTTGGTACGTTTTAAATTAATGTGAAAATATGAGTGAATTAAATTAGGTGGGGGGACTCCAGATATACCCGGGGGGTACTTGGAGTATGTCCAAAAGTAACAACCGCTACGGCTACCCGCAAGGAATGTGTGGGCTGGATGGAGTCTCTGAGAATATGTTCATAATACACCCACTAGGATGTAACAGAGATCGGTGCCTCGAGCACAGGGGGTTCACTAGAAAGGAAATATCATATCACGTCCATTCATATTGAGGGTTTGAATACTCCTAAAAAACTCAAAAATATATTTCCTCGTATTAAGGGGTCGAGGGGGGATTTTTAATTTGACACATTAATATAAATATTGGGGGTTATTTTATTTAGGTTGGTTAAGGAATAACCTCAAAATCCTTGGATGAATTCATACCTACTGTTATAGCTGATTTTACCACACATGGTGGATCACACCTTTATGAACTTCCATGTCCCTCTGCAGACTCTTTAAACCCCATGGACCATTTTTGTACCTTTGATGTTTCCAAGATTATCCCTAAAAATATGCATTATTTTCCATACACGACTTTTAAACCTATTCTTGTGTATGTACGCGGATATGACCCTAAAACCCACATACATCAGGATGTGTGCAAAAGGCCAAATAGTTTTGGATTTTTCCTTGATGTGGATCCGAGTCACTTGTCTCTTGGCCTTCTATATGCCTTGAAATCGCTCGGATTTGACCTTCCATTACCCCATTGAAGCACTATATAAGGAACCCTTTGGATACATTGAAAAGGGAGGAATTGAAGAGCAAGAAAACTATAGTCCATTGTTGCCGAAGCTTATACTTGAGTCTACATCCCTTTGTCCCTTGGAGCACTTTGTGTTATTCCCAAGCTTGCCTTTGCTTGTGAGCTTGCTATCGAGAGATGGAGGATTGAAGTGGTGGAGGCCCAGGTGGAGGACTTAGTTTCTCTGATTCACAGATGTGCCGATAGAGGTTGTCACTATTGTAATCTCTATTTTACATTAATAGAAATATATTTTCCTGTCCAATAATGTGTATTTAAATGAGTATTGAATCCATGGATGCTTTTAAATGCTTATATGTTATTGATTATATATGCTATAGTAGGTATAACACCATCACATAGAATGCTTGTCTTGTTTGCTGAATGTTGAGAGAGCAAATTGCTAATACAAACGAGAGTGGGAAAGTTCAACAGGGATCTACATCAATCTTTTGGAATAAGGTATGTTTTGAGATCCTTTAGTGTTAGATATTTGGTTTCTCTTGCATATGGAAAATGATTGATTTATGTGGTTATCCTGCATGGGGAATTCACTTAGTGAACATCTCATATAGCACGTGCGATTGTAGGATATTAAAGAAAATCCTTAATTTCCAGAGATATTGACCCAAACTGTTTTTGTTGAAACCCCCTCCCAATACTTAAAACCTCCTCTCCACCCCTTTTTATACCTCAATCCTTATAAACCACCCTACCCACCCCCACCTTAAACCCCTCATCCCCCCAATACCTGCAATATATTGGTTCAAATTTTAATAATTTTAAAACCCACAATATGAACTAACGTGATATGATATTAGTCAACAAGTGAAGCCCCCATGTTATCATGTCTGTTGTGGTACCCCAAGCCATAGGAATTTTTCTTCGTAACAAAATTGGCGACCATACTGGGAAAACTTCCTATGGATTGGGGTACCACAACAGATAGGGTAACCGCAAAAATCAATCATTTCCCATATGTAAGAGAAACCAAATATCTAACACTAAAGGATCTTGAAACATACCTTATTCCGGAAGGTTGATGTAGATCCCCGTTAAGCTTTTCCACTCTCGCTTGTATTAGCAATTTTCTCTCTCAACATTCAGTAAACAAGACAAGCATTCTATATGATGGTGTTATACCTACTCTAGCATATATAATCAATAACATATAAGCATTTAAAAGCATCCATGGATTCAATACTCATTTAAATACACATTATTGGATAGAAAAAGATATTTCTATTAATATAAAACAAAGATTACAATAGTGACAACCTCTATCGGCACGTCTGCGAATCAGAGAAACTGAGTCCTCCACCTAGGCCTCCACCACTTCAATCCTCCATCTCTCGATAGCAAGCTCACAAGCAAAGGAAATCTTGGGAATAACACAAATTTCTCCAAGGGACAAAGGGATGCAGACTCAAGTATAAGCTCTGGCAACAATGGACTATAGTTTTCTTGCTCTTCAATTCCTCCCCTTTCAATGTATCCAAAGGGTTCCTTATATAGTGCTTCAATGGGGTAATTGAAGGTCAAATCCGAGCGATCTTAAGGCATATGGAAGGCCAAGAGACAAGTGACTCGGATCCACATCAAGGAAAACTCCAAAACTATTTGGCCTTTTGCACACATCCCGATGTACACGGGTTTTAGGGTCATATCCGCGTACATACGCGAGAATAGGTTTAAAAGTCACGTATGGAAAATAATGCATGTTTTTAGGGATGATCTTGAAAACATCAAAGGTACAAAAATGGTCCATGGGGTCTAAATAGTCTGCAGAGGAACAAGGAAGGCCATAAAGGTGTGATCCACCATGTGTGGTAAAATCAGTTGTAACACCTACAACTCACTGGCTCAATTCATACCTCCAATTCGTGGGTTGGATTCATATTAGACCTAGTTTTTGCTAAGTAATAAGCTCCAAATCATGGTCTAAATTTGTACCTCCAAATCATGGGATGGATTCATATCAGTCCTAAGAACTGCTAAGGAATATCGTCCAAATCGTGGGACAGATTTATACTTTCAAATCATTGAACTTATAAAGTCTTATAATAATTTTCTAGGTTGAGGTTTAGGTGGGTATTGAAATTCAATCAAACCCTGCTCCACATAAACTAAGGAAAGTGAGATCAATCTTTGTTTGCTCACTAGAACTAAGAAAAATTAAATCAATCTTGCTTGACTAATTATTTCTTTCAACATTATGTATTATTCTTTAACATTTTCACATTGTCAGTTAGGAATAATCATTAGATTGATTTATATTTGGAAAATTCATCATTTTAATTTCAATTCATATATGCAAGGCATCTGTCTTAATATGTATTGGAATTGACATGAATATAGGTGAAAATATAAATCCTTATTTACATACCCTATTTATTATTGTTACCATGAAATTGTATCATATATGTTTCACCATCTGTGTATCTTTATAACTATTGCATGCTTGAAACTTAACAATGGATATTTTCCCCTTTCCTGTAAAGAAAAAAAACTATATATATAACCCAAGAATAGGTAACTAAATGATGTTAATTCCCATGATTTCAAGAATAAATGTAGAGGAAGTGGAGGGAATTCATTGCATCTTGTGAATGACCCAAATCCAAGCTATGGACATGATCATATGGTGTTATTGGAAAGTAAGAGGAATTTTTCCATGTCCATTTGGGTTCAAACATCAATGATCTTTGTTTTGATAGGAAGGTAAGGAAGTGCATCATTGAAAGTGTTTCAATTTTTCGTTTCATGGATTTCAATATATTAAGCTTATAGAAAGCATTGGTTTTCTATGGATATACTATTTACATGATATAAAATTGGTAGATTGGCAAGTTGTGCTATGAAACATCTGCAATTCTCATCTTTTCTAAGCATTGGACTCACTATTGTATTATCAGTCTTTAACATTGTTTGTTACATTGAACTCTTGTCTGGGTTGCCTTTTATGCATTTTCCTTCCCCATTACTATTCCATTGGGTCTTCCACTATCCAACGCTACAAATTGATCAAATGCCCATGTTAACACAAAAAATTGTCCACATAATTTTCTATGGTATACACCATAATTATTCATCATAATCCCATCATTATTCCCTCCTTTTTTACCTTCACAATTAAATTCCACCCAAATTGGTCCCAAAAATCATTATTCCTTCCCTTGTAAATACATGGAAGATGGACATTTATTGCAACATAACCCCATTCTCTCAAAAAAGGACAAAAAAACCCTAAAATGAGAATGGGTCAAAAACCATGGACCAATACCATGCACTACATAAAACTATGGACCAATACCATCTGAAACAAAAATATTGGATCATCCTATAAATACAATGTGAAGGTCTCCCTACAAACACTTTTTAGTCACTTTTTTACTTTTTTCAGTCACTCTTTGTCACTCGTCTCACCTTCTAGCCACATATTTCCACATCACATTGTATGTTGAATTTACTCCATACAATCCTTGATTCCCTTCACGTTGACAATGCTTATTGGAGAAAATTGGAGAAATGGATCATAGAATCCATTGGACCAACTCCTCAAACAGATGCAGTGGCCCATTTATAAAGGTACGAGTACTTGCAATTGTTTTATTAATTAAAAAATCCAAAATATATAATTTGTTTGTTATTTTCTTGTAAGTCAAAGTTGAATGCTTCTCTTGCACCATGAACTCTACCTTTAGATCCCTTTGATCTAAGGTAGGTTCTTTTGCACGTAGCCAGAGATAAATCTCCACTACAGCTCCTGCAAGCCCAGTTGGATAATTATTAACATTATACTATTATTTTATTTGGCATCATATTTTATTATAATAAGATGTGTTAGGGATCTTTTTTGTTACAACTTGATAATATGACATAAAGGGGGTATTAAAAATGGGTTGATGAAAATTGATACCTACAATATCTGGTTAAACTAGGGGTTTTCTTAATTGGAAAGGTATATTGGGAGGGGGGTTCAATAATATAATTTTAGGAGGCATTTTCCAATATTTAGTGAAATTAGGGATATTCTTTAATATACAGTGAACGATCATGCTATGTAACAAGTTCACTGAGTGAACCCCCTGTGGCCTCGAGGTCATTGTCCATTAGTTCCCACTTCCTTTGGGTATTTTGCCACCATTTACGGTTTAATCGAGGCGTTAGATTTTTCCCTACAGTGGTTTATTGGGAAATTGAATCCTAATTATTCTAGTCACTCGCATTGCTTTTGATGCAGCTTGACTGATTGGACAAACTACAGCCAAGTGCAGAGCATACACACCGGAGTATTGTAAATTTTAAGAGCGTGTTCTTATTAAAAAAAAAGACCCTCCAGGAATCTCTTTCGGTCCAAGTGGACCTCAATTGGGAAATCAAGGAGGGGTTAATTTTACTCCTTGTTTGTGAAAAGTAACAATGAAAATAGAAGCAAAAACACACACTACAGGATTTCTAATTAATCCTACCACGATCCTCTTTCACCTTTCGGTTTAATTAGGAATTCATGTGGTAAGTATTAGTATTACTTTGATTTCAAAATAATGGAATAATGAAAAATATGATCAAAGTATACAATCCTGCATGACAAGACTAAGCTAGAGTAAAAAACGGGAAAAAATGCAAAAAAGTGAAATGGACGTGGATCCCCCCTAGGGGGATGGGGAGTGGGATCGAAAGAGCATAATCTAAGTGATTGTTTATTATTAAAGGTTACAATATCAACAAAATAACTGCACTTTGGTCCTTTTTATCTGGGATCCAAAGGCTTACAACAAGCCCAAAAGGAAGCACAACGGTGGGGGAAGCCTCCAGGAAGCTCTGGTTCACCCAAGAGTCGAAAAACAGGTAGAGTCTCATTCTCTTTTTTGTTAAACCTGCTAAAAACCAGCAAGGTATTAAACTTTCAAATGTGCCCAATAACACTTTAAAAGTGCTTTGGGTCACCACACTAATTACCGAAAAAAAAGACTAAGTTAAAAATTGTTAAAAATGAACAATTTAGTTTTCCAAAAAGGAACAAAGGAAAGAAAGCCATCCTTGGGATCTTGGATTGATTTTTGGGAAGCCAATATGATGTGCACTTTCTTGCAGAATTTAAATCTTTAAAGAACGAAAAAATAAACTACCTTATGTGCAAGCTTTAGATCTACGATTTAGCTACTTGCAAAAAAGAATTTGTTCACCTAGATCTATCTTTAAAATATGGCATTCTTTATCAAATTTCAGATCTAAGAAACAAGACTCTTAGGAACTAGATCTAAAAATGTATAAGCAATTTTTAGAAGTAGATCTGATCATAAGAGGACTAACAAGTAACTAGAATATTGATTTTAATAAAATGGAGGAAGAGAAGGGGGAAGACCTGTTGTTGAATAGATCTGCAAGGGAAACTTGTTAGTGGAATGCAGAGGGGCAATGCCTCCACAAAAATTTTGGATGTATAGTGGAGTCAAACTAGATCTACAACTCATTCAATCCTTGCCACCTAGAAGCTAAACACACAACCTTGCACAAAACCTTATGAGATCTGGATATATATATATATATATATATATATGAAAAAAGAGACAAGAATTACATGCAAATAAGCTTATTAAACATGTATAGTCTAGATCTTCAAACACATATGCTATGAGATACAAAAAAAACAAGTAATCTTACTTTCCCAACTACACTCCTATTGATCCAGCTGAATCATTCAAGCCAAACGAGGTTCAAATGCAGAAATTGAGAGGAAAACCGACAACATCAGTAGCCGCAAGACAATGCTCATTCCACACACATGAGAGCATTACACCATTTATCCTCCAAAGCTTCTTTATTCCAACAATGAAAAGATTACAACAGTATTACAATAGCAAGCCTATTCTCTCCAACTTGAACTAGCTTCAAGAAGGGAATGTCAGCTTCAACTTATAGCCAGACTAGCCAAGAGGGGCGCATGCCTGACTGAAGGAGAGACTATAGCTTATGGAGAGTTAAGTCGAGCCTGATCTAATGATGAACTAAGTCTAACTGGACTAGAATTGCAAATTGGAGTGACACCTCACTCAGTGAACTGACCCACCCATCAAACAACTGCCAAATTGATCCACATGTGTGGAGGAGAGAGAAAGAGGGCACAACCCTCAGACCTGCGTGAGCCAGTTAAGCTCCTCTTCAGCCCTGATCAATGCCTTCAGTCAAGAAATGATAACTCCCAGTCAATCCGAAGCCGATGAGACTGATTTCAATCAAATCGAAGCAAATCTCACTGATTTAGGAACTTGGATTTGCTCCATTATTTAATTAATTTTTAATTAAATTAATTAACATTTGATTTTTTTGGATTTTCTTACCTGAGTGATGGAAAAATCACTCAAAACTTAGGAAAAGTGGGTTTATGGGTTTAGTGGGTGCTCCGACTTAGAAAATGAGCACCCCTATGACTAAAACTAACTTTTAACCCCACTTATATTACAAGACCATTTTTTCCATTTAGACTATTAAAAAATAGCCTAAGTTTTGTGGAAAAATTAAAATTGAAAATTAGAAGAAAAAAAAACCTAGGGGAACTTAGAACATGTTCATATGACTCGACCATAATTCCTAGCATGTTTATACATTGACACATAGACTCTAATAACCTCAATAGGCCTAAATGTCAAGCCGACCACCCCAACTTTGGAGGTATTGAGTGAAAAACTCAGAAATTATTAGTCGTTTATTCAATAACCAATAATAACCAAGGGAAAAAACACTCTGGGCTGATCGGATTGACAAATGATTCTAGGAGACCCAGTCTTTTACAGACACTACCATGTTAGAACATTTTATTATAACTCCCCCAAGGGGGTATGAACTTATGGTAGATAAAAAAAATACTTCTCAGAAGCAAGTCTGAAAGTCTTCTGAAGTCTGAACAGACCATCTTTGTCCAGTTCACCAATCTCACTTGATAACACTGACTAAGTACAACTTAGGTGGTAACATCTGGCTCCAACTACGGGACGTGTGCTCGATCTGGTGATAGGGAAAGGAGAGGATACGAGAACACTAGAATCTCTGGTTTATATTCCCTGTAAAAACATCTCAACTTGACGAGAAAACCTCAGTAACACAAGCTTTATATAAAATCCAAATGAACCATTAAGTTGATTTATTTAAGCAAAATAAATGTAGCTAATTAATGAAAGAAAAGTTTTATTATCACCAAATACAAAACGGAAATGCAAAAATTAAATGCTCTCTTTTAAGGAGCTTATTTTCCACTTTAAGCATGATATAAAAAGGTTAGATGTAATAAAAAATCTAATGTAACCACCTAAGCATTTTATTAACAAAATTTTTTGTCCTTGTCTTTGGTTACCAGCCAAGGTAAGGATACTTTATTCAGAAAATGCAAACATGCGCGATGATCCGGAATGGGCGGGCTGGATGGGAAATCATAGGCATGAATAATTTCATTAAAATTCTTCCCAAACTGGTATGTGCTCGCGCAGGCTACTTCTATCCATGACTAGCTAGGAATGATATACCAATCGACATGATGAGGTAGACTGACTACATCATCATACTGATCATCAAGGCTTACCAAATGATAACTCATTGTATAAGCCCCAAGATGCTCCAAATCATAAGGAAACTCTACATGTGAAGAAGATGGCTGAGATTGATATTCCACTGATTACATCACATCTGAATTTTCATAACATTGCTTCTCAATGTTTTCATTATTGTAACCTTTGTGTGGATCTGCATGATATGACTTTGAATGATCATGTGAAAATTCTGAATGCTCCTCTTGCATACTAAGATTTTCCTAGGTATCCACCCTCCCCTCTATGGACATATCGTAGATTGGACTTCCACAAATTTTTGAATAGACACTCCCCTTGCTGGACATATCATGGATGGGATTCTCAATAAGATTTTTACAAGTTGTATTATCTATGAAATTCCAACAGTCATCACTCCCATCTATGTCGGATATGAGAGAGTCTTCCTTGCTCTTATCACATCCTAAGATATAACTACCCTCCTCCTGTTCATAATAATCATCCTTCAAAGTTTTGGTTTCAAAGATATTACAAGAAGTTAAACTTTCCAAAACTTCATCCCTAAGTGATGAACATAGAGGAGTGTCATCATACACATCATAAATTTCTTCATAAGTGTCGATCATTGTAATGGTTTCCTCATGAGGGCTTTCTGGAAAAATATTAGCATTGCAACAAACTTGAGAATACCTCAAATCTTCAATGTTTTTAGTTACGGTGACATGAGGAGAGTCTTCAACAATGTGTTTAATCATGGGTTCCTCGTGAAGCTCTTCAATAGGATCATCCCTAGAGTGCTCATCTATAATGGAAGTCATGGGATCGTTTAGCTCCTTTAGGTAGGTGAGGGCCCTTTCTACAACAATTACCATATCTCCGTCACCATTATGCCACCTCTCAAAAAACATAGCACATAAGTCTTCAAGGGAGGTAATGCATTTATAAAGAAGACCACAAAACCATATCCAAGCCTTCTTTTCCAAAGAATTAGCAAAAATTCGCATCATATTATCCCTATGATAATGTTGAGTTTAATCACAAATGAAAGAAAGGATATGATGTGACAGACAGCTGAATCACCAGTTCCACAAAAAATTGGATCCTAAAAATATCCTTTATCCTGGAGATATGGTTCATAGTTAGGAAAACCCAGGATGCTTGAGAAATCGATGGGAGGATATGCATTGGAAATTTGAGCATCATAATCTTCATCATCCATAACGGCTTATCAGTAACATATATCAACCATGTATTTCGTACTGAATCGAAGCTATCAAATAATGAGCATTTAACCTTTTACTATGTCATATGAGCTCATCTACACACAACAAGTCTCAACAAAATTATGAGTAGGGTTTTATCCCTTCAATGGAGTCGCCATGTGAAAAATAAAAATACACAATTATAAATCTTTCACAAAAATTATTTTTTGATTTTCTTTGTAAAAATAAAAACTGAAAAAAAAGTTAGTGAAGTTGCCAGATGAAATTTAAAGATCTACTATAAGCATTCATCAAACAAAGCAAAAACAAAAAGGAACAAAACAAAACTTCGTACTCCGGGAATAAAAATATTTATCCTCGGCAATGACGCCAAATGATGTTGTCGCCTTTCACACACCTGGGGGCGAATGTGGCAGAAATCTTCAAGCCACTCAGTGTGTCCTTGGGGGCAAGTCTTAAGTCAAGGCTGTCACCTTGTTCTTGACTCCTCCATTTAGGCAAACTCCTAACGAAGCCAAGGGGGGTAGACCCTACAAGTTACTAAGGCTGGTTACTTAGATGATGATGGTATTAAATGAGTAAGTTTTTTAAGAGTTTTGATTTAACAATTGTAAACAACAGATAACATGATGAGACAATCACAAGTAAGCATGATATGACACCCAATCACGTATAGATTGAAAGAAATAAATAGTTGACCAGTGCCTTAAATGGAGCCAAAAATAATTAAGAGTGCTTGCAAGTGTTGGAGTGAATGTTGTGCAATTGTATCTTGGTACGTTTTAAATTAATGTGAAAAAATGAGTGAGTTAAATTAGGCGGGGGGACTCCAGATATACCCAGGGGGTACTTGGAGTATATCCAAAAGTAACAACTGCTACAGATACCCACAAGGAATGTGTGGGCTGGATGGAGTCTCTAAGACTATGTTCATAATACACCCACTAGGATGTAACAGAGATCGGCGCCTCAAGGTCACTGTTCAGCAGTTCCCACTTCCTTTGGGTATTTTGCCACCATTTACAGTTTAATCGAGGCGTTGGATTTTCACCTACGGTGGTTAATTTGGAAAGTGAAGCCTAATTATTATAATCACTCACGTTGCTTTTGATGTAGCTTGACTGATCGAACGAACTGCAGCCAAGTGCAAAGCATACACACCGGAGTCTTGTAAATTTTAGTAAATTTTAAGAGCGTGTTCTTGTTAAAAGAAGACCCTCCAAGAATCTCTTTCGGTCCAAGTGGACCTTAATCGGTAAATCAAGGAGGGTTTAATTTTGCTGCTTACTTGTGAAAAGTAACAATGAAAATAGAAGCAAAAACACACACTACAGGTTTTGTAATTAATCCTACCACGATCCTCTTTCACCTTTCAGTTCAATCGGGGATTCGTGGGGTAAGTATTAGTATTACTTTGATTTCAAAATATGGAATAATGAAAAATATGATCAAAGTATACAATCCTGCATGACAATACTAAGTTAGAGCAAAGAACGGGAAAAAATGCAAAAAAGTGAAATGGACGTGGATCCCCCCTAGGGGGATGGGGAGTGGGCTCAAAAGAGCCTACTCGAATTGATTATTTATTATTAAAGGTTACAATATCAACAAACTAACTACACTTTGGTCCTTGTTATCTAGGATCCAAAGGCTTACAACAAGCTTACAACAAGCCTAAAAGGAAGCACAACCGTGGGGGAAGCCTCCGAGAAGCTCCAATTCGCCCATAAGTCGGAAAACAGGCAGAGTCTCTTTCTCTTTTTTGTTAAACCTAATAAAAATCAGAAAGATATCAAAATCAAATGTGCCCAAAAAAACTTTAAAAGTGCTTTGAGTCACCACACTAATCACCGAAAAAAAGACTAAGTTAAAAATTGTTAAAAGTGAACAATTTAGTTTTGCAAAAAGGAACCAAGGAAAAAGAAGCTTTCCTTGGGATATTGGCTTGCTTTTTGGGCAGCCAATATGATGTGCACTTTCTTGCAGAATTTAAATCTTTAAAGAATGAAAAAAGAAACTATTTTATGAGCAAGCTTTAGATCTACGATTTAGCTACTTGAAAAAAGGAATTTCTTCACCTAGATCTATCTTTAAAATATGATAAGGCTTTATGAAATTTCAGATCTAAGCAACAAGACTCTTAAGAACTAGATATAGCAATGTATAAGCAATTTTTAGAAGTAGATATGAGCATAAGAGGATGAACAAGTAACTAGAAGATTGATTTTAATAAAATGGAGGAAGAGAAGGGGGAAGGCCTGTTGTTGGATAGATCTGCAAGGAAAACTTGTTAGTGGAATGCAGAGGGGCAATGCCTCCACAAAAATGTCGGATGTATAGTGGAGTCAAACTAGATCCATAGCTCATCCAATCCTTTCCACCTAAAAGATAAACGCACAACCTTGCACAAAACCTTATGAGACCTGGATATATATATGAAAAAAGAGACAAGAATTACATGCAAATAAGCTTATTAAACATGTATAATCTAGATCTTCAAATACATATGCTATGAGATACAAAAAAAACAAGTAATATTACTTTCCCAACTACACTCCTTTTGATTTAGCTAAATCATTCAAGCCAGACAAGGTTCAGATGCAGAAATTGAGAGAAAAACCGGCAACATCAATAGCCGCAAGACAATGCTTATTCCACACACATGAGAGCATTACACCATTTAGCCTCCAAAGATTATTTATTCCAACAATGAAAATATTACAACAGTATTACAATAGCTATCCTATTCTCTCCAACTCGAACTAGCTTCAAGAAGAGAATGGCACCTTCAATTTATAGCAAGACTGGCCAAGAGGGGCGCATGCCTGGCTGAAGGAGAGACTACAGCTGATGGAGAGTTAAGCCAAGCCTGATCTGATGATGAACTAAGTCTAACTGGACTAGAAATGTAAATCAGTGTTGTTAACCCAAAAAATCCCTCACTAAGCTCTTTATGACCTACACCACCCAAGGACACCACTTCACGACCCTCCATTAGAACCCCACACCCTCAAAATAGCCTAAGGAGGAAGAAAAGGGCTTAAAAACTCCAAAAAGGAGCCCAAAATACTCTCCTAGGAGCTAAAGCCCCCAAAAAGGGGATAAAACCCTAAAAGGAGCTAAAATTAGGGCGAAAGCGGCTAAATCCCGAACCAAGGACTTAAAATCCTAAAACCCCAAAAAAGCTATAAAAGGAGGGTGGGGAGTCACTCTCAAAACACTTCTCCCTTGCATACAGTTATGCTGCCCGTGGATGCCTTGAGACCCTTTGTCTCTCAAGCCACCCACACTCCCTCTCCTCCATCTTCATTGAGCCATAGCTCCCCCAATCCAAGAGAGGTGCTTCGACAAGCTAGGGCATGGTAGCCCATTTCCACCCAAAGAGAAGGTATAACTTGTCTTTCTTGAATTTGCTTCTTATTTTTCTTTGCTTTCTAACCCATGTTTTCATTTGCAGGTTTATGTTTAACATTGTTTTGCAAGTATTTCGGTTTCTGTAGTTTAGTCATTGTTTGCAGGTCTTTGGAAGTGGAACCTGTTGCAGCTGCAACTGTTTTTCCCCAAATTTCTTAAATTTTGGGCCCCTCCTCATGATTTTGCATTTTTTAATCGGCGGATCCTTTGAAGTTTTGGCCGGTTTTAATTTTGAATGATTTTGAAGATTGATTTTCAGCTGTTTTCAAGGATTGCATGTATTTGGATTTTGTGATTGATCGCAGATGGGTGTTTGGTTCACCAACTAATGATGTCGGATCTTTTATTCTTCGAGTCCACGGTTTCGGAAATAGAATTGGTTTTTAACCTCTGCTGTTTTTCTTTTAAAATCTTTCAAACACCTAAGTTTTCTGTTAAATTTGGGCCAGCAAAGGATAAATCGACTGCTTTTGTCCTTTTCCCTTCCGCCGTTGCGGCTCCCGAAGCAGTTTAGCACCTGAAGTCCGAATCGTTTCGACTGCCGATGCGTGTTGTTTCTTGTTTTCCTTTATGCCGTTGTGGTTGGGAAAGTCTTTTGACTTCCGATATAATGTCTTCCGACGTCTGCTCAAGCTTTTCTCGCCCGCGTTTCGCTTGTCTCTAACCTTTCCACTTCCACCATTGCGGCTCCCAAAGTGATTTGGCTTTCGAAGTAGAAGTCCATCCGACATCTGATTGAGTTTCCTCCCATCGTTGCTTGCCCGCAATATTTACCTTTCCGCCATTGCGGCCTGGAAAGTCTTTCCGCTTCTGATGTCCAAACTTTGCCGACTTTCGATTTTTAAAGTTTCCCGCCCTCCCGTCTCATGACTGGAGCCTTTACTTTTCCGCCATTGTGACCAGAAAAATCCATTTGGCTTCCGATGTTGGTTTCCTCCCTTCTTCCGCTGTTGGTATTGCTATCACAAGACTGTAGGAGGACAAGGTAGTGTGGTCGGCACTTGTAGAATGACGGTGGTGCACCGGGTCATTTTCTTGTGGATTAGCTGTTGAATGATGCATTTTGGTTTATTTGCAGGTGGACTCAGGGGATTGGTTAGAATACTAATATACGAAGGTGTCGCTGGACATTGTAGCTCAGGTCGAACCGTGGTCAGAAGGCGACGAAGGCAATGGCCCAAAAAAGCTATCAGTTACGAAATAGCTCATGGATTGCATACAGACAAGATAGAGGAATATGAAGCGTTAAAGAACTGAAGAGTCAGACGTTTGGGAAGCAACCCAAGAGGTCTGTAGTGGTAGTTTAAATATTTGAAAGAAGGACTTAGAAAGGACTTTTTCCCTCGAAAAAATTGTAAACCATTTTGGCTTGTAAGAGGAACTACTTTGTTTTACAATAAAAAACTGCAATTTTCCCTACTGGAGAAAGCAAAATGTGGAATGTATTAACGTGATTAATTGAACAATGTTGAAGGGGAACTATTTCGTTTTCAGCTATGTTTCATTAACTGTGAGAGTGTTTGATTTCCTGAACCTATGTTCTTGTTGAATGTTCTTCAGTATATTTTGTGATGTTTTCCACTGTGAGTAATAAGTGTTGTTCATAAAACGATTGACTATCTGGTTGTTTAAATATATGTAATTGTTCATGTGTTTTGAAAGAAGTATCAACTATCTGTAACTTTTCATAATGCATGTGAAAAATGTATTACTCACCAATCAATAATATTTCTACTCCCTAGAGATAGTTTATGTAGTTAGTTTATTTTCTTGCTGTATGTGGTTCAGATGCTAGTGAGTCTAAGACGCAAGGTAAGAAATTGAGCATCACATTGTGACTACTCCTTGCATATTATCACCCTGCATATTAATTAGGCACTTGCATTTCATAATCTAATTCAAAATACAAAAAACTCGGTGGACTAGGCCGCAACCGGTAAAGCCTTTGTTTTGTTACTTGACCTACGGTAGCCGAATCGTAAACCGGACGGATTCCCTATACCAAACAGTCAACGAGCTAGTCAGGAACATTGATTGGAGAGAATCCCTTACTGTTGCTGCCTGTGAATTTTGGGGCCTCAACAGTTTTTGGCGCTAGAAGGAGGGCCGCCAGTGTATGGCTGGCCGAGGAAACCCGTTTTCCCGAGAATATTCCATCGGTATCAGCAATGGGTTTCATAATCCAATTCCAGAAGAAAGAGAACATCTATATTCTGTTGGCAACAAAATTGTTAATGATCTGAGAAGACACACCAGGGCATATGTAAAGAAGATTGGAGGATTGCCAATCATCCCTGAACTTCCTAGAAGAGAGTATAAAAGGAAAGATCGTCCTGAAGCAGAAGGCTCAATGTTGGTTGGAGACTGGGAAGAACTTGTAGAGACAGCCTTATAGGAAGTTGTGCTACCTTTGAATCAAGAAGGCCCAGAAACCCCTCACAGTTACCCTGCTCACACTCCCGTTGGTTCACCTCCTCACTCTCCACCCAGACTCATGGCTGGCGTAAACGCAAACCAACCACCTAACCCACCAAATCCGCCACCTGCATGGAGATCCAGATCACCATTAAACCTGACCCCTCCGTTACATGATTTGCCTCAATCCTTTGAAAAGCTGCTGCCTAAATTCGACCCCAATGAGAAGATACTAGTACATGATCATTTGCAAAGTTTTTACTTGGCAATAGAATGATTAAGGGCTGGGGAGCATGAAGATGTAGTCTACAGACTGTTCTCGCATACCCTTAAAGGAGCTGCAGCATCATGGTACTTTGGGTTTCCTACTAACTCCATCCCTGATTGGGATACCTTCGAAAGAATCTTCAGAAGTAAGTATGCAACTCAGAAAACTCATGCAGCCCTCATGAAAGGGTTGTGCGCCTTGAAGAAAGAAAGCAAAGAAAAGGTGCACAGTTTCACACAAAGGTTTGCAGCCTATCTCAAGAATTTCTATGAAATGGATAAACCTTCAGACAAAGTTCTGATTGAATATTATACTTCAGCTTTAGGCCCTGATTTGGCCATGTTTTCCAAAGGTAGGGCCAAGCCTACTTTGACGGAAACTTATGAAGAAGCTGAAGTAGTGGAAGCTGAAAGAGAGAGTATTGAAGACTATCCAGAGCAGTCAGGAGAAAAAGGTGCAGGTAGAAAATCCTTATTGTTTACTAAGCCTAAAGAAGAGAAATCGCCAAATCTTGAAAATATGGCCAAAATGATGCAGAAGCTTTCCAACAAAATCATAGACTTGTAGAAAGAGAAGGAAGCACCAAAGTTTTATAAGCCATATTATAAGAAAAGAGAGGACAACAATCAGTCTCAACCTCCTCCGCACAGTACAGCATCCATGAATTTAACAGAGATAGGGATGGAAAATTTTTGCACTTTCCACCAACAACCCCACTCTGAAAAGAATTGTCCGCAATGGATAAATTCAATGACATTGGTCATGAATCAGATGTTGGATTCTAGATTAACAGAAGAAGAAGATGAGGAAAGAAAAGAGAATTCTACTTCTACTTCTACGAAAGAACAGGAAGAAGAAACCATGGCTTTATGGAATTCTGTCTCGTTATTTGATGTTGTAGAGGAAAAGACTCAGGGGTATAAGGACATTATGGAAACTAACGTAGCCACAAGGAGCCAAGGGACGGTCAAGGAAGACAGTCTTATACTCCCAAAGATTAAGAGGCTGTAGAGGAATGTTAAGAAGAAATTTCAAAATAAATCCTTGGCTGATAAGATTCCAGAATTTTCCATTACCAGCCAAGATCCTAGGCAGAATGGGGCGTGGGCAAGCCAAGAGAAGAAAATGCTGATGAACCCCATCCCATTGAGCAGCCGATGGATTATGACATAGTGGAGGATTTAAAAAAGGTAAAATCAAATGTTCCACTATTCAAAATGTGTAAAGTGCCACAGCAAAAAAGAGAGACTGTTGAAAGCACTTGAAGCGCCGGATGAGAAGCTGCCCGCCAACAATCAACCTCAGGAAGAAGAAGAAATTGGAGAAACTAGCATTGGAGGTAAGTCTAAAAGCAAACATCCACCTTTCCTTTTCACGTTTGAAATTTTCAATCATAATGTACATAATTGCTTGGTAGACTCAGGGGCGTCAGTAAATGTTATGCCCATATCAGTCTGTAAAAAGATCAATGGGAAGCCTAAGCCATCCACGTGGAGGGTGGTTCAATTGGATAGAACGGATGTAAAGGTGATTGGTGAGCTGGAAGATGTCCTAGTCCATCTAGCATCTAATTACAAAGTTTGCCAAGTTATTAACATCGTAGTGGCTGATATACCAGACGCTTACGGTCTTGTCCTGAGCAGAGATTGGTCGGCCAAATTAAATGGATATTTCGCCTCAGATTGGTCCCATCTTTGGTTTCCATACAAAGGGAGTCCAAACTAGATTAAGATTCTAAGAGAGCCTCACATGAAGTACAATGTTACTCAGCTAGAGGAGAAGAATGTACCAGTGGATTCTGTACTGGGAAACTATTTTATTGAGTTGGAACCAGGGAATTATCAAGCGGAAGAGGCCAGCAACACATCTGACACCCAGCCTGATCTCCTTCGATTCTCACAGGCTGATGAGATTGACTGTAATATAGTAAGCTTATTAGTAGGAGTAGATTCACCTTCAGTAGTTAGTGATTTTTGGATTTTGTTTTTTGATGGCTCTAAAACATTAGAAGGGTCAGGGGCTGGCTGTGTCCCGATCGACCCATGAAAGAATAAACATTTCCTTTCATGTAGATTAGAGTTTGAGTGTACTAATAATACAGCTGAGTATGAAGCACTGGTGCAGGGACTAAAGAAGGCAATTGAATTAAAGGTAAGTAATTTAAAAGTTTTTGGAGATTCTGAAATTATTGTGAAACAAATCCAGAATCAGATACATTGTGTTTCCCCTCACTTAAAGGCTTACCAGAATGAGGTATGGGATTTACTTAAATATTTTAATGCATTCAACATTGTTTCAATTCCAAGAATTAAAAACGCAGCTGCTGATCTGTTGGCCACATCCGCCGCTAGACTCGTACCCACTAATAATCGGTGTTCTGTCGAACTGTTTTTCAGGCCTTTGGTACCGAATATGATCACCAACTTGCGAGTGTTCGACGATGATCAGCAAATCATAGAATGTTTGACAAATGACGAGGTGTTTAAAGGAGCGATCATAGACGATGAAGAGCATCAGGCCGAGATGAAATATGACAATTTCATTCCTAAAGGTGTCAGAACGTTAGAAAAAATGTTTGATTTAAATGAAAAGTTTAGAATACCAGCCAACGTGAAGACCCACAGCTCATCTCTACAGTTCAAGCTAATAAATTTAGGAACTGAGACGAATCCCAAATTTGTGAATCTCAGAAAGTGTTGTTCACCATCAGAAAGGGATAAGTTCGTCAGTCTGTTCAAACAACATAAAGATGTCTTTGCCTGGACGTACAAAGATTTAAAAACATACGATACCAGCATCATCAAGCACATTGTTCCCATCAAAGTCGGAGTCAAGCCGTATCAGCAGCCTTTCAGAAAAATGCATCCAAAGCTGGAACCACTGATTCAGAGTGAAGTGAAGAAATTATTGGATGCTAGAATCATTTTTAAAGTCAGACACTCTGAGTGGGTATCAAATCTGGTACCAGTTAGAAAAAAATATGGAGAAATCAGATTATGCATTGATTTTAGAAATCTGAACCGAGCTTCTGATAAAGATAATTACCCAGTGCCACCCATGGAGCAATTGCTCCAAATGGTCTTAGGTTTTGAACTGTTCTCGTTATTGGACGGTTTCTCTGGCTACAATCAAGTATTAGTAGCCGAGGAGGACAGGTTGAAGACAACGTTCAGGACCAAATGGGGAACCTTTGCCTACAGAAGGATGCCTTTTGGGCTTATAAATGCGGGAGCAACATTTCAGAGAGCTATGGACACAGCTTTCCGTGGATTGATCGGCCGCAGCATGGTAGTGTACCTTGACGATATTACAATATTCTCGAAAAAAAGAGGAGAGCACGCCTTTCACTTAAGGCAGATTTTTGAACGCTGTCGAAAGTATGGTATCTCACTAAATCCTAAGAAATGTGTGTTTGCTATCACAAAAGGTAAGTTACTGGGTCACATAGTGTCAAAGCAAGGGATCTCCATTGATCCAGAAAGAATTAAGGCTATTGAACAAATCCCCTTGCCACACAATAAAAAAGGGATGCAATCATTCATGGGAACCATAAATTTTTTACAAAGATTTGTGCCTGATTTCGCTCAGACCGTCAAACCGCTGTAGCAGATGGTGAAGCAAAATGCATAATTCAAATGGACCGAGATTGAAAAGAATGCTTTCAGAAAAATCAAGAATGTTGTCGCACATGCACCTTCCCTGAAAAGCCCAGATTTCGATAAAGACTTTATTCTATATACATTTGCATCCGATGATTCACTGGCAGCCGTACTCACCCAAAAGGAAGAAGGGGGGGATGAATTCCCAATATCCTTTATGAGTACTGGTCTACAAGGGGCTGAATTGAACTACCCAGCCATTGATAAGCAAGCTTATGCAGTGTTTAAGGTAGTAAAGCAATTCAGGCCTTATATATTAAAGAATCGAACCAAGGTAATAGTCCCCTACCCAGCTGTAAGATCCCTTCTCATACAGAAATAGTTAGGAGAAAGAAGGGGCAACTGGGTAACAGCTCTTCAAGAGTACGACCTTGAGTTCAAACCAGCCTCTATAGTTAAGGTCAAGGGTTGTGCAAATTGATGACTAAAAGTGGGAACAATGAAGAACAAGCCTGGGAGGATGAGGTCGAATCACATGTAATGGATGTATGTCCTTTGTTTACAGCTCCCGAGTCTTGGTATAGAGATCTTCTACATTACCTGCAGGTAGGACTGTTACCTGAACATTGGAATTCCAAGCAAAGAAGGGCGCTACGTCTTAAATCAGCATCTTATCAAATTGTGGAAGGAATATTATTTAGAAAAAATTATGACAAGGTTCTTCTCAGATGCCTAGAAAAGGAAGATGCGAAGAAAGTAATGATAGAGTTCCATGACGGTCCTGCTGGGGGACATTATTCAGGAGACACTACAGCCCACAAGATCCTCAGGGCCGGTTACTATTGGCCTACGCTTTTCAAAGACGCACGCGCACATGTCAGGAAATGTGATATTTGCCAAAGGTGTGGTGGGAGACAACCTAAAGTAGCAGCACCCCTAAATCCTGTGATGATCACGGAACCATTCGAGCAATGGGGGATGGATATAATTGGAGAAATAAAGCCAAATTCCTATCTGCAGCATAAGTACATTCTGACCGCCACTGATTATTTCACCCGCTGGGTCGAAGCTATCCCACGACGCAAGATAAATGAAGACAAAGTCATCAGCTTCCTACAAGATCATATCATGACCAGGTTTGGAGTTCCAGTTTCATTAGTCTTTGATAATGCTAAATACTTTTCATCAATTAAATTGACTGTATTTGCTCATGATAAAGGGATAAAATTGCATTATTCTGCTAATTATTATCCACAAGGAAATGGCCTGGCTGAATCCTCTAATAAAAATCTGATTAGAATCCTAAAGAAGACTGTGATAGAAAACCAGAGGAGCTAGCACTCTGCGCTACCAAACGTCATGTGGGCTGATAGAGTCACCCCTAAGTCTATGATAGGAGTGTCACCTTATAACCTGGTGTATGGTAAAGAAGCCATTCTCCCACCCAACATTATGCTACCGTCTTCTATTTTATCCCAAGAGTCTAGTGGGTCAGAGGATGAATTTTTGCAAATAAGAATATATAATCTGCTGAAAGCAGAAGAGGCTAGATCTAAAGCCCGAAAATTCTTTAAGCAACAGCAAGAGCTAGTGAAGAGATGGTTCGACAAGCATAAAGCTGGAACAAAAGAATTTGAGGTAGGAGATTTAGTCATCAAATGGGATCACCCTCATGATGAGAAAGGAAACCACACTAAATTCCAGCAATTGTGGGTAGGCCCTTTTCAAATTGCAGCAAAGCTTGGTCCTTCTACTTACAAGTTGTAGGATCTTCAGGGGTGGGAAGAGAACTTACCAGTAAATGGTTTGGTTCTCAAGCCTTATTTTTCCTGATTTTCTTTGAGTTCTTCTGTCTTGTATATAAATAATCTGTTTGGCTGTCTTTTGAGTCATGATTTACGGTTTGTTTTAGTTTCAATTTTCTTGATTCTAATAAAGGGAATGAACTCGCGGTTGCATGGAGAACATTAAAATGTTTGGGAATGATAAACAATTTTGGGTCTCAGACTGTGTGTTTTGTATAAAAGAATTTTTTCCAGTCTAATTTTTTTCTTGAATAATTCTGTGTGCATTGAAGTCCTGCTTAACCCCTGTGAAATAAACTGGAGTCGAAGAGTATGGAATACTATGTTGAGGCTCCATCCACGTCACACTTAAAATGTTCTGAGGAGCGACAGCAGAGGACCCATGGAAAGGAGCAAGGTGAACAGTATATTAAATATAAATGATCCCATGCCAATAAATGAATGCCAAAAGGAAAATAAGGATCAAAATAAAACTCCTATGAAAGCATCATACATCAAAGCAAATGCTGAATCATAAGTACTAAATGGCCGACAGATCCCCTCCGTCCGTGAGCTGAACATGAAGTACACCACTCACACAAAAGGACACTATGGGATAGAGGATCCTGAATTAAAATTCAATAAGAAAGGCATACAGGAGGACTCATATGAAAAAGGTCAAAGGTCCCAAAAGCACAAAAGTGCTAAAATGACATGGGAATGCGGAACAAATGAATATCTCTGTTTACCATCCGCTACAATCTTGTGGTGTCCAAGTTGTCAGTTACCTGAAGACAAGAATAATAATGAAACTCATCTTTCGGCCTCAACAGAGTTATCTGGACTTGAAAATCTTGGTTTCCACTCTCCCTTATTGGACTATTATCAATGGTTGAAGGTACACACTTCTAGCATTTGAGAAATCCAGGTAGCTGGAAGAATTCAATGAGATGCACTTGTTTTTAAACAGTCTGTTACTCAAAGATTAATCTCCTAGAGATCTAGGTTCACCAGGTAATCGCCAATTGTTGCAGCAGCAACTGTTTTTCCCCAAATTTCTTAAATTTCGGGCCCCTCCTCATGATTTTGCATTGTTTAATCGGCGGATCCTTTGAAGTTTTGGCCGGTTTTAATTTTAAATGATTTTGAAGACTGATTTTCAACCGTTTTCAAGGATTGCATGTATTTGGATTTTGTGATTGATCGCAGATGGGTGTTTGGTTCACCAATTAATGATGTCGGATCTTTTATTCTTCGAGTCCACGGTTTAGGAAATAGAATTGGTTTTTAACCTCTGCTGTTTTTCTTTTAAAAGCTTTCAAACACCTAAGTTTTCTGTTAAATTTGGGCCAGTAGAGGATAAATCGGCTGCTTTTGTCCTTTCCCCTTCCGTCATTGCGGTTCCCGAAGCAGTTTAGCACCCGAAGTCCGAATCGTTCCGACTGCCGATGCGTGTTGTTTCTTGTTTTCCTTTCCGTCATTGCAGCTGGGAAAGTCTTTTGACTTCCGATGTAATGTCTTCCGACGTCTGCTCAAGCTTTTCCCGCCCGTGTTTTGCTTGTCTCTAACCTTTCCGCTTCCGTCGTTGCGGCTCCCAAAGTGATTTGGCTTCCGAAGTAGAAGTTCCTCCGACATCCGATTGAGTTTCCTCCCACCGTCGCTTGCCTGCAATATTTACCTTTCTGCCATTGCAGCCGGGAAAGTCTTTCCGCTTCCGATGTCCAAACCTCGCCGACTTCCGATTTTTAAAGTTTCCCGCCCTCCCATCGCATGACTGGAGCCTTTAATTTTCCGTCGTTGCGACCAGAAAAATCCATTTGTCTTTCGATGCTGGTTTCCTCCCTTCTTCCACCGTTGGTATTGCTATCACAAGACTGTAGGAGGACAAGGTAGTGTGGTTGGCACTTGTAGAATGACGGTGGTGCACCGGGTCGTTTTCTTATGGATTAGCTATTGAATGATGCATTTTGGTTTATTTGCAGGTGGACTCAGGGGATTGGTCAGACTACCAAGATATGAAGGTGTCGCTGGACATTGTAGCTCAGGTCGAACCGTGGTCAGAAGGCGACAAAGGCAATGGCCCAAAAAAGCTATCAGTTACGAAATAGCTCATGGATTGCATACAAACAATATAGAGGAATATAAAGCGTTAAAGAACTGAAGAGTCAGACGTTTGGGAAGCAACCCAAGCAGTCTATAGTGGTAGTTTAAATATTTGAAAGAAGGACTTAGAAAGGACTTTTTCCCTCAAAAAAATTGTAAACCATTTTGGCTTGTAAGAGAAACTACTTTGTTTTACAATCAAAAACTGCAATTTTCCTTGCTGGAGAAAGTGAAATGTGGAATGTATCAACGTGATTAATTGAACAATGTTGAAGGGGAACTATTTCATTTTTAGCTACGTTTCATTAAATGTGAGAGTGTTTGATTTCCTGAACCTATGTTCTTGTTGAATGTTCTTCAATATATTTTGTGATGTTTTCCACTGTGAGTAATAAGTGTTGTTCATAAAACGATTGGCTATCTGGTTGTTTAAGTATCTGTAATTGTTCATGTGTTTTGAAAGAAGTATCAGCTATCTGTAACTTTTCATAATGCATGTGCAAAATGTATTACTCACCAATAAATGATATTTCTACTCCCTAGGGATAGTTTAGGTAGTTAGTTTATTTTCTTGATGTATGTGGTTTAGATGCTAGTGAGTCTAAGACGCAAAGTAAGAACCTGCACATCACATTGTGACTGCTCCTTGCATCTTATCACCCTGCATATTAATTAGGCACTTGCATTTCATAATATAATTCAAAATACAAAAAACTCGCTGGACCGGGCCGCAATCGGTAAAACCTTTGTTTTGTTACTTGATCTACGGTAGCCAGACCGTAAACCGAACAGATTCCCTATACCAAACAGTCAACGGGCTAGTTGGGAATGTTGATTGGGGAGAATCCCTTACTGTTGCTGCCTGAAAATTTTGGGGCCTTAACAGAACCCTAATCTTTGTTTGCAGAGGGGTTCACCATTGTTTCCCTTCCTTCTTTGCTTTGCTTTGTTTTCCTCACTGTCCTTTACATTCTGTTTTTATTTTCATCATTTATTCACACAGGAACCTACCCTTTTGTCTATACCCTTTTGTCCTATAGACAGAAGGGATCCATTCCTACCCCTGTAGCAAGGAGAAATCCCTGCTACAGAACTGGCGACCATACCAAGTCGATCCCACAGGATCCCTGGGCCAAATTTTTAAAAATTTCAAGTTTTTAAAGTTTTGCCCTAGTTTTTCAAATTTCAAGTTAAATTCACTTTAAATCTAGTTTATTTTTAGTTATCAAAATCGCCGAATCCTCTGCTAGGCAAATCCGAGTCAGTTTGGCCATTAGTACAAGTTACTGTCGGTCAGATCTGACTCTGGATCTCAAAAAACCCCAAATCCGAGGCAGGTCACTCTTATCGGGCCTAAAAGTGAGTTGAGCGTGCACTTAATGGCCAAACAGGGGTTCCCAAGGTGCACTTAATATCCTGATAAGTGCGACTTCACTCAGAAACATAGACGGCGACTGTTTATGAATTTTGTGCAACCCCCTCGCTTGTTTCTGAAAAAATATTGTGGCCCCCTTGCCAGATTTTATCAAAAATGTGTGGCCTATCAAACAGAACTTCAATTTCATTTTAATAGATGTTAAATTTCAGTTTCATAGGGACTATAAGTGTGGCTCAGCCGCCTCTATCCAGCACTGCAAGTCAATTTTAGTTCCTGTTTTAATTTCCTGCAATTTCTTTTGCAAACAATGTGTAAATTCCAAGTAAATTTTAATGGCTTAATCAAATGAATGTAGCTTAACTAAAATCAACCTAAAACTAACTGTCTTTATCACCCTTCCTCCTCTACCCAGTCATCACCCTCTGGGGTATTCTGGGATACGACGAAGGGCCCAACACCGTCTCTTGGTTGAAGAGGAATATCAGTGTGAGGTAGTCATCTAGTTATGCCATCAAACATTCAGGGTTAATAACTATATTTATTCACAATTTCTGACTATTCAATTCTTGCATACACAACCACAATATGATGAATTCATAAACCATGTTGCAGCAACCAAATACCAGAAAAACAAACAAACAAATACACAATACCAAGTAATTAACCCAACTTAGTTCATGATGCTGAGTGAGCCTTAAAAATTACCAATTTACACTAAGTACAAACAAATTTGTGGTCTTTCAGGACATAAGTCCCTGACTACTTCAACTGTGGGAAGTACTTGGGGTCTACCCAGAAACTCATAGTGAGGGGTACCACAGGAACCCCAAAGTAGCTGGCCGCTGAGAGGAATTACCAAGCGAAACGGGCAATGACCCCTTCTGATTGAGTAGAAACACCTATGAGGAACAAGACAAGCGCTATCTTCTAGAAGTCTTGGTGGCTGAGTGACCACCTATAGCCAATAGGAAGCCACTGAAACTGGGGTCCAAGCATCATTCCCACCAGTTTCATACATAAAATCTAACACAATTGATCCTCCACGCTCTTCCTCACGCCTAAGAGGTAAACCACCACCATTTGGAACACTCAATCGACACTGACGAAATCATTCTCAGTGATCTCCCACACCATCAGAAGGCCACACAGCCTCTGATTAAGATTCAGACCCATATCAGTCTGAACCAGATCTGCATACTGCACCATCAAGCCCCATGGCTAGTGCAAACCCGGAACCATTTTTCGGCATAACCTTAACAAGTGGACCCATGTCCACACCACAACCTGTAAGCACAGTCATGCAAACTCTCATTATTCAACTGACACCACCCATAGTGACCAGCCAAGCTGGCCCACTGGCAACACACGGGGGCAGTGGCCCCTCCACACACACTGCCCCTCCTGCCACAGAGGGGGGTAGTGGACCATCCACTTACATTGCCCCTACTGTCATGCATGGGGGAAATGTCCCTTCCACCCACACTGTCCCTCCCACAACACTTGGGGGCATTGTCCCATCCGCAATGGTGCCACCGCAGGTACCCCCAACTGTGCAGATGCATTATGCACTTACAAACCCCACCACCATTGCAGCCCCATCCCACATCAACCTAGGGTCAAATCTGCCATTCATGGCTCATCTTAACATACCTGATTTGGATTGGTTAATGAATGACCCCGTCCGCCACCAAGCTTTCTGGCCACCCATACCAACTAATCTGCCATTAGACATCCCCAAGTTTGAAGGCAAAGCAGGGGAATGTCCCCAAAACCACATAATGACATTTCATCTATGGTGCTCGTCAAACAGCATCGTAGATGATTCCATCAAACTGAGGCTATTCCAATGCACCCTCATAGGTGTTGCGGCCAAATGGTACATTGAGCTACCACAAGCCAAGTACCCTGATTTCAACTCCCTAGCCTTCATGTTCCTACAGTATTTCCAACTCCTCGTCAAATATGATGAGGGGGTGGAGATCCTGTTATCCTTCCATCAAAACACTGTCACTCATATAACTAACCATACCCATGAGTGATGGCAACGCCGTAGCCTATGTAAAATACAACTTGATGATAGGATATTCTTGGATTGGTTCCTTAAGACCTTGCTCCCACCCAAGCAAAGGATGTCGCATCCGAACGTCCTCAATCCAAAGAAGAGGCCATACTGAAAGCTCAACAGTTTGACCTGATCTACGCTCAATCTGGATATCTGTACACCGTCATTCCAGACACTCCCCGTCCAAGTACCTCCTACCGCGATGCACCGGGAACATCCCATGCTACAGATGGCATCATAGGATCGGTCTCCCAACAGCCACAACACCGACTGACCCCACTTGCAGTTCCATCACAACCAAGCAACACTACTAATGTTGCTTACCAAAACCAAGCTCTGGACTACGCAAAAATGATGTCCCAGTCCGGAGCAACAAATTCCTATGCACAACCTACACCACCACAGCAGACTCAGGCCATGGCTTGGCCAACACAGCAGTATGTGGGGAAAATGCCCACATTTGTGGCACCGCCACCCCCACAAATATACTATGCATCACTAGTGCAAACAATTCAAGCCCCCGCCCCGTTGGGACAAGTGTTCGCACAACAAAACCATCCCAACCAGCCTACCCCCAACAATCCACAAGGGCAAGCAAGGAATAACCAGCCCCGCAGCCAAGGAAATAACCAACCACAGGGAGGCGGTCAATAACCAAACCCTCCCAACAATGTCACGACAAACTGGTCAGCCCAAAACCCCCCACGACAAAATGCACCAAGATGCAACGCCCCGTTGCGCACAAACCAACCATACACACTCTGTGATGTTTATGGGCACTACACATTTGAGTGTCCCCTCATGGCTCGTGCAAAGTAGGCCATTCAAAATGAGGCCCAACAGGCTGCCAATGCTGCAAATCAAGCCCAACCCAACCCAACACCACAAGGACCTCCCCCCATGGTGCTTCAAAACCCACTACCAGTCCAAGGATTAGTGGCAACCACACTAGGGATGATTTTAAGGAACCATACTTATTTAAAAGTGTATAAATGTTGGCGAATATTACCAATTCTTAAAACGCCAACTATAAAATCATTGGCGATATTTTTCAAAAAATATTTTAATTTCCAAGGATTTTATATAGTTTATATAATAATTTGGTGATTTTTAGGGTGAAAAATTTTTACCCCATCAAAATTGGGTGAAACAGGGCTTCAAAAAATGCAAAATGGTGAATCTTTTTTGGGAGAAAAACATGGAAAAATAGCCCACTGGGCTAAAATTCGCCCCTAAAATTATCCCAACACACCCCCTCCCCAACCCAATCCCAACACTCTGGGGACACCTCCCACAGCCGAAACAGGTGTTCACTACCTGCTAGCCATGACAATTGAAGAGGTCAACTTGCAAACTAGACGGAATCAGTACAGTACCACCACCGAACCCGCTGACACATCAACGTCCAAAATAGTCAACCTACCTCTTCAGTTACCCCCATTCCCGTGCCCCCCCGTACGCAGAATTGCCAATAACACCAAGGCTAGAGCTACAGTCAGCTATAGCATTGTGGATGATTTGGCCCAAACGCCAACTACCATGTCCACTCTTGAGGTGCTTAAAACATGCCCAATGCAACAGAAAGCCTTACTAGCCGCCCTTGGGGCAGTAGACCCCTCCGACTCCAAGTTGATCACATTTGACATGGAGAACAGAGAACCGTGCATGCCATCGACCATTGCCTTTCAAATCCTGGTGTCCATTCAGAATTTGGTTGTGCACCGGTGCATAGTGGATTAGGGGGCATCCACCTACGTTATATCTACCTTGGTTTGGCAGAAACTTGGATCACCAATTCTGCAACCGTCCTACACAACTCTGTGGGCTTATGATGGACATCCCACTAAAGCCCAAGTAATCCTTCCCCATGTCCCCATCACATTAGCCGGGAAGACAATGCTGATTGACATAGAGGTTGTCAATGCTCAACTGGACTATAACCTTCTCCTTAGGAGAAGTTATATGTATGCCATCAGAGCAGTCGCATCAACTATCTTCCATCTCATGATATTCCCCCATGAAGGGAAGATTGTGACAGTTGATCAACTCACTTATCATGATCCGTAAGGGTTAAAGACAACTGCCAACGTTATCCCTACCATCACCACCATTGAGCCACAAGGGGCGACCACACACACTAATGTCATCCCTACAACCAACACTATGGTTGAAAACACAACAGCCTCCCCATTGTTGAATGTGGGCCCTGGTTTTTTTACTGATACCTCCATGATGACTCCTTTCCCGTTAATGTCACCACCACCGACACAAAATGAAACTGTGGACTTGTGCATGATCTCATCAAGCACTGCTGCACCCAAACAACAACCGCAACCGCGTCCCCAACCCCAACCCCAACACTGTATGTAGCCACAACACTAACAATAGCCGCAACATCATCCACAGCAACAGCGTTTCGCGCAGCCGTAACCACAACCACATCCCCACATGCAACTAGCAGGGATTTATCTAGGCTCATCGCCAGTCCATATGATTCCCTTCCTCTTTCCCCCACCTGGGGTCATGAGAAAGCCGGTAATGGCCACCTTAAGCCTACCTAACTTCACATTGGGAATTTCAGTATGGTATCTCGATCCACTAGCTCAACCACCAATGCCCCAGGTTGTTTTAACCCCTATGCAACCCATTGCGGTCGAGTCTCACCCTCCACCTGGCCCGCCAAAGGAAACCGTCGCACCCGCACCCGCACTGCCCCACCCAAAAAGGGCCAAGGGTAAGAATGCGAAACCTACCACAGAGCCACAACAAGTCCCACCTTGCACCATCTGCGAGCAACAGGGCCACCCAACTCAGAATTGCCCTGAAATCCCAATGATCCATGCACATTTAGATGCCATGGATACAAACGAAAACATCCACGTGGTTGAACTCCCAACCACGCTGATAGTTAGAAACAAGGAATTGAGAACAAACCATGCTTGCGCCCTTTGCGAATTGTATGGACACTACTCTCACCATTGCCAAGACTTGCCCGAGTTTTGAATCGCATTAGCCAACCTCCGTCAACATTCCCTTGAGTCTGAGATCACCTTGATCAAAGAAATTCACCCCCCACCTCCTTCTTTAGACACCATGTCCATTTACATGATGTCCAGTTCAACTGACCTGCTTGTCTCCACCTCCAACGATGGTCCATCAAACCTGTCTCTTCTGTTGTTTCCGCAACCGCAGCTCCATCTACAGCCGCAACCTCAATTGCAACCTCAACCTCAGTTACCAGGGAAACAGTGGGGTTCATTCCCAATCAACACGATCCTTTTCCTTGTTCTTTTCGTTTTCCTTTTCCTACCATCCGGGATCATGAATAAGTCTGTCTTGGAAACCCGCAATCTACAGGATTTCACACTGGGAGATCCTGTGTGGTACCTTAAACCACCTACCCTACCTCTGAGGCCCCAAGATTTGTTGAATCATGTCAAACCAATTCAAATGATGTTGCACCTATCTCCAGGTCCATTAAAGACTCCTCCCGTCTCTAGGCCTACCCCTCTTCCTCCAACAGAGACTAGGGGTAAGGCCACCAAAACCACAACCAATACCATTTACCTGATCTCTAGCACCAGTTTCCCTTCCATCTCGTTAGCTATGGAAGATCCACCTGATCTATCCCAGCAACACTTACGCAATGACAGAAATATATGTAAGACTACCTTCGGTTTTACCCCATTCCATTTAAACCATAGTGTGGAATCAGTTCTTCCCATAAAAGACCAGATTCTGTCATCCCGCCTTACCAATGACCTTCATCTCGGAAAGGGGGCATGCCTCTTCGCTAACTCAGATATTCGACTCTTGAAGAATTTGCACAATGGGCTCCAACTCAAGAGAGCCTATTCTTGATATAACCACTATGAGTCCCTTATAACGTAGTTTTTTCCCTTTTTTTGTTTTGCAATGTTTTTACCACAAATCAAAGACCCCCATTTGGGGGCAGCACCATTAGCTGCTAATCCAGAGTTTTCCAGAGCTTGTTCGAGACACTTCTCACACCTCAAAACTCAAATTTCCACCCTCTATCTCCTGATGAGACCATTGTCTCATGTTTAATAAATCAATTTCAGGACCATTTCCTACCAGTCACCTTGATTTATGAGCCATGACATAACGAGGCAAGTGTATACGGACCTATACTTGTATCACACTTCCCGACCGCTACTCATGCGAGTGTTCGGGCCACCGCCCGTTAAGGAATGTAATTTTTAGTTTTTGTTTTGTATTTTTAACACATAGTTGTCTTTTCTATCCACTGCACCTTACGCAGATCTCTGGACCATTGTCCACAAAATGATTTCTTTTTCTTGCATGTATTTGGCATATAAGTGCCCCCGAACTTGCACTCACATCGCATGTAGTCAAGTCCGTTCACTACAACACACACACATGCTCTCCTGACCTCTGTCTGAGAGCCACCTCGGTTTGCGTGCCTTCTGCCTCACTGACACGTGAGCCTCTTCCGCGATCTATCCCACGCAGGTATTGGTATGTTTGAGAGCCTTATGCTTCATCCATACTGTTTGGATGACCTTTGGACCTCTGTCCACCGTCCCGACAGGGGGCACTGCCTGTGCCACCGCAATCGGTTGACCACACTGGATTTTTCGTTTAAGCTCTTTTCTAACTCTTTAAAACAATGAAAAGATAGCCGAGCATAGATGCTTCCTTTCCCTCTCACTAAAGTATAGGAAAGGGCGTCTACATCGTCTCATTTACCTCCTTTTGTGGACCATGTAGACCATCAATTGAAGAGGACCTCCTTGGCACACTCAAGCCAATACCGTTCCCCTCTGCATACTTTTATGCTTTCTCTGGCAGAGGGGTCGCACTTTACGAAAAATCTCACCACGGGTTGTCGTTAAGCTCTTTTCCAGCCTTCTCATCAAGAAAATATTGCCGAGCAAACTTGGTTTCGTTCAAGCTTGTAAAAGTATATGAATGACCTTCCAATCAGTATAGGTTTAACCTTTTCCGGCCTGATTGGACTACCAACGGTAAAGAAGTCTCTCATCCCCTACAGGATGGGCGAGCTCTCCTATGTATACTTTTATCCTTTTTCGGGCACAGGAGACCACCAACAAAAAAGATCCCCCACTAGAGTCTTCTTCATGCTTTCAGACTCTCTAAAATTGAAAGCACCATCGACCAGTTACCTTCTCGAGCTCTCCAAAAATCCACGAGATCGTACCATAACGGTGTCCCTAGACACCACCCCATAGAAACCAGTTTGGAAGCTTTCCCCCTTTAGGTCGCCTTTGTTCAAAGTAGTCTACAATGTGTCTTCCTTGGATCCCATCAATCTCAAAAGTGTCTACCTCCTCCAAGCATTTCCCATCTACAGTGACATTATCGGTATTACAGCTATGATCCCATTCCCATGAGTCAGTTTCGTTTGCTACCTGGTCTGCCCTACCTTCATACTCTGAACAAAGGAAGTTTGAGTCTACCACACTCCCCTTGCCCCTGCTCAATTCTTTCCCTTCCCCCCCTCGCCCCATTCAGTGGGTCAATTCGTAGATTGTCTCACACCTTTCGGTTATCTCCCTCACACTCCTGGTCAAGGAAGCATCATTGCCTTGACTAGGGGCAGGTCTCCCTCTGTCGACGCCAACACACATATTCCAAAGGATAGACCCAGAGGTCCCTGTATCTTGGTTTCATTAACATCATTGATGAGTTCCTTGGACCACTTGAGAGGAGCCCTTAGTGCCTCTCGGGATGGTTGTTTCTCACGTGCTCGACTTCAACTATGTCATCACACCATTGATATTCATACAGGGTTTGGTCTGTGCAGTATTTGGTCGAAGACCCCAGATGTCACCTGACTCTAGCACAATGATGAGTCTATTCGAGGGACCTAAACAGGTTATGTCCCTTGTGATTTATGAGTTGCGTTGGAGACAGTATTCACAAGCCCCAGCAGTGCTTCGATATACCTTTTTGATTGATGCAGCATACTTGTACCATGGAGACTCTGGTTCTCAATCAGCGAGTCCATACAAATATGTGCCATTCCAGATCTAGTAGACTGTCAGTCATGAAGATACAACATTCCATGAGAATGCCATGGGTCCAATGTACTAGATCAGCATTATATTCAGCCTCACATGGAGGCAACCATTATTGTAACATCAGTTGTATATGATCAGCTCTTGTATTTTAGAGCATAGATCAAATTATTATTTTGACATTGTCACGAGCATGGGGATGCCCACCTCGTCCATATACATGTCACACATTATTTGTATCTCACCCATTGATGGGAACCATATTAATACAAAAAACCAAAAGCCACCATGCCCCAACCCCGGAAGCACCACCTCACCGCAACAAATCATATGATGTCCATTGGCCATACGATGAGCTCCTGCCCTCACACATCAGGGGGCAATCTGTTAACCCAAGAAATCGCTCACTAAGCTCTTTATGACCTACACCACCCAAGGACACCACTTCACGACCCTCCATTAGACCCCCACACCCTCAAAATAGCCTAAGGATGAAGAAAAGGACTTAAAAACCCCAAAAAGGAGCCCAAAATACTCTCCTAGGAGCTAAAGCCCCCAAAAAGGGGATACAACCCTAAAAGGAGCTAAAATTAGGGCGGAAGGGGATAAAGCATGGACCAAGGGCTTAAAACCCTAAAACCCCAAAAAAGCTATAAAAGGAGGGTGGGGGGTCACTCTCAAAACACTTCTCCCTTGCATACTGTTATACTGCCCGTGGATGCCTTGAGACCCTTTGTCTCTCAAGCCACCCACACTCCCTCTCCTCCATCTTCATTGAGCCATAGCTCCCCCCATCCAAGAGAGGTGCTTCCACAAGCTAGGGCATGGTGGCCCATTTCCACCCAAAGAGAAGGTATAACTTGTATTTCTTGCATTTGCTTCTTAGTTTTCTTTGCTTTCTAACCCATGTTTTCATTTGCAGGTTTATGTTTAACATTGTTTTGCAGGTATTTCACTTTTCTATAGTTTGGTCATTGTTTGCAGGTCTTTGGAAGCGAAACCCTAACCTTTGTTTGTAGAGGGGTTCACCATTTTTTCCCTTCCTTCTTTGCTTTGCTTTGTTTTCCTCACTATCCTTTACATTCTATTTTTATTTTCAAAATTTATTCATGCGGGAACCTACCCTTCTGTCCTATAGATAGAAGGGAGCCATTCCTGCCCCTGTAGCAAGGAGAAATCCCTGCTACAAGAGTGACACCTCACTCAGTGAACTGACCCACCCATCAAACAACTGTCAAATTGATCCACACATGTGGAGGAGAGAGAAAGAAGGCGCAACCCTCAAACTTGCGTGAGCCAGTTAAGCTCATCTTCAGCCCTGATCAATGCCTTCAGTCAAGGAATGATAACTCCCAGTCAATCTGAAACCAATGAGACTGATTTCAATCAAATTGGAGCAAATCCCACTGATTTAGGAACTTGGATTTGCTCCATTATGTATTTAATTTTTAATTAAATGAATTAATATTTGATTTTTTGAATTTTCTTACCTGAGTGATGGAAAAATCACACAAAACTTAGGAAAAGTGGGTTTATGGGTTTACTGGGTGCTCTGAGCTAGAAAATGAGCACCCCCATGAGTGAAATTGACTTTTAACCCCACTTTTATTACAAGACCAATTTTTCCATTTAGACTAATAAAAAATAGCCTAAGTCTTGTGGAAAAATTAAAATTGAAAATTAGAAAAAACAAAACCTAGGGGGACTTAGCACATGTTCATATGACTCGACCATAATGCCTAGCATGTTTATACATTGACACACAGTCTCTAATAACCTCAATAGGCCTAAATGTCAAGCCGACCACCCCAACTTTGGAGGTATTGAGGGAAAAACTTAGAAATTATCAGTGGTTTATTCAACAACCAATAATAACCAAGGGAAAAAAACACTATGGGCTGATTGGATTGACAAATGAGTCCAGGAGCCCGAGTCTCTTATAGACACTACCATGCTAGAACATTTTATTGCAACTCCCCCAAAGGGGTATGAACATGTGGTAGATAAAAAAAACACTTCTGAGAAGTAAGTCTGAACGTCTTCAGAAGTCTGAACAAACCATGTTTGTCCGGTTCACCAAGCTCACTTGATAACACCGACTAAGTACAACTTAGGTAGTAACATAGCCTTTTTGGAAAACAAACAACAAATTTTCTATTTCTCTCTTTAATTAACAAACATATCTTGTTATTGCATAATGAAAAAAATTGCAGTGACTATGATCTCATGAAAATTGATATAATATGCTTCCAAGAAACGAACACAAACTCACCACCGTAGAGAACTAGATTAACAGAAAACTACAATTCTTTGTCATTATTGCACTTACATGGAATCTTTAAATGTTACAAGAAAGACATGGTTATTGAAAAATCATACACGCACACCACAAGATAATTAGGATTAGCAATCAGGAGCTTCCACTTCGATAATCTTCTCTTGAGAATCGAAAATGTCTATATTGCACCAAATTCTCCTATTGAAGAAATTTGTGAATTTGTTAAGCTCATTTTGGAAACCATGCTAGAAAAAGAGACAATTGTTCTTGTTGGATACTTCAACATTGACATGTTTGGAACTAGTGGCAGACAACATAAACTAATGCAATTCATGAACAACAATAAGTTTACATTGCATTCAACAAAAGCAACCCATCAAACACGATCACTTTTAGATCACTTTAGGACAAATTTGTATACAGAGTAAACCACGTTTATAGTCTCTGAATCTTATTGAACAAATCACCATGCCATTTATTTGGCAATTTCATTGGATTGATGCAATTGATCCATTGCTCCAGACAAAGAAAAAAATGTGTTTGCAATAAAAAAAAGCAGTTACATCTCTATTGCTATTTTGGTTATAAAAAAAACAGTAGCTTCTGTGACATAGTTCATGATCTCCATGTATTGTTCTTCTTTTGCAGGAGACACTATACAAAGTCCATTATTGACCATTGTTTTTACTACTGTTTTTTTTTATGGCTGCCCGAAAATTTGAATTGCAAAACTAGTTTATATAGGATAAATTCAATGTTTTGTCCTTTTTTTTTCCTTCGAAAATTGCAACATAGATCAGCAAAAACAAACAAACACTGCAGTTTTTCTTACCATCTTAACATTTCTTTTCCAAACACTTGGAATTTCCCAAAAAAACAAAATATTGATTCCAAAAAAAGGTGTAATGGAACCTCCAATTGACAAAACACTCCTCGGTGCAAAGTACCTTGATTAAAAAGGTGTAATGGAACCTCCAATTGACAAAACACTCCTCGGTGCAAAGTACCTTGATTAAATCTCGATTAATTGAATGCATCAACAAAATAATGAACAAATTTCCACTATTTTTGGAACAACAATAAGTGATTTTACATAGAACAAATGCACTGTGAATAATATTCTCAATGCAGTTTTTTTTTGCATTGCAACTTTTGAAAGCATCTCATGTCCTTGACAGGTTCAGAGCGGAGGTTCCTCACTCGATGTCCCCAGCGGATTATTTTTCCTACTCAGTGCAATTGAACGGTTTACCTTGGCTATGATCCTTAAAATTAGAGAAAGTTCCTCAAAATTTCTGATAATAGTATTTGGTCAAAAAAAAGATTCATTGTATTTACAAGGAGTAATATTCATTGTATTTGCAAGGAGTATTGTCAAATTAGTATTATGACTTGAAAAGAAACTTCTTATTTGTATATTTTTTTATATACTAGACACTTCTATTTTATTAATATACCTTTCTTAGTATACTAGACACTTCTATCTTCTCAACTTCATCTATCCTACCTAGTACTTTTGTGGACCCTTTTGTGGTCTATCATGCATGCAATACTATAAATTCACATAGAATGAATGCCATCAACATAGGCATTATGGAAATTCCACATGATGACCTAACAAATGAAAATGACCTAATACTTAAGCTTGCTTCACACCTTTTTAAATTCTAGTTTTGTTACCAATATTATAATATATTATACCAATTTGTGTTTTTATTAGACTAATATGTTCAATAGTGCACTTATGGATATGTATCTAGATGGAACTAGACAAACAATCTTACTTCTTTTTTGAATGGAATGTCAGTAATGGAAGGTTTCGAGACAAGGTTATTAAACCTACCTCCCTATTTTGTAAACCCTAGTTGTAATATTTTGTTACAATCGTTTTGATAAAAAAACTTCATCCTTGATGTTAAAAATATTAAGAGAAAATTGAATTATATAATCATTAACTCTAAGCTAGAAAATCAAGACTATCTTTCTTTGATTTTCAATTTAAAAAATAAATAAATATTTTCAAGATAAGAACCAATTTTCATTCACTTTATAGTGAAACATGGCATTGGACAAGACCTAAATTACTTTGGGATGAAACAATATATAAAACTATGAGATAATTAAAGTAGAAGATGAAAATCACTTTTCTTGAAATGTTGATCTTACAAAAACATTATATATAATTTTAAAAACATTTATAATAAAATAGAGTTCCACGGTTTGTTAATCCACAATAACCAAAGTGAATATTAACCCATAATAACCAAAGTGAAATTGAATATTTCATTTCCATGCTATTTGATCATAGAAACAACATATAAATCAAAGTAATTAATTTTATATTATAAACTCGATAAACAAAGGTTGGTATCAATGGATATAATCACATGGTGTGGAAAATATCTCATAAGTGAATACATGGACATTTTCAAAATATATTTTAATATTAAGGGAGTTTAAAATTACATATGAGAATTTCTTTTAAAATATTGATACATTTTTAATGAAGATTTATTAAAATAAAATAGTGACCATAATTACAAATCAATTTACGATGAGGGATCGAGTAGATAAATAAAAACAATGTGGGATTTAATTTATATGAATGTTAACTATCTAATAAAATTGGTTTATATTAATATTATCATTAAACATTATATAAATGTTATATGATATATTGAACTTTATTCCCAAAATACCTATATTATTTTACATTTGGTTTTATTGTTTTTTTTTAATTTAGTAAAAATGTTATATTTAAACTATACATTTAAAAATAAAACCATTCCCCATTATAGCCTATCACAAAGGAAACCAAGTTTACTAAAAAAATATCAATGGTACTCTTAGGCGTGCATGTGATAATGTTGATGATCCAAAAAAAGGAAACCAAGTCTATAGTGAGTCAAAAAAAAAATACCAGTGATACTCTTAGGCGTGCATGTGATAATGTTCGTGATCCCAAAAAGGAGAGTCTTGCGTCAATTTAGAGTTATCCTATGATGTCTAAGCTTATAACTAGTGTATAAACATAACAAGATGGTGAAGTAGAGTTCAATAGGTTTGATAGGCGAATAGAGTAATTTAAATTCTAATGACCAAAGGATATACTTATTCTAATATCTATCCTAACATCAACTATACTTCTCCTCATATTTATGATAAGGAAAAATAGAAATAAAATGTAGAATTGAGATTAAACAATGTGGCATCTAGTCCTTAGCTTTAGAATATGAATCCATGTATATAAGGGTTGGTTTGGTGTCAGCAAGGGTCTATATGGTTTTGGGTTGGTCTTCTTGATTCTACTCTTTCCCCACTACTTCCATGTCCCAAATATATTTGACTAAAACTTCATATTTATGGTCTAGGTAATCTGGTTTTTTGAGAATGCCTTTATATTGAGTACTTTATTCCTTGATTACTCGAGTAATGAGGGATTCAATTTGACAAAAGCGGTCAAGTGTTTTGTTATACTTTGTGTCCAAACTACAAGAGAATAATGTATTATGTATCCAAACAATGAAAGCAGAATCAATATCCTTAGATGAGGGGTTTACTCATCTATCCCTTACTTTCTTCTCCATTTAAACTTTGGTTGGATTGCTGGAGGAATTAGCCTTGCTAGGGTTCTTCCATGATCATGGCCTTGCCTCCTTGGACAAATATTAATCCTTTTCTATCTATCATTGTTGGACCTATGGGAATTTAGGCAGAATTCAGTTGGAATTATGCCCAAGTATGAAAAGAGTCGGGTCGCAGAAAGGAAGAAAGAAGTTGCGACGGAAGTAGAAGAAGAAGAAGGAAGAAGGCGTTGCAATAGAAGCAGATGCGGAAGAAAGAGAAGACATAGGAAGAGTGCGCGACAGAGGAAGAGTTCATGACAGTAGAAGAGTTTGTGATAGAAGAGAAGCTGTGACAGAAGGAAAATATGTGACAAGACGAGTTGTGACAGAAGAAACTGTGTCAGAAGGCGTGGAGTGGCACAATGGCCAGAAAGCGACAGACGAAAAGATCGTGGGTACGAGGTCAGATAGAGTCAACAGATGTCGCACAAAGGAAATCATCTTTGTAATTTGTTTCGTTAGTTCCTATTGATACGTGTTGCTAGAATAGGAATGACAGCCTTTTGGCTAACTGTATAAAGTTGGCTGAGAGTGACATGTAAGATTCTATAAGAAGGAAGAGCCCAGGTTGTGTGCGGGTTTCTTCCTGAATCTTTATTTTCTTAGTTTCTTACTCACGAAGAAGTCAAAGTTTCTTAGTGATATTTTGTGATTTCTTAGCGAGTCTGTCAGTAGAGATTCAGTTAGTTTCTTGGAAAATAGCTGAAGAATTCTATAGCTGAGTGTGCAGAGTTATAGAGGAGAAGTCAAGTTGATTCAAGTTGTGTTTGAATCAAAAGTAGTGTAGAAGAGTCAAGATTTCTAGAGTTATAGAAGAAGTTGAATTGATCCAGGTTGTGTGTGGATCATTAGTAGAGTCAAGCAAAGAAGAACTAGCAACATAAGACCAAAGAGCATGAGAGGAGAGAGAAGTTTGTATAGATAAAAGAATATGATCTAAAACAGAGTCTGCAACTTAGTGCAAAAAAAAAAGGAGCCATATATTTCTCATGACAAATGTAGAGCGCCTTTGTGGTTTTTCCTGGATGGGTCCCACGTTAGATACTGTTTCAAATGTGTAAATTATGACTGTATTTGTGTTGCATGTATATTGATGTGAGTGAATGTTTATGTATTTTCTTATAATTGAGTTATATGCATCTGTTGCACTGTGGTAGTCAAAATCACCTATACTCCCTGATATTTACTATTATAGTATTTGCTGATGGTTGAATAGAGTGGCATATTAACTATGCATAATCGGTATCAATAACCTACCCCTCGAATTCAGTTGAGCGCCTTGGTAGAAGTCCAAGGGAAGAGAAATCCCTCGCCCAATTGCAGAAACATGGTTCTGGTAGTTACCCATACGAGAGATATCTCAGGTGAGACTGCATTTGCATCACAGGTTTTGTCGAATGAGCCTTGCTCTGTTGGGATGATATTGGGGGCATGTTGGACCTAGGGGAAGAAATATGAAAAGATTTAGGATGCAGGAATGAAGAAAGAAGCTGCGACTAAAGTAAAAGAAGAATAAGGAAGAAGGTGTCGCGACGAGAGCAGCCGTGGAAGAAAGAGAAGATAGAGGAAGAGTGTGCGACAAAGGAAGAGTTTGCAGCAGTAAAAGAGTTCACGATGGGAGAGAAGCCACGATAGAAGGAAAATATGCGACTAGACAAGTTGCGACAAAAGAAACCATGTCAAAAGGCGTGCAACGGCACAATGGCTAGAAAGCGATAGTCAGAAAGATCATGGGTACAAGGTTGGCTAGAGTCGGATGTTTCACGAAGGAAAGCATATTTGTAATTTGGGTCATAAGTACCTATTGACATGTGTTACTAGAATAGGAATGACATCATGTTGGATAACTATATGAAGTCGGGTGAGAGCGACATGTAATATTCTATAAGAAGGAAGAACCTAGGCTGTGTGCGGGTTGCTTGTTGATACATGTTGTGTGCGGATCATTAGTAGAGTTAAGCAAAGAAGAAACAGTGACAGAAGGCCAAGAGAATGAGAGGGGAGAGAAGTCTGTATAGATAAAATAAGAAGATATAGAATAGAGTCTACAACTTAGTGCAGAGACAAAAAGGTGGCATATATTTCTCACCAGATGAAGAGTGCCTTTGTGGTTTTTCCTAGATGGGTTTCCACGTTAGATACTGTGTCAAATCTATAAATGATGATTGTATTTGTGTTGCATATTGCATATTGATGTGAATGAATGTTATGTATTTTCTTATAATTGAGTTATATGCATCTATTGCACTGTGGTAGTCAGAATCACCTATACTCCATGATATTTATTGTTATAGTATATGTTGATGGTTGAATAGAGTTGCATATTAACTATGTATAATCGGTATCAGCAACCCATTGCTTGGCTTCAGTTGAGCACCTTGGTAGAATTCCAAGGGAAGAGAAATCCCCTACCCAGCTATGGAAACTTTGTTCTGGAAGTTACCCATACAAGAGATATCTCAAGTGAGACTGCATCTGCATCACAGGTGCTTCTGACTGAGCCTTGCTCTGTCGAGACAATATCTCAGGATTTGTTGTGCACAAAGGAGGGACTGAACTTGGGTTGAAGAACCGGGATAAGAAGCGAAAAGACAACAATTGGTGGTCATGTTGTCAAGACCATGAATCATTGTGGTGAGGGATATGTTGTAGCATCCGACGAAGCATAAAATCCAAGATTGGGTGTATTTTAAAGTATTATAATTTGCGCAAGAAGAGAGTAAAGGATCTTGGTTAAACCGATAGAGTGGTTGGAATGATACAGTTACGTGGATATTCATGATATTTTCATTTCTGAGTTTCCTATTATGTTGCATGATTGGTTTTCAAAGTTAGCCACCTAGAAAAGAAATTTTCAAGGAGGAGAACTGACTGAGTGGAATCCTCAATTGATTCAGCAACTGAAGAATGTTAGAAACCATGTGTTGAAGGCTCACAACATAAGTTGAGCCCAAAATCTGATGACTGCCATGTCTGAAATTCGACGAACTCCTGTCGGTAATTCAACAACAACATTTTTTTTGTCATTGATGGCGTGTCATCGAATATTCGACCACATTCCAAAACTTGTCAAATTTTCGATGTCCTTTGTAGAAGTATTTCACCACTATGTCATTGAATTTTCAACTCCTAGGTTGTCGAAAATTCAACTTCTCTTTGTCAAACGTGAGACAGTTCCTTTGCGAAATTTTGGGCTTCTTCCATCGAATGTCCTATGGTGACGGGTTGAATTTCTGATAGAGACGGGTCAAATGTATGATGGATCACCCTTGTCATACTTATGGAAACCTCATCAAACAAGAATCTGTATAGTTAAAAAAACATTTATACCTCCAATTGCAGCTAGTTCAATGGTTGAGGGGTCTAAATGAGATGGTGTTTGAAGAAAAGGTAATTTTACAATGAATCCCAATGGAAAATAGGTATTTTAATATGTTGTTAATACATGCCAAATACTATGTTAATACTTTATGTATTGCCAAGTAGGAACCATGGTGTGCGTGAGCAAGGAAGAGCGAGAGAAGCGTGTGATGAAATTGACTTATCCTCAGTATTTCTATAAATCTTCCTATATATAAGGAACAATAAATGTTGCTTCCACTGGCATACAACACATAGATGGATGTCACCCCTCCATATGCTTGCAATGATCCAACAACACAAATACAATGCAAAGCACTAGTTACATATGCCCACAACATTTTAGCAGTGCAAATCCCATTCCAAACATTGATCCCACCATTGTTTTATTCCCAAGGAGGTGCAAATTCAGCTTAATTTACTATCCAAGCAAAGGATAAGGATACTACAACTTATACTTATTTTGAACAAGCCAACAGTCTTAAACAATGTTTAATTAGTGGAGTAAATAGTAGAATCGATTACCTCATGTAATAGATGCCAACAATTATGAAATCCACTTCTAAATCATATGCTTCATCCATGGTTTTAGCAATAGATTCTTCATCGGTATCAACTACTTCATATACCATCAGTGTTGCTTACCCTACAACTGGATATGTTGCACATACTACTTAATCTAGACTTGTAATTGCATCTATGACTGGAGGATTTGGATCTGTAGGGTCTAGGATTGGGCATGGGCTTGCTGCTTAGCACCTTCTCTTGGTATTTTACAATTGAGATGTAATATTGCAATGTAAATTTTAATACAATTTTTTCACAAAACCATCTCCTCTCGATAATTTTCTAAGAAGTCTTTAGAGATTTTATTGGTTGAATTAAAGAATCCTAACAAAATCATAATGAATGAATCTTAACAAATGCCATTGTAAAATAATTCAATAAAATGAGTTGTGATTTTAAAAAAAACTACAATTCCAGACACATGAAAAACATCTTATGAAAATTGGTTCTTTAGTTAGGGAAATACTGAACTATTCATACCTTATTACCAAATTGATTAGCCTATATGTAGTGATCGTTGATAGCTATTCACTACGCAAGCATTAAACATTGAAAAACTATATAATTAAAAAATAAAAATTGTACACATATCTATAGAATTCTAAAGAAATATAATATTTGATAACATGGAGTTTGTTGACCAAGAGCTATCAAATCTTGAAGTTCAACCCACAAATATGGTCAACCCCAAGCATAGAATATGGTCACACCAAATTTGTTATTGAAAACAACAACATAATAAGAGAATCAAAGGACTTGGTTACATTTACCATCATAGGAACTAACAAGATCCAACTCTAATATTAATGGCCAAGATATACTACTCAGCATAGAAATATATATATTTATAAGTACAATGAGTTTCAAAAATATTGTATCTTCCATGCTTATGCTGATACAATGCTTTATTCCTAGTTTTTAAAATGGTATTCATGGTCCAAAAGGTGGTATTGAGTTTTAAAAATACAACTATCTCAATAGATTATCCTTAAATCTCCATGGTTCCAATATTTCACAGAATCTATTATGACAAGGTTTTACAATTAGTACGTATGTTTCAAACCTCTAATTTGTTCAAGAACTATCACAGTTTGCAACCCAATATAAGGTTAATATCTCAACTCCTTGATTTTTTTTCAAATTATTTAATATTATTATCGTAAGTTTGCATTCAACTGTATGATTATATGAGTATCCAACTTAATAGGGTTGGCACTAAATTGGAGAACTTGCTAAAGAGAAAAGGAATTAACAAATATTGTAATGAGAATGAATGTGAGTCATACTAAATCTTGTGGGAAGTTCTAAAATTTGGACAAAAAAAGTTAAGAATTCAAATATCTTCTCTCAATATGGAAATACCAAGTAGCACAATGAATCCATTTATCCTCGTTTTTCTAATATTTGATTTTGAGCTAATAAAACTTCAAAATTAAATGTAACTTCAATACTTATTAGGTATTCATGTTCTAGTCATCACTAAGAGATTCAACTCAACTTTCAATTATCATGTTACAATTCCACACAAGTTTCCCTACAAAGTCAAGGCTCTCTCCATGTCATTCTCTTCCCATCTCCCCAAAATAAAGGTGATTGGTAAGAGTCAATTAGTCTTCCTATGCATGTCCTAAGAAAGAGAATACCCAGGATGATTAAATGTCATGTCATTGATTCCCAAGCATTGTTTGAAAAATATAACTACAACATTATTTTCTTTTTCTTTTTGGCTTTTAGCACATTGAATTTGTCTATGTTAACAAGATTATGAGGTATTCAAAGGACATCTAAGAAATCTTCTTTCATACTTTCTAGAGTAAATTGATAATCTATTTGAAATCTAAATCTCAAATGATGAGACATAGCAACTTATAATTCTTCACTCAAAACATCATATGCGTGTGACATGCCTTCAAGCACTAATGTAGAACCTCATAGAAACAAGATTTGTGTGGAAAATATCCAATAAAGGAATCCAAATCCACCCAATCCTTTTTGTATTATCGAAGAAAAAAAAGATGTTGGAATGTATGTTCTACATCCTTGTAGATTGATAGTTATTCAAAGATCCAAATATCCATTTAAATAGAGATTTTACTAACATAGGAAGAGGTTATCCAGCCTACCCTGAACTCATATCCATTGGTGTTCAATTTTCCTCAATTGTTCAAAAAAAAAAAACCTTTAGATATATTTGTGGCCAATCTAGCCATTTTGATTCATGAGATTATACCTAGCATTCAATTTTCTACAATATTTGTAACCTAAAATTTCACCGAAAATTAAATTAAATGATAATAATAAAAAATAAAAAGAAGACAAGCCTAGACCATTTTAGATAAATATTATCATACTCCCATCCTAAGTTAAAGCCTTAATCACATAAAGCTAACATATGAAGTCCAAGGCCTGGTAATTGGAAGTAAAGTTTAGCGCAATACTCTCCTTTTTATATGAAGACCACAAATACCTACTATGTAACCCTCCTTTCTTCACACTGCATAGTGGAAACAATTGTCATGTCCTCTAAATTATGATATACCTCTTGCATGGATCTCCACGTGGTTCATTCTTGTGTTTATAGTGTGTCCCATCCAATCTTATGGAACGCGTTGGGTATTTGAGCAAGCGCATGGTGGATGGCATGCGCCATGATCTGAATTTAATGAGAGGGAGAGGTGGACCGTTCGGCCTTGTTCTTGGTTCGCTTCAGCCTCCGTCATCTTGACCCTATTTTGCTTCAGCACTAAACTCATGGAGATATCTTGTACGTCTGCATCCCCCGGAATAATGACGCAGGATGATCTTAGCTATTTATAAAGGTGGCGGATGGGTGTTGTTTCACCATCGTTGGGTAATCTACAAGGTTATTGCATTCTCAGACTTGGCTTTCTCTCTGCTCCTCTGTGCATTAATGGAATCCCCTTCAAAATACTCATCCTCTTCTCCGCTAGCTATGCATGTAGAATATGACCTTAGGGGTTTCAAGAATAAACTGAAAAAAAAATGAATCGACCGTTGCATTGTATCAACTTGGAGGGCAGACATCATTTGAAGGATTTGGACCAGGACATGATGCAGTTGAGAAATTAATTCAAACTCGGGATCTAGAAGACAGAGCAGGTGTTTATCAGGTTCTTGGCCGAATTGGAACTAACGGTTGAAATCATGGAACTGAAAGTGGCGAGGTTGGAAGCGAAAGCGCACCCTGGACCCTCCTCGCGCCAAGGAGAAATCACTCATTGAATCATTTACTCTCTGAATTTTATTTTGTATGTTTGCTATAGTCGAACTATCTAAATTTCTCCTATGTATAAATCTCTTAGCTCTTTTTTTGGAATACAAGTCTGTTTAGGCTGTGTTTTGAACTTGGTTTGCCGCTCTCGCAAGGGCACTATATATGCTCTGTTTAGGCTGTGTTTTGAACTTGGTTTTCCGCTCCCACAAGGGCACTGGATATTTTCGCTTCCATAATGGCTGTGGTCGAAATGTTTTTGCCTCTCTCTCAAGGGAATCTGAACTTTGTGATCCTTTACAATGGTTATACCACTGCCGCTTAATATAATCATTTTTGTTTTAAAAAACAATTTATCATCATAATTAATGCTTAGTGTTAATGTTTAAGTCTTATTTCTTATAAAAAAATTATTTATTCATGGTAGGTGGATCTATGGTCTTACATACTTGTCCATAAATCTGTGCCAAATCGTGGAGGATAATGATTGAGTAGTTAATTAAGATTGCAAATTAATTGTAAAGACTCTTACTTTTGTTCATAATTGGGTTGTAATCCTTGTTCATAACCATATTTTATATTTGTATATTATAACTTATTATTTTATTGAATCTCGCTGGTTAAGTAGCGTTATAAGTTCTAATATAGTGATCAGGTTTGATATCCATGGGCTTTTTGGATGGTAACACTAATACATTTGGGCAGATTTTCCATGAAATACTTCCATGTTTTGAACATTCGTGGATTAATACTTCATTTTTTTATCATGGTGAAAAAACCATGGCAATATCGACATTTTCAATTTTCAATGAACTTTCATCTCTATATCGACAATATATGGCTATCTTTGCACACCCGCGAAACCAATACCAACTTTCAAATGTTGTTTACATGCGGGTCAAGTTGTAATGGAATTAATAACTCTTGGTTGTTTATGCACGGGTCAAGTTGTAATGGCATTAATAATTATCCTTGCTGAGTTAGAGCAGGCTTCTCTTTTTGCTGAAGCTTCACAACTCTACTTAGATTTAAAATTTTATTTTTTGTTACAAATCTGTTGGGTCTGGGTGAAGGGGTACCCTGTCTAAAAAAAAGTGTTTTATTTATAAAAATGATCAACAAGCTGCATCAGTTGCGTCCCACTCCCTCTCTGACAAGCACACAAAGTGTCTATGGAGCCTCCAGGCTAAAAACTCAATCCTTCCATAATTGAAAGCATAATGTGAGAATGTGCATGGAATCGTATGTCCATTGTACCGCCTAACTCATGCATTTTCAACACATTTGCTATAGTTACGATTGATTGAGTGCGGGTTGAGCCTGGATTTATTTTTCAACCATATCCAAAACTAAAGAGATTAGTCATACTCTGCAACAATCATCTAGTCATAAATTCATAAAAGGTAAGCATGCATCCTTTTTGGGGGGATATAGACTAACATTGTGGCTCAAAATAACAATTGTATTCTTCAGGTCATGTACCTTACAAAATGAATTTAACAACCCTACATTTCCCTCCTTTTATTTAAACTAGAGTAATTGCAACAAGAGGGTCTAGTCAATAATGACTCTAGCCAATTCATTTTTTTTTATAGACCCAATGCTCCACTAAGCTATTTTTCATTGACACAATGTTAATTGCTTTCCACAGTAGAAGGAAAACTTTCATTTGGACCATTTGGGCCACCTAGTGTTCCAATGCCCAAACTATCAAGGTCTCCTTGTGAGTAAATCAAAGGCCACTGAACAACACTTGTTGGCATCAATGAAAACTTCAGTCTGTTAGACACAATGGTCACTGAGAGGGGGGGGTGAATCAGTGAGCTAAGGATTCAACTCAATTTCTTCAAATTTTTCTACCAATATTATATCATTATTTCACAATTGCTTAAACAACATATTTATCAAAGAACAATATCAAATAGGAACATGTCATTCATCAATTCAACACATCACTATCAAGACATTGCACAAGGGACACAAGATATAGTTTTGTAATCTTTATATAAGTGGAGACTTCAATCTCCAATATGGGATACAACCAATAAGATGGCACCACCCACCAGAATGGTTCAGTTAGCTGCAACTGACTCGAATGCTACAATAGCCAAGAAAGCTTCAACTTGTCAAAATACCAATAAGTCTTTCCCCAGCTCCACCCAACCTCCCTATACAAATTTCATATTACAAATTACAATTGATACATCACACTCTTCCAAAGTTTTCCACAAGCACACACATCAAAAATACCAATAAGAAAGTCTTCATTCTGTACTCAACAAGTCATTCAAAATACAACATACTGCAGCCCTATCTCAACTATGTCCATACACAATTAGTATCTTGTCTTCAGTACTGTCCACATCAGCATATAGGCTTCCAAACTATTTAATTTAACACTTAGACAAAATTGTTTTTAACTTGTAAAAACAATTTTTCTTCTAATTTGACAGATTGATTTCTCCCTCATGTGATCACCATAAGGAAACCTACAAGCATGGCTAGATAGCCGTTTCAACAATGAACAAGACCATATCACAAGATAAATCTATTGACACACACAACCTCTGGCAAGCATTTTAAAATAGCTTATCATCCTCTTTTGAACATCAAAACATATTTCTTCCCATTTTGTAGACTCCTATTTCACACGTGTGAACACTCTATGGAGACCTGAAGTCATGAGCAGATGGACAACTTACCAAAGAATGGATCCATGACATTTGATAAAATTACTTGCACAAAGACAACCCTTCAAGGGAATTTCCAATTGACCTCTCAAACTCTTGTTTTTAACACTTGGTCAATTTTCTTTTGTTCTCACTATGCAAAATATTATTTTTCCTATTTTTGGCAGATTGATATTTTGCATATGAGACCATGATAAGACAACCTGAAGGTATGGATTGATAGTCAATTCACCAAGGAACATGCCTTTGCTACCTAATGAATTTTATCATCAAAATAACCCATCCTTGCGGGCATTTCAAAATACCTTTTCAATTTCCTAGCCTGGATCTAACACTTGACCAATTTTCTTGTGTTCTTAAAATGAAAATAATATTTTCTTACTTTTGGCAGATTTATATCTTTGTCATAAAACACTCCATAGGATAACTGAGACCATGGTTAGATGCACCCATCCATAATCTATAGCCTAACACTTTCATATAATTTTTCTCATCATCCTATGAGATAGGGCAGGCATTTCCTTGAGGCCACTGAGGTAGTTTTTCTAGTACTGGAATAGTGCAAAACAGGCTGAAACTCTGTTTTGGCATACCATTATCTTTGTCATAAAACATCTTCTTTGATAACTGAGACCATGGTGAGATATCCTTTTTCAACAAGCTATAGGATGATAGCTTCAGATAATTTTTATCATACACCTATAAGGTACGGCAAGAATTTTCCCAAGGCCACATGAGCTAGTTTTTCCAACACTTGGACAATTTTCTTAGTCTGGTCCAATCTGCCTAAAACATTGTTTTTGCAGGTTCATAACTTCTTCCTCAGCTACTTCCAAGACAATCTAAATACATGGTCAGGTAGGCCAATTATCAATCTACATGACCTCCATATGGTGTGGGCATTTTATTCAACACACAATTTGTGGCAGGAATTTTCTTAAGGCTACCTGAGCCAGTTTTCTAACACTTAGTCATTTTCTTGTTTTTCACCAAATTACCATATTTTTCCAAAATGATTGTCATTAATGTTATCATCAATGACAATCCTATTCATCACAGTCTTCATGTTTTTCTTTATAGAAATTGGTATATAATATACTGCATTTAGAAATATACTTATATGCAATGTATTTGACAAGTGACTGTTTCGTATGGTGTAGGTAAGACAATTACTTGTCACTATAAGGATTTTTCACTATGTATGAAAATGCAAGGAATCTTTCTCAGTTTAGAGCGAAATTAGAGCCGAGGGGAGATGGAAAATTTTATTGCCCTTGCTCTGATTGCAGGGGCTTGCAAAGAAGAAGAATTTTAAGAACGACAGCTGAAAGACATTGTAGGGAGAAGGGGCACGCCGAAGGGGGTTATGAATATCATCCCTTGGTAAGAGGTTATTCAATTTTTAATGTATTCTCTGTAATAGTCATCATGTCATGAATTTCAGTAAAATGTCTTATCATGTTATTATATGTTCTATACACACTAATTTTACTATGTTGTTTGTAAATATATAGACAATGCCCCCAAAATGTCCCCTTCCAGAGATTTATTTTCCAAGTACTAGAAGAAATACTCATTTACAGGGTGATGAACATCTAGATCAGAATATTGAAGCTGATCAAGTTCTTAATGATGATGTGGATGGAGATAACTTTAGTGATACAAATCATGAAGATGAGATACATAGATTCATCCAAGACACATTTTCTCCAATGGATGAGGAGAACCAGGATGATAGTCATGATGTTGATCCTTTACTCGAGAAGGCACGTCAACCTATTTATGAAGGCTCAAAAACAAATCTTCTATCTACTATATTGTTGTTAGTGAACTTGAAGGTTTTGAATGGTTTATCAAACACCTGTCTCACATAGATACTAAGGTATGTAATTTGTTAATTATTTATGTCTGCATGTTCACATGTACATAAAGGGTTGAATTTTTTCCTATACTGCTATTGTTATTTAATTTGTAAAGTATGGATACGATATTGATGATTAATATTGTTTACATTGACTTATTCTTTTGAATTTTGTAGATTGTTGGGTGAATTTCTATTACCAACGTCAAATATTTTACCACACACATATCAAGAGATATATGTGATTATGAAAGAATTTGGAATGGAGTATCAAGCTATTGATACATGTCCTAATGATCATAGCATATACTATGGACAATATGCATTAGAAAATGAATGCCCATAATGTCAAACAATTAGGTATCAAACCGATAAAGTAACAAAAAAGGTGCCTCACAAAGTTCTTCGTTATATTCCGATAATTCCACGTCTCCAGTGGTTGTTCAGGTGTCAAAGTATAGCACAGTTTATGGATTTCCATGCAAAGAACAGAAGTCAAGACGATGTTCTTCGAATGCATGCAGATGGGTCTGCATTTAGGTGCATCAAAGAAAAGTGGCCAATTTTCAAAGAAGAACCTCGTAATGTTAAACTTTCATTGGTAGATGATGGTGTCAATCCATTTGGAGAGATTCGTTCTACCTACTCAGTGTGGCTTGTTTTTGTTATAAACAATAACCTTCCTCCCTGGATGTTGGTCAAGAGAGAGCACACAATGTTGGCAATGATTGTTCCAGGTATTTAATTAATTTTTTTTTTTACTTGAAAGTATGATCACTAAATATTTCATTTCTTTGTTTCATACATGATAATTATGTCTTTTATATATAACGACATATAGCTAAATATAATTAATCATGTATGTTGGACCAATTAGGTAAGTACCAGGTTAAAGATATGAGCGTATATATTGAGCCTCTTATCGATGATTTGTTGAAGTTATGGGCTGGCATCACTATGTATGACATCTCTAGACCAATAGGGAAAAGACGATTTCAATTCCATGGAATACTTGGATGGACAATTCATGATGCTCCTGGGTTAACACATTTTTGTGGTATATTGTTACTTTCTTTTGTTCTTTAATATTATATATATCTATTGAAAATATTATGCATTATTTTAAATGGTAATTCTAATTCGCTACACTAATTCATATATCTTGTAGGTATTCAAACAAAGGGTAAATTTGGATGTCAAGCTTGCGGTCCCAGGATAAAATTTCGTCATTCAAGGAGTTGCGGCAAAGGAAGTGTTTGATGAGTATAGGCACTTTCTGCGTAAGAACCATAGTTATTGAACTACAAACAAAGAAAAATTCAATGGTAAAGAAGAGAATGGAAAAAAACCACGAAGAATGACACCTCACCTATGGAATTTGGAATATAATAGAAATCATCAAGGTATGCCAAATTATTTATGTATTGTTGGAATATTGGTCAATACTTAGCCAAATTTCTAAATATGCAAAAAAATATTTTTCATACTTTGGCAGATTGATTTCTTGCACATGTGACCATCATAAGGAAAACTGAAAGCATGGGTGGATAACCGCTTCAACAAGGAACAGATCTATGTCACCCTATGAATTTTATTAGCACAAGGACACTATTGAGTATGGTTGTCATTGATGTCAAAGGACGTCATTAATGAAAAAAGAAGTGTTGATATGGCATGTGTGATGAGGTTGAAAAACACATGTTGGTGTCCTAATGTCTCATGATGTCATTGTTACATTTTGGTAGTAGTTGGTAACGGTATGATAATTTGGGGATTTTGACTAAGTGTTGAAAAACTGCCCTAAAGCAGCTACCTTATGAAAATGAACACCATAATTCATAAGAAGAAGAAAATGACTTCCATGACCTGCCATCCCATATTTTGTTGAAATATCTATTTGACCATGGCCTCGGTTCTCAGAAAAACACCTTGAAGAAGAAGATAGAAGTCTCCCAAAAGAAGGATTTTTGGTCAAATTAGTCAGAATTGCTCTAGGGAAATGCCTGCCATAATTTGTGGGTTGAAGAAAATGACCGCACCACATGGTCATCCTGTAGGTGTATGTTTTGTCTACCTAACCATGTTCTCACATTGGTTTGATAATGCTTGAGGAAGAAGATATGGATATTCCAAAACAGGGTTTCAGGTCATCTTACACCAAAGTTCAGTAAAATGCCCTCCTAGGGAAAATGAAGATGATTCTAGGAGTGAAAAAAACATAGGTGTGCTTAGTAAGGTGTAATACATCATTTAGTAGCATTAGTTCAGGTTTTGGGTGAAATGAAAAATCCACCTTAGGTTTTGGACAAATTGTCTATGGAATTATTGGTAAAATCTGCCTAAGTGGCCTCAAGGAAATGCACACCACCTCTCATAGGATGATGAGAAAAATTATCTGAAAGTGATAGGATCTATTATGTTGGTTGGTGCATCCAATCATGGTTTCATATTTCCCAAAGAGACTTTGAGGAGGAAGATATCAATCTGCCAAAAGTGCCTCTCACCTTCATTTGCACTATCCCAGTAAAATGCTCACCAAGGTTAGATGACGAGGTTGTAGGAGAGAAGATTTGCATGGTTGAGTCAGTATGATGTTCCTCACATTTTGGATGTCTCACTCTCCAATTTTGATGAAAAAAAATAAAATCACCTTGGTGACTTAGGGTTTGAAGAGATTTGTCTAAGTGTCAATAAGCAGTTTGGAAGACCACTTTCAAATGCCTGCCAGATGTTGGGTGTATGTCAATAGTTTCATCAATTGGAATGGATTTGTTCTTTGTTGAAATGGCTATCTATCCATACCTCAAGGCTGACTTACAATGGTCGCATATGAAAAATATCAATCTACAAATAGTAGGAAAAATACTATTTTGCATATTGAGAAAGACAAGAAAATTACCTAAGTGTTGAGAACAAGATTTTGAGAGGTCGTTTGGAAATTCCTGCCAAGGGCTGTCCTTGTGAAAATAAATTTATCAAATGGCATGGATCAAAGGCCACCTGGACCAGTTTTCCAACACTTATCCATGTCCAAGAATTTCTCCAAGGTTTATCCTGAAACCCTATATTGGCATACTTATAACTTTCTCCTCATAAAGGATAAATGCAAACTGAGACCATGGCTAGATAGTCAGTTCAACAAGCTATAGTCTAATATGGTGGTGTGGGAATTCTATTCAAACCATGAATTATGGTCGGCATTCTCTTAGAGTAGTTTTGACTATTTTTTCATACTTAGTCAAGTTCCAAAGTTTCACAAAGTTGCCATATTTTTCCAAAATGATGTTAGATTACAACATCGACTTCCTCATAGCACCAGAAAACCATTATGTGTCTTTCTAGCCTCCCCATACATGCCACATCATCATACTTTCCATGCCATTACTTCCTTTGTCATTCCTTTGTCCTTCATTGAGTTTACCCTTCCATCGTGTCTTTGGTTATACTTTTTTCATTCATTGAACTCCTTTGACATCAATGACAATCACATTCAACTTGTATCATATAGTATATAAATATTTGTTTTTTTTAGTGAATTATGTTCAACATGGTATTTACCTATATTGATTAATTAGTGTTAATTTGATTTTGTTGATGTTTCATGAATGTCGTTAAGGCATGAATGGGCTTCCACGAGGAATGAAGATTGACCCGATGCAATTCAATAGGTTTCCATACTATGAGCACATACAAATAGTTCATTTGTTTGATACAATGCATATTGAGAAGAACATAACAAAATTGTTATGGCGAATATTAGATGGAAGGACTGACAAAGAAATAATTGGAAAGATTTGTAGTGACATCCAAGAAGCTAATCACGCATTGCAAAGTGTGATCATTAATTCTAAGGGTGATAGTCGTCAATAGAATATTAGTCTTCCTTGGTGCTTGACGGAGCAACAGAGCAATATTGTAAAAGAGGTCATCAGAAAAATCAGTTTTCCAACGGGGTTTTCGTCTAACATAAAGAATATCTTAATGAAAAAAGGTGATTTTGGTGGGGTTAAAACACATGACTGGCATACATTCATTAAGGTAATTGTGAGTTTTTTATATATTTCCTTATTGGCATGCACTATTTTATTAATTTTATTCTCTTATTTGGAAATAAATAATAATTATGTGTTTTTTGATATAGTATGTTCTACCTTTATCTCTCCTAGACGACTTTGACAACAACATAAAACAAATTATTTATGTTCTTGGAAAATACATGAGGTAAGTAATTAATGTTTTATATGAAAAATGTACTTGGTCCGTGATTTGTAGCGGAACTTATTGACATATTATGTTTTTCCCGCAAATTTTATATATGGCTTGATATTATTTTATTGCATCATTTGTAGGTGGCTTTCCTCAAAAGAAATCCATAAAGAAGATATAAGGTATTGGAAGAGATAAATTCCCCGACTAATGTGTGAAATGCAATAGTATCTACCTCCATCATTTTTCAATGCACAATAACACTACCTCATACACCAAGTTGAGGAGATTGAATTATGTGGACCGGTACACACAAGGTTGATGTGGATGGTGGAGAGGCAATTGAAGTCGTTGAAGGATCTTGTTAGACAAAGAGAACGTCCTAAGGGTTCTATGGTTGAGAGATATATGGTATATCAATGCATGGTATATATTAGTGAATATCTACCTAAATTAGCATAAAATATGAATGTGCCTCGCATTTGGCATCTCAACTCCATAAACAAATTTGAAGGGGAGGTCCTATTGGGGAAAGGTACAATGAGGACCGTGAAAGGTAATTATTAGATTTTGTGGAATTAATATATCATGTATTTTTCCAATTTTATTTTAACATACTAATTTGTTATTTTTTTATTAATCCTGCATATATAACCGTATTAAACTATGCATGTAATGATATCTAATTAATGATAGTGAATTGTTATTTTTTCATATAGTTGCTCGAGTGTGGGATGCTTTACATTTATACATTGCAAAAAACCTTGATTGGATGGAGCATTGGATAGAAGATTGTGAAGAATGCTTCGGTAGGTTATCATTCGAAGGGGTCAGTGAGATGATTAAAACAGCTCATCGTCATCGACATCAATTTCCCGATATTACATCACAAAGGGAAGTTGATTTAGCCTATGGTTTAAAAGATAAAAAGGAAAGTAAATTGTTTACCCACATTTTTCTAGTTACTTCCCATTTTTTCAATGTATTTGGTTTGTTTAAGTTTTCAAATATATTTTCTAAGTCCTATATGACGTTTATTAATTCACAATGTATTTTTACTTGTTGTCAATGTTGCAGTTGAAACATCACAAGGCTATGTGGTGTAATGGTCGTAAATTTCGTATCAAAATGTTGGATGATAAGATGAAAACCTCGAATTGTGGGATAACTGCAGTGTTTAAGGTCACCAATGTTTCTTTTAGAAGTGACAAACATCCACAAGAAACTAAGAATAGGTACAATGGGCATTTGGAGGACATAATTGAGTGTGATTTTAATTCCTTTAAAATACTTTTGTTTTAGGTGAAGTGGTATAGGCTACAGATGCATGAACGTGATCCTAATAGAACTGTTATTGAGCATGCTAATGGATTTGCCATGGTTAATATAAGGGAATTTGAACTGGGTACAGAGCCTTATGTTCTTCCAAGTCAATGTGAGCAAGTCTTTTACTGAGAGGTACCAGGTAAAGCAGGTTGGTCATACGTTGTTAGATACGATCCAAGAGGAAGACCAGTAAAGTATAATCATGTAGATGATGAAGATAATCACAAAGAAGAAGAAGATGATGATGATTTAGATCAGGATCAGCAGGTGGCTGCATTCGATGTGTTTGATGAAGAAGTTGAAGAGGTTGATCATCCAAATGTAGTATACTATGATCTCATTGACGATGTAGATGATTATATTAGTGAAGATGCCATTAATGATGATGTTGATGTGAATGATCCTTTCATGAATATGTATTCTGAACCAGATCCTGATACAGATGTTGAGTTGGATGAAGAAGAAGATCATGAATGATATTTAATTGTTGAAGAGTAGAGGCACGTGTTTATATCTTTTATGTCATGATGATATTTATATGTTTTTATTTCCAAATGCCTTTTTCATATGTTTTTATTTCCAAAGTTCATAGCCAAGCAAATCGTTGATTTGTTGTTGAAAACCTCTTTGCGGGAAGAATTTGCGAGCCTGAAAATTAGTCTGCGGGGAGAATTTGTGAGCCTGAAATACAGTACTCGTGCATCACCTCACCTCCGCTTTGAACCTAGATAACCATGGCCGAAATTCAAATAGGAGATTCCAACATGACGAGCACAGCTGAAATGCAGGCATCCTCCTTTGCAACCCTAGTTGAAACACAGTCGTCCACAGATGATAGGGTAATAGTAAAAAAATTCTATGAGAAATCTAATGCATGGAGAGATGCAAAGATGTGGCCATTAGGTATGGAAACTATCCTGAGGAAAGAAAAAAATTTCAACTTTTTGTGGGGAATGTTAGTTATGTTGATGAGGATATAAATGAGGCAATTTCAAAATATGATGTTGGGAATACGAAACTCATAATTTTTGGGAAGAGGGTATACCTCAACCCTGATTTGGTTTCCCGAGCTAGAAATATTCCACGCAGAGGGGGAGCAATTTTAAGCTCAAGGAAAAACCCTAGACAGGAGAAGAACCATATGGCCAGTAAAATTTGTGGGAGAGAAGTAAATGTTCTGAGGAATGGTTTAAAAATGCAAGATGTCCCTCCCAGAATATATAAAAATTTGATTCATATTGTTCTTAGGACAATTCTGAATCATCACAGGGTTGACATTTTGGGTGAATGTATGTAGGGTGATACATTGGGTGGAAGATATACCTGTAGATATTCCTTATCTATAGGCTAAGAAACTCCACTCTGCCCTACAAGAGAGCCAATTAAGTAAGGTTAAATTTAGTTTCCTGAGCACACTTCAAAAAATTATTGATTTATGTTGACCCCATGCTACTGAAACAGAGATTGGTGATATCAACCAGCATGGAAAAATATCTTTGCCAAAACCACCTATTCATAAAACATACGTTAAGAAACATAAAAGAAGGGAACATAATGAGGAATTGCCAGTACAGTCTCCTCAGCAGAACAAGGAATTAGTACAATATCCTGAGCCCCATGGGGAATTACCATTACACCCTGCTGAACAGAACAAGGAATCACCAGTATAAAGTCCTGAGCACCATGGCGAATTACGAGTACAGTATCCTGATTTGGTCACAAATAATGAAATTCATGCTGCCATAAATTTGAAAGGGTTTAAGGGGCATGTAGATAGAGGTCATTGGGAGGAGGTGACATGCAATGAAATGAAACAAACTACTGCTCACTTTTCCATTCCTCAAGAAATTCTTGATAGAATTCCTCCTAAATAGTTGGCAATTGAGTATGATTGTTCTTCCAAATTAGAATCAAGGGCTTTCGCTATGCATTTAGACATTGCATCATATAAGTTTGATAGTAGGTACATGTTCATCCTATATGATAAAATGGAGCATTTCAAGGAACAAGCTTCCTATATATGCAATTGGGTGGAAGAGTGCTTGAGAAAAGATGATAATATTTTACGATGCCTAAAATAGATAGCAGCATTGCAGAGGAAAGTTGTGGATAATCATTTCAGAGCAAACATAATTATAAAAGGGAAAGAAGAAATGGTTAAATTATTATCCAAAGAAGTAGATAAACACACTGATGCTTCTGAAAAATCAATTCAATCTGTGAGGTTTGCGTATGAAGAGGATTTTGAAAAAGCTAATGCTGAAGCGAGTGAACTCAAAGAAGAGTTGAAAAAAAGACCACCTATTCTCAATGCACCACCAGTGAGGATAGAAATGGGTCCTTTACAGGTAACGGAGAATAAAATTAAAGAATATGAAGAGGCAGTACAAGAATATCAGTTAAAGTTGAAAGAGTGGGAGGGAAGCCATGGAAAAAAAGTTGGAAGTTTAGAATCAATAATTTCCGATTTGAGAAAAACCATTTCTAGGCAAGTTGATAAGCCGAAAGGAACAAGGTTAGCAAGGATATCTAAAATTTTAAAACTTAAAAACAAAGTAGAGGAAAAACAATTTCCAGTGAAGAAGGTGGTGAGGGTGAAGGTAAGGGTACCAAAGGAGACGATGGTAAGGGTAAGGGTAAGGGCAAAAGGAAAAATACACCTAGAGGTACAATTTCCTTAGAAGAGTGAGAGAAGTCCTTAGCAAGATGAGAGAAGATGCTACAAGAAAGCTTCTCAACGAGCCTAGAACTAGGTGATTTGTATGGCTCATCACCATTACATAAAGAAATGAAAGAGAAGATGGCCAGGAAAGATGCAAAAATAAGGGAGCTGGAATCAAAACTCTTAGAAGGTAGAAAAGTTCAGCATTTGGGATGTGATATGGAAATTCAAACACTTAAATCCACAATTGCTGATTTGGAGAAGGAATTAAAAGGGCCAGTTGTTGCAATGAGTGCAATTACTGTCCTTCCCAATGAGACAGAGTTGAGGGAAAAAGAGCAGGAGAAAGAAATACATAATTTGAAACATGAATTGACTGAAGTTAAAAATTAGTTGAAACATACCAGAGACAAATTGGAGGTCAAGGAAGAATGGGAATCAACGAAGTATAAGGAAAATGTGGAAATGTTGAACAAATTGATGGCGAAAAAAAATGTTTTGCTTGAAAATTTAAACAAAGTTTCACAGAGAGTTAAAGAGCTTGAAAAGAAAACGCAATAAGTGCCTTGTCCAACTCCAATACAATTACAGTCTTCTACGAAAGGCAAGAGAGACAATTCAGATTTCTCTTCTGCTCAAGACGCTGGATTGCAGCCATATTTGAAACATGCCAGACATGTATAAGTCAATGTATATATGTATTTATCGAAAGTTAATGAAAAAAAAATATTTTTATGATGGAGTTTTGTATTTATCGGCATATAATGAAAAATGCTTTTTAGTCGACATATCAATGTATATATGTATTTATCGAAAGTTAATGAAAAAAAAATATTTGTATGATGGAGTTTTGTATTTATCGGCATATAATGAAAAATGCTTTTTAGTCGACATATCAATGTATATATGTATTTATCGAAAGTTAATGAATTTTTTTGTATGATGGAGTTTTGTATTTAATGGCATATAAGATAACATTATAGAGAATTCATCTTTGAATCCAATGTTTTCAGTGATCAATACGAGACTGCTTGTAGGTTGTGAAAGAAAGCATCAATCTCTTCAAAATAAATTAAATTTATGCATGTTTATTAAATAATAAACTCTGTTTTATTTATGTCTCTTATTTATTTCATCTTTTTTTAATTAGTTGGATGAGCAATATCTATTTAAATATCTGGCTTGTGCGGGCAACTGAAAAAAATTTTATTATATGTTTTTAAGCTATGTGCAAGAAAACTCATACACTGTGTGAACATGATTTTTTTTCAATGATAGAAGGTTAATTTTTCACTGATGTGACCTCCATAGGGAAAACTAAAACCATGACTGGATAAACACTTCAACAAGGAACAAATACATGTCATTTGATGAATTAATTGACACACACACACGTCATCTGGTGGGAATTTGAAAATAGCATGTTAAACTACAGATTTACCACTCGGACAAAATTATAAAACCCTAAGTCAACATGAGGGATTTTTATTTTCACCAACTCCTGAACCAATGATACCAAATGATGTAGTCCATCCCATTTATCACAACCAAATATATTTCCCCTTTAGACTCATCTTCTTCTGAGTCAGGTGGGCATTTTACTGGACTGGAGCAAAACAAGCCAAAGGGCACTTTTGGCATACCGATAAATTAATCTTCAAAGAGTTTTTGGACAAAATAATGATGTGGTTAGATGTACAAATCAACACTCTAGAGACCCATACCCTCAGAACAATTTAATCCATCAACTACTGGAAATGGTGGGAATTTTACTGAGGTCACTTACGCATTTTTACCAGAATTTTTATCAAACCCTAGGTCAACGTGATGAGATTTTTATTTTCATCCAATTTGAGGTGTGAGACACCCAATCAGTAGAGGCCAACATGGTGATTCCATCAAGACCACTTTCATCCTCTGAAGCTTCTTTGTCTCTCCTCGGCAGTCATTTTCTTCTTCTAATGAATTATTGTGGAAATTATCATAACACAGCTGCTTTAGGGCAGTTTTTCATCACTTAGTCAAATTCCAAAAATTATCACACCCTTCCAAACCACTATCAGAATGTAACAAAGACATCATGAGACATTAGGACACTATCATGTGTCTTTCCAACCTCATCACATCATGAGACTCATATTTTTGTCATCTGACCATCACTAAGCAAACTAAAGGTATGGCTAGATAGCCAGTCCACTAGGCAACAAAACCATGTCACCATTAGAATTTACTGAGACAACGTGAGCCTCTGGAGGGCATATCAAAATAGCTTCTTAACTTCTTTTGAGCATCAAAACATATTTCTTCCTATTTTGGCAGACTCATATTTCACATGTGTGAACACCCTATGGAGACCTGAAGTCATGAGCTGATGTAAAACTTACCAAAGAATGGATCCATTACATTCGATGAATTTAATTGCACAAAGGCGTCCCTTATCAGGTATTTCCAACTAACATCTCAAACTCTTGATCTTAACACTTACTCAATTTTTCATACTTTTGAATATGCAAAAAAAAAAATTCTTCTATTTTGGCAGATTGTTATTTTTCTCATGTGGTCACCATAAGAAAAACTAAGAACATGGAAAGATATCCAGTTCATCAAATAAAAACCCCATACCCTCAGATAAATTTATCATCATCAGGACAATCTCTGGCGGGAATTTGCGTGAATCCACTTAGGCAGTTTTGCCAGTACTAGAACAGTGCAAATATGGTTGGGAGGCACTTTTGGCAGGTTGACATCTTCCTCCTTAGAGACTCTCTGATGAGGAAAGTGACATGGTTGTATGCTCCATACAACAATATAGAGACTCACATTCTCAATACATTTTTCACATCATCCTATGAGGCATGGTGGGCATTTCCTTAAGGCCACTTGGGCAGATTTAACACCAATTCCATACTTAGACAAATTTCTCAATTTGGACTAATCTAGCTAAAACACCATTTTGGCAGGTCCATAAATTTTTCTTCATCCACTTCCAAGAAAATATGAAGACATGGTCAAGTATGCCTAAGACCAATCTACAAGACCCCCATGTGTTATGGGCATTTACTCTAACCCATAATTTAGGGTGGGCATCTTTCTGAGGCTACTTAGCCATTTTTGCATCCACCAATGAAACACCCTGTTTTGGCAGGCCTGTATCTTTCTCCTCAAAAGAAAAATCAAATCATGAATAGGTATCCAAGCAAACTAGCCATAGGATGGTACCATGGTGTGGGAATTCTTCTCAAACGAAGAATTGTGGTGAGCATTCTCTTAAGGCTGCTGGGACCAATTTTGACTAAGGCTGTCATGGGCCAATTCTTCCTTAATTATATGTTGTAGTTTATTGAGGAAAGTGACATGGTTGTATGCTCCATACAACACTCTAGAGACTCACATTCTCAATACATTTTTCACATCATCCTATGAGGCATGGAAGGCATTTCCTTAAGGCCACTTGGACATATTTAACACCAATTCCATACTTGGACAAATTTCTCAATTTGGTCTAACTTGCCTAAAACACCCTTTTGGAAGGTCCATAATTGTTTCTTCATCCACTTCCAAGACAATATGGAGGCATGGTTAGGTATTCTAAAGACCAATATACAAGACCCCCATATGATGCAGGAATTTACTTTAACCCATAATTTAGGGCAAGCATCTTTCTGAGGCTACTTAGCCGTTTTTGCATCCACTGGTGAAAAACCCTGTTTTGGCAGGCCTGTATCTTCCTCCTCAAGAAATATTAAATCAAACTCAAATCATGAATAAGTATCCAAACCAACTAGCTATAGGACAGTACCATGATGCGGGCATTCTTCTCAAACCATGAATTGTGGCGGGCATTCTCTTAAGGCTGTTGGGACCATTTTTTACTAAGGCTGCTGGGACCAATTCTGTTAAGGCTGTTGAGACCAATTTTGACCACTTTTCTGAAAATTTTCCTCGTGGAAGGGTGTATTTTGTATAGTTGGGTGGTCTCATTGTTTTTTGCATGGCAACCTTGGTAATTTCGACATGGCAACTCGTGGTAAACTCTATTGTTGTAGTTTTTCTTCAAGAGTTTTTTACCTTGGATATTTTAGGGTTTGGTCTAACTTGGGAATTTGCAGGTATGGTTGCTGCTGGAGCAACGGTTCATTCTTGTTCATGGGGTGGTGTCTATGCTATCTTGCCTCCACAACTACATTTGGCTCAAGTAAGTGATTTTATTTTCCTTATGACAATTGTAAGTTGTAATGTGTAACCCTAATATATTTTCTTTGGCTTTTGGATTTTATGAATTTATCTATGAAAATTAGGGTTGTTGTTATGCATCCCCAAGTTCTATTTTTCATCCTTACATCCATGTGATAATATACGATGAATAATTCTAATTGAATATATACATATCAACAACAACCACAAGCCCCATTATCATGATAAAGATGAGGAAAACTTAATAAGAAAATGGAAACCACTTGTAACTCAATAGGCATGCAGTAAGATAACTGGTGGCTAATTCAAAAAGGGATCTCTCACTCTTTACAGAGTTTTCATATGCAATATATATTCAATCAAAGACAATTCAAAAGGTCAGATTTCTGAATAGAACAATTTTGTTTTTATAAAGTCTAGTGGGACGATCATGGAGGGGACCATTGGGAAATGGAGTCAAAAATCCAGTCTGAAATATCTTGCAGGAGGTAAGGAATCATGAAAGTTTACGGATAGAGGAAAGATAGTCATCCATCCTTCAATCTGGACATATTTTGCAGGTGATTAGTAGACAAGAGAAAACAATCCATCACGCAGAGCACCTAACCAGGGTGAATTCTGCATGACTTTAGAATAAAATATTCGAAAATGATTGAACAATGGGCCGAGAGAATACAAGATGAATTCTAGACCATATACACTAATGCTCAAACATGAAAAGAAAATACAAATTGGAATGAAAAACATGATAAACATTCATGTAAAGAAGTTACTTATTGAAGAAAAAGACGACACAGGAATCTCTACCATGAAAGGATTATCATTCCTCTGCAATTTTATTCATATCTGGAAAGCTTGAAACAAATTACAGTGGAGATCCTCTTCTCTTGAAAATTCCCAACCCTTCTCCCCTATGTGGGGACCAATTTATACTATCTTTGTCCCTGAGGGTAATCCTTGAAATAGGACATGAAACTGTTTACAGTCATAATCAACTACTAACAACTTAGAGCGTGGTACTACTGCCATGGCTTACATATATTAAAATAGACATTATACATGGAGCTAATGTGCATGCTCGGTCTGGATGGCAGCACGTTGGTTCTGTTTCTAAGCTTACAGGTCGTGAAAACAACATTAAGGATGCTTCTGATGACTCACTGCTGACTAGGATCGATCGCTTGTATGCCTATTGAATCAGCAACATGTCCTTCTTTGGGTGTGTGTTTCATGCTCAAAGGCACCTTTCTGCATGGTTTTCGGACTAGCAAAGGAGTTTATATCCTTTCCATGCTTTTCCTTTTCTACAACCCCCCTCTATCCTAGTAATACTATTGTATGAGGGGACTTAGAAAAGGGCAGCTTTGTACTCCCCACCTCCCATGGCGCGGGTTCTCCTACATGTCATACAGTGGGGGGTGTCTTCCACCTCCTCACCACCTCAGAAAAATTTGGCAACTGGAATTCACAAACGAGGCGATGAAGAGTTTGGACACCCACCACCCTAGTACGAGCATTCACTCCTAATGGTTTCCACTGAACACGGTTACCATGTAATGAGACTTTGGAATTCGTTATTTCTTCCAAGGTTTCTAGGGAGACACTCCTGAGACAGGAAAACCCAGGCACTGTGCAACCAAAGGTACAGTTATCCGGAAACATTCAAAGTGCTTCACATCCAGGCCCCGATGTTTGGCACTTTCCTGGTGTGAAAAACCAGGGCGACAGATGAGCATGGAATCAAGCTCACCAACCATCAACACCTCAATACTGACAAGCTTCTCAAAGCATATCACCATTTCAACTCTTTCAAAATTCTCAGAATCTCTTAGCAGAATAAAACTTCAAGCATTGTCTCTAATTACTAATTCATCTTATGCATCTTAATCGGCTTGGGAAGGTGGTGTTTATATAGGGTGATGAAGATGAAGATGGATACAGAGATGATTTTTCATCATAATGGCAACATGAGTGGACACGTGGGTAGGGATCTCTATTTTCTGCTAAGAATCCAGTCATGCCACCTCCTTTGATGCTGCATTGTTGTCCACATGGATCGTGGTTTTTGGACGTGACATCATTTGAATTTTCGCTTACACTGATGGTGGTGTTCGGAACGGTTTTGGCCAATCGCATAAATTTTCTTCATGTAGAGGCCAGGTCCGTCACTTCAAAGATCTGAACTTCATGATCTCCCGTTGTTTTCTACGCAAGCCACATGCCAGATCTCTGGAGTCGGGAAGGCTAGTGAATCGGTGATTTTTTGGACATGATATTCACCTAAGGCATGTCACAAATGGTGCCGAGGGATATGATTATGGGTCATATCATACGTGAAGACATCCTTTCTGTACCAGACCTGACTAGGACACCACCTTTACTAGGTTGAATAGCTCCAGAGTCGCCAGGGATCAAATTTGAAGGGCTGTGAGAAATTGAACCCTTCAATGTTGACATTTAAAAATAAATCATTCTTTTCATTTGAAAATTTAAGTGTTAAAAACAATTTCATTATTTATTAAAAACATTGTATATAAAAAAAATGACAATAGGAAGAAATCCCAAGTGATTCAACATTTGCATGGAATTAGTGAGGTAAACCATGTACATATGATTTATCACTTCCATATTCTTTTTATGGGGATTACTCAAGAGTTAGTATAGAGGAGGAGAGACTAAAATAAAGGTTGATAATGAAGAACATGCAACGGTGATGGAAGATGAGATTGGGAAAAATCCCATTTAGAAAGAGATTGATGCACTTGTTTTGTTAATGTGAACATAGCGACAACCATTAGGATTATTGTTTTTTTGTATTGCATGTTCTTTGACCTATTTATTTTCTAAAGGGAAATGTTTGTTTCCTATCATGCTAAAGTGATTAGAGTAGTTGAGAACTACTCACAAACTTATCTGAATGCATCATATGAAATTAGGGGTGAAAGTAGACTCATGGGGTGCTAAAGCTTATTTCTGTCTAGAATTGTTTTGAGAAGAGCTCCACTATTAGAACTACTATGTTACAAGGCAAAAAGAGATCAGGAATCAAATGCTAACATTAATAACAAAAACTAAAAAGATGATCTTTTTCCAGTGCCAACGTATCCACCTAAAACTAGTGTACTTCTAACATTGTACATCCCTGGGAGATTTAAAATTGTTGATCCTTGTTGTGACCACTTGATCATTGCCATAACCAATGGTTTAAATAAACAACATAAAAGTAAAAAAAATAGAAGAATAACTTTTCCATGACATTTTACCTTAAATGTTTTGAAATGAACTTTTCTACATGCTATTAAAAGCATTGTATTATTATCATTCCAGCTAAATAACTTTTTTAGGATCCACATTTCCATTAATAGAAAAAAAAGTTACAAGTACCATCACAAAGATAATTAATATGTTTTTCCATATGGACACAGTTCATGAGTAACTAGCCATTCAATTTCAAACTCCACCTAATCCATAAGCATCGTCTTCACCATAATAAACCTAAGTATTAGAAGACTTGAAAATTTATCTTTCAAACTTTAGTCTTGAGTCTACTAACATCTAGATGTCAAATGAAAGGGATTGATAGGGATTCTCATTTCTCTTTTCAAAACTCGGTGCATATAATTATTATTCAAACACATTGAAAAAAGTATCCTTCAAACTTCAATGTGGATATTACTAGCATTTGGATTTCACACGAGAAGAAGTTTGAGAGGGATTCCACACTTATCTTTTCAAATTTTCATCTTATATTTATGTGAAAAGGTTAGACAAAAAACAAGGACTATTATATACTATAATCTCTTTGTGAACCTTACATATTCAAAAATGTTATTTTGACAAAAAACATATTTACAATCTCTTCTCTTAAATTCTGGGTTGATAGGTTTGAGGAGTGGTATCCAAGGTAATTGTAGACTCCATTTGATATGTCAACATTATGAACCTTTATCAAGGTTCATCATCAAGACAATGAGTCGATTTGAGTAATGGATAAAGATTTATTAATATATCTTTAACAGCACATTTCAAGAGAAAATTAGGAAATTGATAATGTTGACTATATAACTAAGACCAAACCCAAACCCTAAAAATGTTAAGCTAGATAATAAGGAAGTCTAAGTTGTGATTAAAACAAACACCCTAAATATAGAGAAATGCACAGATACACCATTATTATTATTTTAGCTAATGAAATTCCATACATATATAAAGAGGTCTCTACTCTCCCGACCCATGGAGAATATAGTTTATTGAACTTAGATAAGGGACAAATCTGTCGGGTCGGTGAAAAAGTCGGTCGTTAGGTCATTGATAAAATAAGCCATTGGAATTTGGAAGGAACTTTGAATGGAGGATTGATTCCGCTCAATGGCGTCTCTTTTGGTCAAGTGTGATTGCTCTTACCTAAAATAAAAACCCTAAAATGTAAATCTAATGCTTTTAGGAAGCAACTTTTTTTATCAACCCTAAATTCAACATCTATTTTTAGAATTGAATCATGTCCTCCTCAGATGCTCAATTCAAAGTGATCAAAGAAAAGACCCAATTTTAGGTGGATTATGGATAGTCTCTGATGTGTCCGAAGAATTTCAGAGATCATTCTTTGTTTCGAGGGCACTTAGGGCGCGGATCAAAGAGCCAACGAAAGGAAGAGGAGGAAGAAGAAGAGGACTCAAGTCAAAAGGTGAGGTGAGCGAGGAGGGGAGACATAATATGGGAGATCAACACTATCAACCTGCACATCTTGATTTGGGGAGATCAATATCAACCGTCGATCTCTAAACTACCTTGATCGGGACTACTCAACCTTTATAACTTTAACATTCTGCTAACCCTTTTTCATCTGAACGAGTGAGAAACTTCTGATTGCAGAATGCTTCTCACCCATTGATCTACCCAACATCTTATTCCGACTATAGATCTTCGTAGCCCCTACCACTTTCCACAGATCGATCGTAGATGTTGATTAGGAAGAGGGAGATGACGATGATGATGTTGATGATGATGATGATGATGCTGATGAAGATGATGATCATCATCAATGATGGTGGTGGTGATGATGACGACAACAATGATGATGATGATGATGATGAGGGTGAGGATGAGGACGATGATGATAAGGATGAGGATGATAAGGATAATGATGATGTCTAGGATGAGGATGATGAAGATGATGATCATGACTATCATGATGATTACTAGGATGAGGATGAGGATGATGGTGATGATGATAATGATGATGATGATGATGATGATTATGAAGATGAAGATGATGATGATGGTGATGGTGATGATGATGAATATGTTGATGAAGATGATGATGATGATGATGATGATGATATTGATAAGATGATGATGATGATATTGATAAGATGATGAAGACGATGGTGATGATGATCACAAGGATGATGATGAGGATAATGATGATCATGATCATCGTCATCATCATCATGTTCGTCCTTCAAGGGGCTTATGTACAGGATCTCACTATAAGCAATGCAACCAATACAAATTATGACAAAATCCTAGTTAAATTAAATTAAATTAAATTAAACTACACTAAATTAAAAACATAGAGTTTTTTAACTATAATTAATTTAAAATGCAACAAAATATAAAATATGCAAATAAAAAAAACCCAAAATAAACTAAACAAAAGATCAATATGCAAAATAAAAAAACAAAACAAAACACAAAATATAAAATATGCAAATAATCAAACAAAAAATGTAGAATTCAAAAACACACACGCACTAGCTCATTAGCATTCAAAAAAGAAGACCCACGCATGATCTACTCCGGCTCCCATTTGGGGGTTTTCGATTTTGAACTTTCACTGAAGGATCTGGAATAGGCTATGATGTTTTTTTTAAAGGAAGGGTGGGCGAAGGAATTTTCCTATTAGTGCATCATCCACTCCCTTCGCATGTGAGCCCATCCTTCTAGAACCACTTGCCCCACCTCCAGAATGGCAGCAATGTTTAGACCTTCAGGTTTGTTTCCTTCTATGTTTTTCTTGATTACCTGTTGTGTTTTTATTTTATTCATGGTTTTTTTCGTTGTTGTGGATGTGGTGGAGATGAAATGGATCAAATATCCTTGCAAGCATGAAGCATGAGTTGTCCAGGTGAACTTGGAAAATTCAATGTGAGAAATAAAACCAAGAGTTATCTAGGAAAAGGAGGAAGGGAATGAGATACTTTAATGCTTTCATGCTTGTGTTTGCTTGTTGTGAGATATTTTGACAATATGCCTGAATGGAATGTGGTCATTTTATGGAGCTATATGATTGTAGGGTATGCTCTGAATGGGAAATATGAAGAGGCTCTCAAGATGCGTTGGAAAGCGTTGATGATGGGGATGAGGCCGAATGATTTTACTTTCTCAACGGTGCTTCTGATTTGTCTAAACATCGCGGCTTATGATCAGGGTAAGCAAGTTCATATCCTCACCATAAAATATGGATTTGATTCATATGATTTTGTGGGTATTGATCTAGTTGGCATGTCTGCAAAATGTGGGTTTGTTTCTAGTTTTATTCATTCCTTTTGGGTATCATGTCAAAATTCCCATGAATTGACAGTTCAAAGCTAGACTATGAATGTTTTTAATAGGATATGTAAGTGGATATTTTGTAAATTATAATACAATGATTGGTGCTCTGTGGAATCGAAAACCCAATTCTCTTAGGTACCAAGATAACTCCATGCCATGTTTTTTCTTTAAAGGGACACCATGTATTCTATTTGAGAGGAATCTATGTTGGTTGTTACTATTTCAGCAACCATTTTGAAAACAAGGCTGTAACAGCCCTATATCAACACACTTCCACCTGCTGCCTACAGTCTGCAATAAACTGCAAACTGTCAAACTTTGACATCTCTCCCTACCTGCAACCACAGTAAACACCGAACTGAATCAAAGGTTAACTATTAGTTGGATGGTGATATTGTTTAAGAGAGGTAAATAAGGCTTGAAAATTTAAATTATTTGCATAGCTGCAAGTCTGGAACATACATTTGGTAGTTGTCCTATATTGCTAAGAATAGCATTCAAGGTTTGGAGTGGTGTGGTTTACATTGAATGCAAAACTAAAACTCGTATACACCTTATATTGGTAACCTTCACTGCTGCTACTAAATTCTCATAATTAGAACTTTCATATTGTATTATTGCTGCTATATTTATATGAGTCCTCATACTTGAATGGAAGGTTATTGGTTGGTTAAATACTGCAATCAAATTGTATATGGTTACATGGCTAATGATCTCTTGTATGCTAAAGTGCTACTGGATGACTTTGCTACTAATTCCATATATCTTGAACTGAATACATTGACTTGATATCATTTACTTTTGCATCTATAAGCACTAAATCAACTGAGTATGTCTTCATTCATAGAAGTGATTGATTGAAAGGCATTGGTCACTAATAAAATTGTGTAGAAGATAAAGTTGGTTTTCCTTGTAATTAAATAGAAAGAAGGTTCCCTGCAACCAAATGCATTTTGCATGGCACTAGAGTCCATGGATAAGTTGTCGAAAAGACCAGAATAGGTGTCGTGCCATGAACATTTTGGTACATAAATGTGTGGTAGAGACTAGAAATGTGTTACCAATTACCACTACCAGCAATAAAGACAGGTCCAATGGAAACATGTTTCTACAACTAGAAAATAATTTCCATGCAATACCAATGTCCATACAACATATTTTCTTCTCTACATCCACCTATTTTGACTTGGTTTGACTCAGTTTTTTACTAGACTTGACCAAAAATGTTGGTAAAAGTTGACGTTTCCTCTATCTTTCCTTTTCTATCCTTTTACTTAAATTTTTAACATTACCACTAACTGTTCCAGTATGTTTGAGAAAGTTTCCAGCCTCATCAGACTTCATATGGAGAAAGTAGAATTTCATACTCCATTCAAAATTCAACGGACTTAACAGTTTAAAGGATTTCAAGATTGGCAAGATTACAGTCATTTTATTTGATTCTATCATGTATCAAGGAATGGGATTGGCATTTAATCAAGAGCACCAATCCCTTTAGGCAACCCGATGTTGGTGCCACTGATTGTTGAATTCCTCTATCATGGACTTAGCAAAAATGTACCCTTCACTCAAGCCAAAATCATTGATTAGGCATGAGCTTTTTCTATGATATTTTAAGGCTTGTATTAGGTAGTTTCATTAAAATTGAATGGTGTTAATCGATGTCCCTAGAGGATTGAGGTAGAGCCAAAGGCTAGATGAGGAGGCAGAGGGTGATACTAATGGTGAGGATCCCAATATAAGCGATGGTGGAACTTTGCTTGTCATTTAAATGTTATTGCTCATTTATTCATAATCTTTTCTTTCAAAGTTCCAATATACTGTGCTATTTATAAATGAGTGGTCACGTTTCCAGTGTGTTTCAATTTTGGAAACACATACCTGTTTCCCCATATCATGTAACTTAGTTCCACAACCGTAAATGGAATTGATTTAACTTCATTGCAATTAAATCTGTGGCACTGTTGTGAACTTCCCTAGCCATTATTTGACTAGAATTCAATAAACCCTTTTTCAAAGATAATATTAAATGTCAAACTGGAAGTAAGGAAATACTCATTGTAAAGGGCAATTTGCAGGAATAGGAAGAAGATAGAGATTACCAACAAAGGACATACCAAGGAATATTATAGTCAAACAAAAAATATGTTGAGAGAGAAACCAACCTTAGTGAGTTCTTCTTGTGAGTGATCAACTGCAGGAGATGTAGATCCAGTAGGAGCAACATGACCATTTACAACATTATTGATAGCTGCATCCGCAAAAGGATCGGGTGTGTTTCCACCATCCTTATTTTTTTCATTTTCCATAAGCTCCACCTCCTCCTCTTCTATCAACTGAACCATAAGAGGTTATCATACACATATATGCCTACAAATTCATACATCTCGAATGCAGTGGCTTACTAATATAAATTCCTTCATAACAACCAACCAAAATTTCTAATTTTGGTAAAAAACAAGCAGAAGTTGTGAAGAGAATTCTTATACTATTGTTTAGTACTCTTATTTGATGCTCATAGATGGTTGATTGGATGTCTTTGATACTTGATGCTTGGTCAATGGATATCAACTTCAATTGTCTCTTGATAATAAATTATAATCGGGTAAGATGTTTCTCTATTATATTGGATGCTTGTCATTGAAAAGTTTAATAGTGTGCATGTTTCTCAAATTTGGTTGTGTTGCTCTTAACCCTTGTTATGTCACCGCAAGCGGTGATATATATGGATGGGCTATGTCTATTAACCCAACCAACCGTACATTGTTTAATTTTTCATGGTTGTAAAGTTTTTTAAAGTTTTTAAAATTTATATTAAATAGAATGATTTTAATATTATTTATTTGATTGTTGATTGGGATATATTTCAGTGACGTAGGTTTTGATATCGGCTCCTCCAGCATTGGCTGCGTATCAGACATCATAGGTGTCAACTAGATGTATGGAAATTCAATTAAACCCTGAGTACGGTTGTTAGTTTTTCTTTCATAATGGAAAATTTTTGGATTTTGAAGCCTGAATATTCTATAGCAAACTATTTTTGTTTGCTCATAGTAGTTTTGAGGCTACTGAGTGGAGCTCTGTAGCAATTGTGGAACACCAGAGCTTGTCTTGAGTTGTACATGCATAATTTCTTTGAGTAATTACTGAGACATTGACCCCATCCATAGTATTCTCTATATAAACTAACAAAATCCTATTGCATGCATCAATTCTTGCAAATTCTAAGTGTAGGCAAGCATTGCGATAGAAGAACACAATATTCCCTCTACGGTTTGTTGTTTCTTGTGTCCAAGATGGTAGAATATTCTACTAGGAGGAAAAGAAGAAGCAATGAAGGCTACGTTGGAGTGCTTCCTAAGAAGAAACCCAAGCCTGAACCTAAGGAGAACAAATTCATGTTTAGGGTTTTGCTTCTTAATTGTTTGAATTTAACTCTCTAGTTAGAGGATGCCATTGAAAAGATGTCAGTCGCCGACTTTGTAAGGACTGTTAGGAGAAAAGATGAGAAATAAATAATAGAAAAGGGGTCAAGAAATATCCACTGTGGTCCCCAAGTCTATGTGGAAGATGCAATGGGAGAATGAATAAACATGGAAACATCATATGCGATGATTCTCACAAGCCCATGCTCATAGCTCTGCAAGTTCATCCCTGAACTTCCTCCCCTAAAATTTTATATTAAATAGAATTATTTTAATATTATTTATTTGATTGTTTATTGGGATATATTTTAGTGACATAGGTTTTGATATCGGCTCCTCCAGCGTTGGCGGTGTATTAGATGTCATAGGTGTCAACTGGATGTACTGCAATTGAATTAAACCCTGAGTACGGTTGTTAGTTTTTCTTTGATAATGGAAAATTTTTGGATTTTGAAGCCTGAATGTTTTATAGCAAACTGTTTTTGTTTGCTCAGAGTGGTTTTGAGGCTACTAAGCGGAGCTTTGTAGCAATTGTGGAACGCCAAAGCTTATCTTGAGTTATACATGCATAATTTCTTTGAGTAATTAGTGATAGCCTTTTTATGTGTTGCTAGAATAGGAATGACAGCCTTTTGGCTAACTGTATAAAGTTGGCTGAGAGTGACATGTAAGATTCTATAAGAAGGAAGAGCCCAGGTTGTGTGTGGGTTTCTTGCTGAATCTTTATTTTCTTAGTTTCTTATTCACGGAGTAGTTGAAGTTTCTTAGCGATCTTTTGTGATTTCTTAGCGAGTCTGTCAGTAGAGATTTAGTTAGTTTCTTCGAAAATAGATGAAGAATTCTATAGCTGAGTGTGCAGAGTTCTAGAGGAGAATTCAAGTTGATTTAGGTTGTGTATGGATCAAAAGTAGAGTAGAAGAGTCAAGATTTGTAGAGTTATAGAAGAAGTTGAGTTGATCCAGGTTGTGTGTGGATCATTAGTAGAGTCAAGCAAAGAAGAACTAGCAACAGAAGACAAAAGAGCATGAGAGGAGAGAGAAGTTTGTATAGATAAAAGAATATGATCTAAAACAAAGTCTGCAACTTAGTGCAAAGAAAAAAAGGATCCATATATTTCCCATGCCAGATGTAGAGCGCCTTTGTGGTTTTTGCTAGATGGGTTCCACGTTAGATACTATGTCAAATGTGTAAATGATGCCTGTATTTGTGTTGCATGTATATTGATGTGAGTGAATGTTTATGTATTTTCTTATAATTGAGTTATATGCATCTGTTGCACTGTGGTAGTCAAAATCACCTATACTCCCTGATATTTATTGTTATAGTATTTGTTGATGGTTGAATAGAGTTGCATCTTAACTATGCATAATCGGTATCAGTAACCCACCCCTTGAATTCAGTCGAGTGCCTTGGTAGAAGTCGAAGGGAAGATAAATCCCTCGCCCAATTGTGGAAACATGGTTCTGGTAGTTACCCATACGAGAGATATCTCAGGTGAGACTGCATTTGCATCACAGGTTTTGTCGAATGAGCCTTGCTCTATCGGGATGATATTGGGGGCATGTTGGCCCTAGGGGAAGAAGTATGAAAAGATTCAGGTCACGGGAATGAAGAAAGAAGCTACGACGAAAGTAGAAGAAGAATAAGGAAGAAGGTGTTGCGACGAGAGCAGCCATGGAAGAAAGAGAAGACAGAGGAAGAGTGTGTGACAAAGGAAGAGTTTGCAACAGTAAAAGAGTTCATGATGGGAGAGAAGCCGCGACAGAAGGAAAATATGCGACTAGACAAGTTGCGACAAAAGAAACCATGTCAGAAGGTGTGCAATGACACAATGGCTAGAAAGCGATAGTCAGAAAGATCATGGGTTTGAGGTCGGCTAGAGTCAGATGTTGCATGAAGGAAAGAATATTTGTAATTTGGGTCGTAAGTACCTATTGACATGTGTTACTAGAATAGGAATGACATCATGTTGGATAACTATATGAAGTCCGGTGAGAGCGACATGTAATATTCTATAAGAAGGAAGAACCCAGGCTATGTGCGGGTTGCTTGTTGATCCATGTTGTGTGCGGATCATTAGTAGAGTTAAGCAAATAAGAAATAGTGATAGAAGACCAAGAGAATGAGAGGAGAGAGAAGTCTGTATAGATAAAATAAGAAGATCTAGAATAGAGTCTACAACTTAGTGCAGAGACAAAAAGGTGGCATATATTTCTCATGCCAGATGAAGAGTGCCTTTGTGGTTTTCCCTAGATGAGTTTCCACGTTAGATATTGTGTCAAATATGTAAATGATGACTGTATTTGTGTTGCATATTGCATATTGATGTGAATGAATGTTATGTATTTTTTTATAATTGAGTGATATGCATCTATTGCACTGTGGTAGTCAGAATCACCTATACTCCATGATATTTATTGTTATAGTATATGTTGATGGTTGAATAGAGTTGCATATTAACTATGTATAATCAGTATCAGTAACCCACTGCTCGGCTTTGGTTGAGCACCTTGGTAGAATTCCAAGGGAAGAGAAATCCCCCACCCAGCTATGGAAACCTAGTTCTGGAAGTTACCCATATAAGAGATATCTCGAGTGAGACTACATCTGCATAACAGGTGCTTCTGACTAAGCCTTGCTCTGTCGAGACGATATCTCAGGATTTGTTGTGGACAAAGGAGGGACTGAACCTAGGTTGAAGAACTGAGATAAGAAGCGAAAAGACAACAAATGGTTATGTTGTCGGGACCGTGAATCATTGTGGTGATGGATATGTTGTGGCATCCGACGAAGCATAAAATCCAAGATTGGGTGTATTTTAAAGGATTATAATTTTTGTAAGAAGAGAGTAAAGGATCTTGGTTAAACTGATAGAGTGGTTGGGCCGATACAGTTACGCGTATATTCAAGATATTTTCATTTCTGAGTTTCCTATTTTGTTGCATGATTGGTTATCAAAGTTAGCCACCTAGCAAAGAAATTTTCAAGGAGGAGAACTGACTGAGTGGAATCCTCAGTTGATTCAGTGGCTGAAGAATGTTAGCAACCTTGTGTTGAGGGCTCACAACAGAAGTTGAGCCCAAAAGCCGATGACTGCCATGTCTGAAATTCGACAGACTCTTGTCGGCAATTCAACAACAACATTTTTTTTGTCATCGGTGGCATGTCATTGGATATTCGACCACATTCCAAAACTTGTCAAATTTTTGACGTCCTCTGTCGAAGTCTTTCACCACTACGTCATCGAATTTTCGACTCCCAGGTTGTCGAAAATTTGACTTCTCTTTGTCAAATGTGAGACAGTTCATTTGTAAAATTATGGGCTTCTGCCATTGAATGTCCTACGACGACGGGTCGAATTTTCGATGGAGACGGGTTGAATTTTCAACGGAGACGGGTTGAATGTATGACGACGATGGGTCGAATGTCTGACGAGGGTTTAGTCATTGCTATGACGGTGATTTATCCACTGTTCGACTTCACCTTGTTTTTTGTGCAATGTCTGTTTGCCAAAAATACGACGGGTGCTAGTCGAATGTATGATGGATCACCCTTGTCATGCTTATGGAAACCTCGTCAGACGGGCATCTATATAGTTAAATAAACATATATACCTCCAATTGCAGCTAGTTCAATGGTTGAGGGGTCTAAATCAGATGGTGTTTGAAGAAAAGGTAATTTGACAATGAATCCCAATGGAAAATAGGCATTTTAATATGTCGTTAATACATGTCAAATACTATGTTAATACTTTATGTATTGCCAAGTAGGAACCATGGTGTGCGTGAGCAAGGAAGAGCAAGAGAAGCGTGTGATGAAATTGACTTATCCCCAGTCTTTCTATAAATCCTTCTATATATAAGGAACAATAAATGTTGCTTCCACTAGCATACAACACATAGATGGATGTCACCCCTCCATATGCTTTCAATGATCCAGCAACACAAATACAATGCAAAGCACTAGTTACATATGCCCACAACATTTCAGTAGCACAAATCCCATTCCAAACATTGATCCTGCCATTACTTGATTCCCAAGGAGGTGCAAATTCAGCTTAATTTACTATCCAAGCAAAGGATAAGGATTCTGCAACTTATACTTATTTTGAACAAGCCAACAGTCTTAAAGGATGTTTAATTAGTGGAGTAAATAGTAGAATCGATTACCTCATGTAATAGATGCCAACAACTATGAAATCTACTTCTAAATCATATGCTTCAACCATGGTTTTAGCAATAGATTCTTCATCGGTATCAACTACTTCATATACCATCATTGTTGCTTACCCTACAACTGGATATGTTGCACATACTACTTAATCTAGACTTGTAGTTGCATCTATGACTGGAGGATTTGGATTTGTAGGGTCTAGGATTGAGCATGGACTTGCTGCTTAGCACCTTCTCTTGGTATTTTACAATTGAGATGTAATATTGCAATGTAAATTTTAATACAATTTTTTCACAAAACCATCTCCTCTTGATAATTTTCTAAGAAGTATCTAGAGATTTTATTGGTTGAATCAAAGAATCCTAACAAAATCATAATGAATGAATCCCAACAAATGCCATTGTAAAATAATTCAATAAAATGAGTTGTGATTTAAAAAAAAAACTACAATTCCAGACACATGAAAAACATCTTATGAAAATTGGTTCTTTAGTTGGGTAAATATTGAACTATTCATACCTTATTACGAAATTGATCAGCCTATATGTAGTGATCCTTGATAGCTATTCACTACGCAAACATTAAACATTGAAAAACTATATAATTAAAAAATAAAAATTGTACACATATCTATAGAATTCTAAACAAATATAATATTTGATAATATTGAGTTTGTTGACCAAGAGCTATCAAATCTTGAAGTTCAACCCACAAATATGGTCAACCCCAAGCATAGAATATGGTCACACCAAATTTGTTATTGAAAACAACAACTTAATAAGAGAATCAAAGGACTTGGTTACATTTACCATCATAGGAACTAACGAGATCCAACTCTAATATTGATGGCCAAGATATACTACTCAGCATAGAAATATATATATTTATAAGTACAATGAGTTTCAAAAATATTGTATCTTCCATGCATATGTTGATACAATGCTTTATTCCTAGTTTTTAAAATGGTATTCATGGTCCAAAAGGTGGTATTGAGTTTTAAAAATACAACTATCTCAATAGATTATCCTTAAATCTCCATGGTTCCAATATCTCACAGAATCTATTATGACAAGGTTTTGCAATTAGTACGTTTGTTTCAAACCTCTAATTTGTTCAAGGACTATCATAGTTTGCAACCCAATATAAGGATAATATCTCAACTCCTTGATTGTTTTTCAAATTATTTAATATTATTATTGTAAGTCTGCATTCAACTGTATGATTATATGAGTATCCAACTTAATAGGGTTGGCACTAAATTGGAGAACCTGCTAAAGAGAAAAGGAATTAACAAATATTGTAATGAGAATGAACGTGAGTCATACTAAATCTTGTGGGAAGTTCTAAAATTTGGACAAAAAAAGTTAAGACTTCAAATATCTTCTCTCAATATGGAAATACCAAGTAGCACAATGAATCCGTTTATCCTCATTTTTCTAAGATTTTATTTTGAGCTAATAAAACTTCAAGCTTAAATGTAACTTCAATACTTATTAGGTATTCATGTTCTAGTCATCACTAAGAGATTCAACTCAACTTTCAATTATCATGTTACAATTCCACACAAGTTTCCCTACAAAGCCAAGGCTCTCTCCATGTCATTCTCTTCCCATCACCCCAAAATAAAGGCGATTGGCAAGAGTCAATTAGTATTCCTATGCATGTCCTAAGAAAGAGAATACCCTAGATGATTAAATATCATGTCATTGATTCCCAAGCATTGTTTGAAAAATATAACTACAACATTATTTTATTTTTCCTTTTGGCTTTTAGCACATTGAATTTGTCTATGTTAACAAGATTATGAGGTATTCAAAGGACATCTAAGAAATCTTGTTTCATACTTTCTAGAGTAAATTGATAATCTATTTGAAATCTAAATCTCAAATGATGAGACATAGAAACTTATAATTCTTCACTCAAAACAACATATGCATGTGACATGCCTTCAAGCACTAATGTAGAACCTCATAGAAACAAGATCTATGTGGAAAATATCCAATAAACGAATCCAAATCCACCCAATCCTTTTTGTATTATCGAAGCAAAAAAAGATGTTGGAATGTGTGTTCTACATCCTTGTAGATTGATAGTTATTCAGAGATCCAAATATCCATTTAAATAGAGATTTTACTAACGTAGGAAGAGATTATCTAGCCTACCCTGAACTCATATCCATTGGTGTTCAATTTTCCTCAATTGTTCAAAAAATAACACCTTTAGATATAGTTGTGGCCAATCTAGCCATTTTGATTCATGAGATTATACCTAGCATTCAATTTTCTACTATATTTGTAACCTAAAATTTCACCGAAAATTAAATTAAATGATAATAATAAATAAATAAAAAGAAGACAAGCCTAGACCATTTTAGATAAATATTATCATACTCCCATCCTAAGTTAAAGCCTTAATCACATAAAGCTAACATATGAAGTCCAAGGCCTGGCAATTGGAAGTAAAGTTTAGCGCAATACTCTCCTTTTCATATGAAGACCACAAATACCTACTATGTAACCCTCCTTTCTACACACTACATAGTGGAAAAAATTGTCATGTCCTCTAAGTTATGATAGACCTCTTGCGTGGATCTCCACGTGGTTCATTCTTGTGTTTATAGTGTGTCCCATCCAATCTTATGGCACGCGTTGGGTATCTGAGCAAGCGCGTGGTGGATGGCATGCGCCACGATCTGATTTTAATGAGAGGGAGAGGTGGACTGTTCGGCCTTGTTCTTGGCTTGCTTCAGCCTCCGTCATCTTGACCCTGTTTTGTTGCAGCACTAAACTCATAGAGATATCCTGTACATCTGCATCCCTCGGAATAATGACGCGGGATGATCTTAGTTATTTACAAGGTGGTCGATGGGTGTTGTTTCACCATCGTTGGGTAATATGCAAGGTTGTTGCATTCTCAGACTTGGATTTCTCTCTGCTCCTCTGTGCATTAATAGAATCCCCTTCGAAATCCTTGGCCTCTTCTCCTCTAGCTATGCACGTAGAATATGACCTTAGGGGTTTCAAGAATAAACTGAAAAAAAATGAATCGACCGTTGCATTGTATCAACTTGGAGGGCGGACGTCAGTTGAAGGATGTGGACCAGGACATGATGCAGTTGAGAAAATGATTCAAACTCGGGATCTAGAAGACAGAGCAGGTGTTTATCATGTTCTTAGCCGAATTGGAACTAAAGGCTGAAAGCATGGAACTGAAAGTGGTGAGGTTGGAAGCGAAGGCGCACCCTGGACCCTCCTCGCACCAAGGAGAAATCGCTCATTGAATCATTTACTCTCTGAATTTTATTTTGTATGTTTGCTATAGTCTCTCTGTCTAAATTTCTCCTGTGTAAAAATCTCATAGCTCTTTTTTTGGAAGACAAGTCTGTTTAGGTTGTGCTTTGAACTTGGTTTGCCTCTCTCACAAGGGCACTATACATGCTCTGTTTAGGTTGTGTTTTGAACTTGGTTTTTCGCTCCCACAAGGGCACTGGATATTGTCGCTTCCATAAGGGCTGTGGTCGAAATTTTTTTGCCTCTCCCTCAAGGGAATCTGAACTTTGTGGTCCTTTACAATGGTTATACCACTGCCGCTTAATATAATCATTTTTGTTTTAAAAAACAATTTATCATCATAATTAATGCTTAGTGTTAATGTTTAAGTCTTATTTCTTATAAATTTTTAATTTATTCATGGTAGGTGGATCTATGGTCTTACATACTTGTCCATAAATCTGTGCCAAATCATGGAGGATAATGATTGAGTAGTTAATTAAGATTGCAAATTAATTGTAAAGACTCTTACTTTTGTTCATAATTGGGTTGCAATCCTTGTTCATAACCATATTTTATATTTGTATATTATAACTTATTATTTTATTGAATCTCACTAGTTAAGTAGCATTATAAGTTCTAATATAGTGATCAGGTTTGATATCCATGGGTTTTTTGGCTGATAACACTAATACATTTGGGCAGGTTTTCCATGAAATACTTCCATGTTTTGAACATTCATGATTTAATACTTCGTTTTTTTATCATGGTGAAAAAACCGTGGCAATATCGATGTTTTTAATTTTCAATGAACTTTCGTCTCTATATCGACGATATATGGCTATCTTTGCACACCTGCAAAACCAATGCTAGCTTTCAAATGTTGTTTACACACGGGTCAAGTTGTAATGGAATTAATAAATCTTGGTTGTTTATACACAAGTCAAGTTGTAATGGCATTAATAATTATCCTTGCTGAGTTAGAGCAGGCTTCTCTTTTTGCTAAAGCTTCACAACTCTACTCAGATTTAAAATTTTATTTTGTGTTACAAATCTGTTGGGTCTGGGTGAAGGGGTACCCTGTCTGAAATAAGTGTTTTATTTATAAAAACGATCAACAAGCTGCATCACCTGCCTCCCAGTCCCTCTCTGACAAGCACACAAAGTGTCTATGGAGTCTTCAAGCTAAAAACTCAATCCTTCCATAATTGAAAGCATAATGTGAGAATGTGCATAGAATTTTCTGTCCATTGTACCGCCTAACTCATGCATTTTTGGCACATTTTCTATAGTTGCGATTGATTGAGCGCGGGTTGAGCCCGGATTTATTTATCAACCATATCCAAAACTAGAGAGATTAGTCATACTCTGCAACAATCATTTGGTCGTAAATTCATAAAAGGTAAACATGCATCCTTTTTTGGGGGATACAAACTAACATTGAGGCTCAAAATAACAATTGTATTCTTTGGGTCATGTACCTTACAAAACGAATTCAACAACAATGCAACTCCCTCCTTTTATTTAAACCATAGTAATTGCAACAAGAGGGTCCAGTCAATAATGACTCTAGCCAATTCGTTTTTTTTTTATAGACCCGATGCTCCACTAAGCTATTTTTCATTGACACAATGTTAATTGCTTTCCACAATAGAAGGACAACTTTCATTTGGACCATTTGGGCCACCTAGTGTTCCAATTCCCAAACTATCAAGGTCTCCTTGTGAGTAAATCAAAGGCCACTGCACAACACTTGTTGGCATCAATGAAAACTTCAGTGTGTTAGACACAATGGTCACTGAGAGGGAGGGGGGGTGACACAATGGTCACTAAGAGGGGGGATTGAATTAGTGAGCTAAGGATTCAACTCAATTTCTTCAACTTTTTCTACCAATCTTATATCATTATTTCACAATTGCTTAAACAACATATTTATCAAAGAACAATATCAAATAGGAACATGTCATTCATCAATTCAACACATCACTATCAAGACATTGCACAAGGGACACAAGATATAGTTTTGTAATCTTTATATAAGTGGAGACTTCAATCTCCAATATGGGATACAACCAATAAGATGGCACCACCCACCAAAATGGTTCAGTCAGCTACAACTGACTCGAATGCTACAACAGCCAAGAAAGCTTCAACTTGTCAAAATACCAATACATCTTTCCCCAGCTCCACCCAACCTCCCTATATAAATTTCATATTACAAATTACAATTGATACATCACACTCTTCCAAAGTTTTCCACAGGAACACACATCAAAAATACCATTAAGAAAGTCTTCATTCTGTACTCAACAATTCATTCAACATACAACATACTGCAGCCCTGTCTCAACTATTTCCATACACAATTAGTATCTTGTCTTCAGTACTGTCCACATCAGCATATAGGCTTCCAAACTGTTTAATTTAACACTTTGACATATTGATTTCTCCTACTTTGACATATTTATTTCTCCCTCATGTGATCACCATAAGGAAACCTACAAGCATGGCTAGATATCCATTTCAACAATGAACAAGACCATATCACAAGATAAATCTGTTGAAACACACAACCTCTGGCAAGCATTTCAAAATAGCTTCTCAGCCTCTTTTAAACATCAAAACATATTTCTTCCCATTTTGTAGACTCCTATTTCACACGTGTGAACACTCTATGGAGACCTGAAGTCATGAGCAGATGGAAAACTTACCAAAGAATGGATCCATGACATTTGATAAAATTACTTGCACAAAGACAACCCTTGGAGGGAATTTCCAACTGACCTCTCAAACTCCTGTTTTTAACACTTGGTCAATTTTCTTTTGTGCTCACTATGCAAAATATTATTTTTCCTATTTTTAGCAAATTGATCTTTTGCATATGAGACCATGATAAGACAACCTGAAGGTATGGATTGATAGTCAATTCACCAAGGAACATGCCTATGCTACCTGATGAATTTTATCATCAAAATAACCCCTCCTTGGGGGCATTTCAAAATACCTTTTCAATTTCCTAGCCTGGATCTAACACTTGACCAATTTTCTTGTGTTCTTAAAATGAAAATAATATTTTTCTTACTTTTGGCAGATTTATATCTTTGTCATAAAACACTCCATAGGATAACTGAGACCATGGTTAGATGCACCCATCCACAAGCTATATCCTAACACTTTCATATTATTTTTCTCATCATCCTATGAGATAGGGCAGGCATTTCCCTGAGGCCACTAAGGTAGTTTTTCCAGTACTGGAATAGTGCAAAACAAGCTGAAACTCTGTTTTGGTAGACCATTATATTTGTCATAAAAAATCTTCTTTGATAACTGAGACCATGGTGAGATAGCCTTTTTCAACAAGTTGTAGGATGATAGCTTCAGATAATTTTTATCATACACCTATAAGGTACGGCGGGAATTTTCCCAAGGCCACATGAACCAGTTTTTCCAACACTTGGACACATTTCTTAGTCTGGTCCAATCTGCCTAAAACATTGTTTTTGCAGGTTCGTAACTTCTTCCTCAACTACTTCCTAGACAATCTGAAGACATGGTCAGGTAGGCCAATTATCAATCTACAAGACCCCCATATGGTGCGGGCATTTTATTCAACACACAATTTGTGGCGGGAATTTTCTTAAGGCTACCTAAGCCAGTTTTGTAACACCTAGTCATTTTCTTGTTTTTCACCAAATTACCATATTTTTCCAAAATGATTGTCATTAATGTTATCATCGATGACAATCCTATTCATCACAGTCTTCATGTTTTTCTTTATAGAAATTGGTATATAATATACTGCATTTAGAAATATACTTATATCTAATGTATTTGACAAGTTACTGTTTCGTATGGTGTAGGTAAGACAATTACTTGTCACTATAAGGATTTTTCACTATGTATGCAAATGCAAGGAATCTTTCTCAGTTTAGAGTAGAATTAGAGGCAAGGGGAGATGGAAAATGTTATTGCCCTTGCTCTGATTGCAGGGGCTTGCAAAGAAGAAGAATTTTAAGAATGACAACTGAAAGACATTGTAGGGAGAAGGGGCACGCCGAAGGGGTTATGAATATCATCCCTTGGTAAGAGGTTATTCAATTTTTAATGTATTCTCTGTAATAGTCATCATGTCATGAATTTCAGGAAAATGTCTTATCGTGTTATTATATGTTCTATACACACTAATTTTACTATGTTCTTTGTATATATATAGACAATGCCCCCAAAATGTCCCCTTTCAGAGATTTATTTTCCAAGTACTAGAAGAAATACTCATTTACAGGGTGACGAACATCTAGATCACAATATTGAAGCTGATCAAGCTCTTAATGATGATGTGGTTGGAGATAACGTTAGTGATACAAATCAGGAAGATGAGATACATAGATTCATCCAAGACACATTTTCTCCAATGGATGAGGAGAACCAGGATGATAGTCATGATGTTGATCCTTTACTTGAGAAGGCACGTATACCTCTTTATGAAGGCTCAAAAACAAATCTTCTATCTGCTATACTATTGTTAGTGAACTTGAAGGTTTTGAATGGTTTATCAAACACCTGTCTCGCATAGATACTAAGGTATGTAATTTGTTAATTATTTATGTCTGCATGTTCACATGTACATAAAGGGTTGACTTTTTTCCTATACTGCTATTGTTATCTAATTTGTAAAGTATGGATACGATATTGATGATTAATATTGTTTACATTGACTTATTCTTTTGAATTTTGTATATTGTTGGGTGAATTTCTATTACCAAGGTCAAATATTTTACCACGCACATATCGAGGGATATATGTGATTATGAAAGAATTTGGAATGGAGTATCAAGCTATTGATGCATGTCCTAATGATCATAGCATATACTATGGACAATATGCATTAGAAAATGAATTCCCACAATGTCAAACAATTAGGTATCAAACCGATAAAGTAACAAAAAAGGGGCCTCACAAATTTGTTCGTTATATTCCGATAATGCCACGTCTCCAGTGGTTTTTCAGGTGTCAAAGTATATCAAATTTTATGGATTTCCATGCAAGGAATAGAAGTCAAGACGATGTTATTCGAATGCATGCATATGGGTCTGCATTTAGGTGCATCAAAGACAAGTGGCCAATTTTCAAAGAAGAACCTCATAATGTTAAACTTTTGTTGGCAGATGATGGTGTCAATCCATTTGGAGAGATTCGTTCTACCTACTCAGTGTGCCTTCTTTTTGTTATAAACAATAACCTTTCTCCTTGGATGTTGGTCAAGAGAGAGCACACAACGTTGGCAATGATTGTTCTAGGTATTTAATTAAATTTTTTTTTACTTGAAAGTATGATCACTAAATATTTCATTTCTTTGTTTCGTACATGATAATTATGTATTTTATATATAACGACATATAGCTAAATATAATTAATCATGTATGTTGGACCAATTAGGTAAGTACCAGGTTAAATATATGAATGTATATATTGAGCCTCTTATCGATGATTTGTTGAATTCATGGGCTGGCGTCACTATGTATGACATCTCTAGACCAATAGGGAAAAGACGATTTCAATTCCATGGAATACTTGGATGGACAATTCATGATGCTCCCGGGTTAACACATTTTTGTGGTATATTGTTACTTTCTTTTGTTCTTTAATATTATATATATATATATATATATATATATATATTGAAAATATCAAGCATTATTTTAAATGGTAATATATATATATTGAAAATATCAAGCATTATTTTAAATGGTAATTCTAATTCGCTACACTAATTCATATATCTTGTAGGTCTTCAAACAAAGGGTAAATTTGCATGTCCAACTTGTGGTCCCAGGATAAAATTTTGGCGTTCAAGGACTTGCGGCAAAGGAAGTGTTTGATGAGTATAGGCACTTTCTGCCTAAGAACCATAGTTATTGAACTACAGACAAAGAAAAATTCAATGGTAAAGAAGAGAATGGAAAAAAACCACAAAGAATGACACCTCGCCTATGGAATTTGGAATATAATAGAAATCATCAAGGTATGCCAAATTATTTATGTATTGTTGGAATATTGGTCAATACTTAGCCAAATTTCTAAATATGCAAAACAATATTTTTCCTACTTTGGCAGATTGATTTCTTGCACATGTGACCATCATAAGGAAAACTGAAAGCATGGGTGGATAACCACTTCAACAAGGAACAGATCTATGTCACCCTATGAATTTTATTAGCACAAGGACACTGTTGAGTATGGTTGTCATTCATGTCAAAGGAGGTCATAAATGAAAAAAGAAGTGTTGATATGGCATGTGTGATGAGGTTGAAAAACACATGTTGGTGTCCTAATGTATCATGATGTCATTTTTACATTCTGGTAGTAGTTGGTAACGGTATGATAATTTGGGGGTTTTGACCAAGTGTTGAAAAACTACCCTAAAGCAGCTACCTTATGAAAATGAATAGCATAATTAATAAGAAGAATAAAATGCCTACCATGACCTGCCATCCCATAGTTTGTTGAAATATCTATCTGACCATGGCCCCGGTTCTCAGAAAAACTCCTTCAAGAAGAAGATACAGGTCTCCCAAAAGAAGGATTTTTGGTCAAATTAGTCAGAATTTCTCTAGGGAAATGCCTGCCATAATCTGTGGGTTGAAGAAAATGACCGCACCACATGGTCATCGTGTAGGTGTATGTTTTTTCTACCTGACCATGTTCTCACATTGGTTTGATAATGCTTGAGGAAGAAGATATGGATATTCCAAAACAGGGTTTCAGGTCGTCTTACACCAAAGTTCAGTAAAATGCCCGCCTAGGGAAAATGAAGATGATTCTGGGAGTGAAAAAAACATAGGTGTGTTCAGTAAGGTGTAATACATCATTTAGTAGCATTAGTTCAATTTTTGGGTGAAATGAAAAATCCACCTTAGGTTTTGGATGAATTGTCTAACTATGGAATTATTGGTAAAATCTACCTAAGTGGCCTCAAGGAAATGCTTGCCACCTCTCATAGGATGATGAGAAAAATTATCTGAAAGTGATAGGTTCTATTATGTTGGTTGTTGCATCCAATCATGGTTTCAGATTGCCCAAAGAGACTTTGAGGAGGAAGATATCAATCTGCCAAAAGTGCCTCTCACCTTCATTTGCACTATCCCAGTAAAATGTCCGCCAAGGTTAGATGATGAAGTTGTAGGAGAGAAGATTGGCATGGTTGAGTCAGTATGATGTTCCTCACATTTTGGATGTCTCACTCTCCAATTTTGATGAAAAAAATAAAATCACCTTGGTGACTTAGGGTTTGAAGAGATTTGTCTAAGTGTCAATAAGCGATTTGGAAGACCACTTTCAAATGCCTGCCAGATGTTGGGTGTATGTCAATAGGTTCATCAATTGGAATCGATTTGTTCTTTGTTGAAATCAATATCCATCCATACCTCCAGGCTGACTTACAATGGTTGCATATGAAAATTATCAATCTGCAAAAAGTAGGAAAAATACTATTTTGCATGTTGAGAACAGGATTTTGAGAGGTTGTTTGGAAATGCCCGCCAAGGGCTGTCCTTGTGAAAATAAATTTATCAAATGTCATGGATCAAAGGCCACCTGGACCAGTTTTCCAACACTTAGCCATGTCCAAGAATTTCTCCAAGGTTTATCTTGAAACCCTATTTTGGCAGACTTATAACTTTCTCCTCACAAAGGATAAATGCAAACTGAGACCATGGCTAGATAGTCAGTTCAACAAGCTATAGTCCGATATGATGGTGCGGGCATTCTATTCAAACCATGAATTATGGTCGGCATTCTCTTAGAGTATTTTTGACTATTTTTTCATACTTAGTCAGTTTCCAAAGTTTCACAAAGTTGCCATATTTTTCCAGAATGATGTTAGATTACAACATTGACTTCCTCATAGCACCAGAAAACCATTATGTGTCTTTCCAGCCTTTCCATACATGCCACATCATCATACTTTCCATGTCATTACTTCCTTTGTCATTCCTTTGTATTTCACTGAGTTTACCCTTCCATCATGTCTTTGGTTATCCTTTTGTCATTCATTGAACTCCTTTGACATCAATGACAATCACATTCAACTTGTATCATATATTATATAAATATTTGTTTTTTTTAGTGAATTATGTTCAACACGGTATGTACCTATATTGATTAATTAGTGTTAATTTGATTTTGTTGATGTTTCATGAATGTCGTTAAGGCATGAACGGGCTTCCAGGAGGAATGAAAATTTACCCGATGCAATTTAATAGGTTTCCATACTACGAGCACCTACAAATAGTTCATTTGTTTGATACAATGCATATCAGGAAGAACATAACAAAATTGTTATGGCGAATATTAGATGGAAGGACTGACAAAGAAAGAATTGGAAAGATTTGTAGTGACATCCAAGAAGCTAATCACGCATTGCAAAGTGTGATCATTAATTCTAAGGGTGATGGCCGTCAATAGAATATTAGTCTTCCTTGGTGCTTGACGGAGCAACAGAGCAATATTGTAAAAGAGGTCATCAGAAAAATCAGGTTTCCAACAGGGTTTTCATCTAACATAAAGAATATCTTAACGAAAAAAGGTGATTTTGGTGGGGTTAAAACACATGACTGGCATACATTCATTAAGGTAATTGTGAGTTTTTAATATATTTCCTTATTGGTATGCACTATTTTATTAATTTTATTCTCTTATTTGAAAATAAATAATAATTATGTGTTTTTTGATACAGTATGTTCTACCTTTATCTCTCCTAGACGACTTTGACAACAACATAAAACAAATTATTTATGTTCTTGGAAAATACATGAGGTAAGTAATTAATGTTTTATATGGAAAATGTACTTGGTCCATGATTTGTAGCGGAACTTATTGACATATTATGTTTTGCCCGCAAATTTTATATATGGCTTGATATTATTTTATTGCATCATTTGTAGGTGGCTTTCCTCAAAAGAAATCCATAAAGAAGATATAAGGTATTGGAAGAGAGAAATTCCCTGACGAATGTGTGAAATGCAACAGTATCTACCTGCATCATTTTTCAATGCACAATAACACTACCTCATACACCAAGTTGAGGAGATTGAATTATGTGGACTGGTACACATAAGGTTGATGTAGATGGTGGAGAGGAAGTTGAAGTCATTGAAGAATCTTGTTAGACAAAGAGCACGTCCTAAGGGTTCTATGGTTGAGAGATATATGGTATATCAATGCATGGTGTATATTAGTGAATATCTACCTAAATCACCATAAAATATGAATGTGCCTCGCATTTGGCATCTCAATTCCATAAACAAATTTGAAGGGGAGGTCCTATTGGGGAAAGGTACAATGAGGACCATGAAAGGTAATTATTAGATTTTGTGGAATTAATATATCATGTATTTTTCCAATTTTCTTTTATCATACTGATTTGTTATTTTTTTATTAATCCTACATATTCAACTATATTAAACTATGCATGTAATGATATCTAATTAATGATAGTGAATTGTTATTTTTTCATATAGTTGCTCGAGTGTGGGATGCTTTACATTTATACATTGCAAACAACCTTGATTGGATGGAGCATTGGATAGAAGATTGTGAAGAATGCATCAGTAGGTTATCATGGGAAGGGGTCAGTGAGATGATTAAACAACTCATCATCATCAACATCAATTTCACGATCTTACGTCGCAAAGGGAAGTTGATTTAGCCTATGGTTTAAAAGATAAAAAGGAAACTAAATTGTTTACCCACATTTTTCTAGTTACTTCCCATTTTTTCAATGTATTTCGTTTGTTTAAGTTTTCAAATATATTTTCTAAGTCCTATATGACGTTTATTAATTCACAATGTAATTTTTACTTGTTGTCAATGTTGCAGTTGAAACATCACAAGGCTATGTGGTGTAATGGTCGTAAATTTCGTATTAAAATGTTAGATGATAAGATGAAAACCTCGGATTGTGGGATAACTGTACTGTTTAAGGTCACCAATGTTTCCTTTAGAAGTGACAGACATCCAGAAGAAACTGAGAATAGGTACTATGGGCATTTGGAGGACATAATTGAGTGTGATTTTAATTCCTTTAAAATAGTTTTGTTTGAGGTGAAGTGGTACAGGCTACGGATGCATGAACGTGATCCTGAAAGAACTGTTATTGAGCATGCTAATGGATTTACCATGGTTAATATAAGGGAATTTGAACCGGGTGCAGAGCCTTATGCTCTTCCAAGTCAATGTGAGCAAGTCTTTTACTCAAAGTTACCAGGTAAAGCAGGTTGGTCATACATTGTTAGATACGATCCAAGAGGAAGACCAGTAAAGTATAATCATGTAGATGATGAAGATAATCACAAAGAAGAAGATGATGATGATGATTCAGATCAGGAGCAATGTGGCTGCATTCGATGTGTTTGATGAAGAAGTTGAAGAGGTTGATCATCCAAATGTAGTATACTATGATCTCATTGACGATGTAGATGACTATATTAGTGAAGATGCCATTGATGATCATGTTGATGTGAATGATCCTTTCATGAATATGTATTCTGAACCAGATCCTGATACATATGTTGAGTTGGACAAAGAAGAAGATCATGAATGATATTTAATTGTTGAAGAGTAGAGGCATGTGTTTATATCTTTTATGTCATGATGATATTTATATGTTTTTATTTCCAAATGCCTTTTTTATATGTTTTTATTTCCAAAGTTCAATATACCCAAGCAAAGCGTTGATTTGTTGTTGAAAACCTCTTTGCGGGAAGAATTTGTGAGCCTAAAAATGAGTCTGCGGGGAGAATTTGTGAGCCTAAAATACAGTACGCGTGCATCACCTCACCTCCGCTTCGAACCTAGATAACCATGGCCGAACTTCAAATAGGGGATTCCAGCATGACGAGCGCAGCTAAAATGCGGGCATCCTCCTCTGCAACCCTAGTTGAAACACAGTCATCCACAGATGATAGGGTAACAGTAAAAAAATTCCAGGAGAAATCGGATGCATGGAGAGATGCAAAGATGTGGCCACTAGGTATGGAAACTATCCTGAGGAAAGAAAAAGTTTTCGCCTTTTTGTGGGGAATGTTTATTTATGTTGATGAGGATATAAATGAGGTAATTTTGAAATATGATGTTGGGAATACGGAACTCATAATTTTTGGGAAGCGTGTATACCTTGACCCTGATTTGGTTGCCCAAGCTACAAATATTCCATGCAGAGGGGGGGCGATTTTAAGCTCAAGGAAAAACCCCAGACAAGAGGAGAACCATATGGTCAGTAAAATTTGTGGGAGAGAAGTAAAATTTCCAAGGAATGGTTTAAAAATGCAATATGTCCCTCCCGAAATATATAAAAATTTGATTCATATTCTCCTTACGACAATTCTGAATCATCACAGGGTTGACATTTTGGGTGAATGTATGCAGGTAGTGATACATTGGGTGGAAGATATACCTGTAGATATTCCTTATCTGCAGGCTAAGAAACTCCACTCTTCCCTGCAAGAGAGCCAATTAAGGAAGGTTAAATTTAGTTTCCTGAGCACACTTCAAAAAATTATTGATTTATGTCGACCCCATGCTACTGAAACAGAGATTGGTGATATCAACCAGCATGGAAAAATATCTTTTCCAAAACCACCTATTCATAAAACATAAGTTAAGAAACGTAAAAGCAGGGAACATAATGAGGAATTACCAGTACAATCTCCTCAACAGAATGAGGAATTAGTACAATATCCTGAGCCCCATGGGGAATTACCATTACACCCTGCTGAATAGAACAAGGAATCACCAGTATAAATTCCTAAGCACCATGGTGAATTACGATTATAGTATCCTGATTTGGTCACAAATAATGAAATTCATGCTGCCATAACTTTGAAAGAGTTTAAGGGGCATGTAGATAGAGGTCATTGGGAGGAGGTGACATGCAACGAAATGAAACAAACTACTGCTCACTTTTCCATTCCCCAAGACATTCTTGATAGAATTCCTCCTAAACAGTTGGCAATTGAGTATGATTGTTCTTCCAAATCAGAATCAGGGGCTTCTGCTATGAATTTAGACATTGCATCATATAAGTTTGATAGTAGGTACGTTTTCATCCTATATGATAAAATGGAGAATTTCAAGGAACAAGCTTCCTATATATGCAATTGGGTGGAAGAGTTCTTGAGAAAAGATGATAATATTTTACAATGCCTAAAACAAATAGCAGCATTGTAGAAGAAAGTTGTGGATAATCATTTCAAAGAAGACATAATTATAAAAGGGAAAGAAGAAATGGTTAAATTATTATCCAAAGAAGTAGATAAACACACTGATGTTGCTGAAAAATCAGTTCAATCCATGAGGTTTATGTATGAAGAGGCTTTGGAAAAAGCTAATGCTGAAGAGAGTGAACTCAAAGAAGAGTTGAAAAAAAGACCACCTATTCTCAATGTACCACCAATGAGGATAGAAATGGGTCCTTTACAGGTAACGGAGAAGAAAATTAAAGAATATGAATAGGTAGTACAATAATATCAGTTGAAGTTGAAAGATTGGGAGGGAAGCCATGGAAAAAAAGTTGGAAGTTTATAATCAATAATTTTCGATTTGAGAAAAACCATTTCTAGGCAAGTTGATAAGCCGAAAGGAACAAGGTTAGCAAGGATCTCTAAAATTTTAAAACTTAAAAACAAAGTAGAGGAAAAACAATTTCCAGTGAAGAAGGTGGTGAGGGTGAAGGTAAGTGTACCAAAGGAGACGATGGTAAGGGTAAGGGTAAGGGTAGAAGGAAAAATACACCTAGAGGTACAATTTCCTTAGAAGAGTGAAAGAAGTCCTTAGCAAGACGAGAGAAGATGCTACAAGAAAGCTTCTCAGCGAGCCTTGCACTAGGTGATTTGTATGGCTCATCACCGTTACATAAAGAAATGAAAGAGAAGATGGCTAGGAAAGATGCAAAAATAAGGGAGCTGGAATCAAAACTCTTAGAAGGTAGAAACGTTTAGCACTTGGGATGTGATATGGAAATTCAAACACTTAAATCCACAATTGCTTATTTGGAGAAGGAATTAAAAGGGCCATTTGTTGCGATGAGTGCAATTCTTGTCCTTCCCAATGAGACAGAGTTGAGGGAAAAAGAGCAGGAGAAAGAAATACATAATTTGAAACATGAATTGACTGAAGTTAAAAATCAGTTGAAACATACCAGAGACAAATTGGAGGTCAAGGAAGAATGGGAATCAACGAAGTATAAGGAAAATGTGGAAATTTTGAACAAATTGATGGCGAAAAAAAATGTTTTGCTTGAAAATTTAAAAAAGTTTCAAAGAGAGTTAAAGAGCTTGAAAAGGAATCACAATAAGTGCCTTGTCCAACTCCAATACAATTACAGTCTTCTACGAAAGGCAAGAGAGACAATTCAGATTTCTCTTCTGCTCAAGAGGATGGATTGCAGCCATCTCTAAAACATGTTAGACATGTATAAGTCCATGTATATATGTATTTATCGAAAGTTAATGAAAAAAAATATTTGTATGATGGAGTTTTGTATTTATCGGCATATAATGAAAAATTTGTTTTAGTCGACATATCAATGTATATATGTATTTATCGAAAGTTAATGATTTTTTTTGTATGATGGAGTTTTGTATTTATAGGAATATAGGATAACATTATAGATAATTCATCTCTGAATCCAATGTTTTCAGTGATCAAAACAAGAATGCTTGTAGGTTGTGAAAGAAAGCATCAATCTCTTCGAAATAAATTAAATTTATGTATGTTAATTAAATAATAAACTCTGTTTTGTTTATGTCTCTTATTTATTTCATATTTTTTTAATTAATTGGATGAGCAATATCTATTTAAATAATTGGCTTGTGTGGGCATCTGAAAAACTTTTTATTATATGTTTTTAAGCTATGTGCGGGCAAACTCATACGCTATGTGAACATGATTTTTTTTCAACATAGAAGGTTAATTTTTCACTGATGTGACCTCCATAGGGAAAATTGAAACCATGAATGGATAAACACTTCAACAAGGAACAAATACATGTCATTTGATGAATTAATTGACACACACACATCATCTGGTGGGCATTTGAAAATAGCATTTTAAACTACAGATTTACCACTCGGACAAAATTATAAAACCCTAAGTCAACATGAGGGATTTTTATTTTCACCAACTCCTAAACCAATGATACCAAATGATGTAGTCCATCCCATTTAGCACAACCAAATAGATTTCCCCTTCAGTTTCATCTTCTTCGGAGTCGGGCGGGTATTTTACTGGACTGGAGCAAAACAAGCCAGAGGGCACTTTTGGCATACTGGTAAATTCATCTTCAGAGATTTTTTGGACAAAATAATGATGTGGTTAGATGCACAAATCAACACTCTAGAGACCCATGCCCTCAGAACAATTTAATCCATCAACTAATAGAAATGGCGGGAATTTTACTAAGGTCACTTACTCATTTTTACCAGAATTTTTATCAAACCCTAGGTCAACGTGATGAGATTTTTATTTACATCCAATTTGAGGTGTGAGACACCCAATCGGTAGAGCCCAACATGGTGATTCCATCAGGACCACTTTCATCATCTAAAGCTTCTTTGTCTCTCCTCAGCAGTCATTTTCTTCTTCTAATGAATTATTGTGGAAATTTTCATAACGCAGCTACTTTAGGGAAGTTTTTCATCACTTAGTCAAATTCCAAAAATTATCACACCCTTGCAAACCACTATCAGAATGTAACAAATACATCATGAGACATTAGGACACCATCATATCTCTTTCCAACCTCATCACATCATGAGACTCATATTTTTGTCATCTGACCATCACTAAGCAAACTGAAGGTATGGCTAGATAGCCAGTCCACTAGGCAACAAGACCATGTCACCCTTAGAATTTACTGAGACAACTTGAGCCTCTAGAGAGCATATCAAAATAGCTTCTTAACTTTTTTTGAGAATCAGGACATATTTCTTTCTATTTTAGCAGACTCATATTTCACATGTGTGAACACCCTATGGAAACCTAAAGTCATGAGCAGATGGAAAACTTACCAAAGAATGGATCCATTACATTCAATGAATTTACTTGCACAAAGACATCCCTTAGCGGGCATTTCCAACTAACCTCTCAAACTCTTGTTCTTAACACTTACTCAATTTTTCATACTTTTGAATATGCAAAAAAAAAAATCTTCTATTTTGGCAGATTGTTATTTTCCTCATGTGGTCACCATAAGAAAAACTAAGAACATGGCAAGATAGCCAGTTCATCAAAGAAAAACCCCATACCCTCAGATAAATTTATCATCATCAGGACAATCTATGGTGGGAATTTTCGTGAAGCCACTTAGGCAGTTTTGCCAACACTGGAACAGTGCAAATATGGCTGGGAGGCACTTTTGGTAGGTTGACATCTTCCTCCTTAGATACTCTCTGATGAGGCAAGTGACATGGTTTTATGCTCCATACAACACTCTAGAGACTCACATTCTCAATACATTTTTCACATCATCCTATGAGGCATGGTCGGCATTTCCTTAAGGCCACTTGGGCAGATTTAACACCAATTCCATACTTTGACAAATTTCTCAATTTGGACTAATATGCCTAAAACACCATTTTGGCAGGTCCATAACTTTTTCTTCATCCACTTCCAAGAAAATATGAATACATGGTCAGGTAGATCGAGGACCAATCTACAAGACCCCCATGTGTTGTGGGAATTTACTCTAACCCATAATTTAGGGTGGGCATCTTTCTGAGGCTACTTAGCCATTTTTGCATCCACCAGTGAAACACCTGTTTTGGCAAGCCTGTATCTTTCTCCTCAAGAAATATTAAAGAAAACTCAAATAATGAATAGGTATCCAAACAAACTAGCCATAGTACAGTACCATGGTGCGGGCATTCTTCTAAAACCAAGAATTGTGGCGAGCATTCTCTTAAGGCTGCTGGGACCAATTTTGACTCAGGTTGTCACGGACCAATTCTTCCTTAAATATGTGTTGTAGTTTGGTGAGGCAAGTGACATGGTTGTATTCTCCATACAACACTCTAGAGACTCACATTCTCAATACATTTTTCACATCATCTTATGAGGCATGGCAGGCATTTCCTTAAGGCCACTTGGGCATATTTAACACCAATTCCATACTTAGAGAAATTTCTCAATTTGGTCTAACCTGCCTAAAACACCCTTTTGGCAGGTCCATAATTGTTTCTTCATCCACTTCCAAGACAATATGAAGGCATGGTCAGGTAGCTCGAAGACCAATCTACAAGACCCCCATATGATGCAAGCATTTACTCTAACCCATAATTTAGGGCAGGCATCTTTCTGAGGCTACTTAGCCGTTTTTGCATCCACTGGTGAAAAACCCTGTTTTGGCGGGCCTGTATCTTTCTCCTCAAGAAATATTAAAATAAACTCAAATCATGAATAAGTATCCAAACCAACTAGCTATAGGACGGTACCATGGTGTGGGCATTCTTCTCAAACCATGAATTGTGGTGGGCATTCTCTTAAGGCCGTTGGGACCATTTTTTACTAAAGCTGCTGGGACCAATTCTCTTAAGGCTGTTGGGACCAATTTTGACCACTTTTCTGAAAATTTTCCTCATGGAAGGGTGTATTTTATATAGTTGGGTGGTCTCATTGTTTTTTGCATGGTAACCTTGGTAATTTCGACATGGCAACTCGAGGTAAACTCTATTGTTGTAGTTTTTCTTCAAGAGTTTTTTACCTTGGATATTTCAGGGTTTGGTCTAACTTGGGCATTTGCAAGTATGGTTGCTGTTGGAGCGATGGTTCATTCTTGTTCATGGGGTGGTGTCTACGCTATCTTGCTTCCACAACTACAGTTGGCTCAAGTAAGTGATTTTATTTTCCTTGTGACAATTGTAAGTTGTAATGTTTAATCCTGATATATTTTCTTTGGCTTTTGGATTTTATGAATTTATCTATGAAAATTAAGGTTGTTGTTATGCATCCCCAAGTTCTATTTTTCATCCTTACATCCATGTGATAATATACGATGAGTAATTCTAATTGAATATATACATATCAACAACAACCGCAAGCCCCATTATCATGATAAAGATGAAGAAAACTCAATGTAAGAAAATGGAAACCACTTGTAACTCAATAGGCATGCAGTAATATAATTGGTGGCTAATTTAGAGAGGGACCTCTCACTCTTTACAGAGTTTTCATATGCAATATATATTCAATCAAAGACAGTTCAGAAGGTCAGATTTTGAATAGAACAATTTTGTTTTTATAAAGTCTGATGGGATGATCATGGAGGGGACCATTGGGAAATGGAGTCAAAAATCCGGTCTGAAATATGTTGTAGGAGGTAAGGAATCATGAAAGTTCACGGACAAAGGAAAGATAGTCATAAAATATTCTGCATGACTTTAGAATAAAATATTCGAAAATGATTAAACAATGGGCCGAGAGCATACAAGATGAATTTTGGACCATATACACTAATGCTCAAACATGAAAAGCAAATATAAAATGGAATGAAAAACATGATAAAAATTCACGTAAAGAAGTTACTTATTGAAGAAAAAGATGACACAGGAATCTTTACCATGAAAGTATTATCATTCCTCTGCAATTTTATTCATGTCTAGAAAGTTTGAAACACATTACAGTGGAGAGCCTCTGCTCTTGAAAATTCCCAACCCTTCTCCCCTATGTGGGGAGAAATTTATACTATCTTTGTCCCTGAGGCTAATCCTTGAAACAGGACATGAAACTGTTTACAGTCATAATCAACTACTAACAACTTAGAGCGTGATACTACTTCCATGGTTTACATATATTAAAATAGACATTATATATGGAGCTAATGTGCATGCTCGGTCTGGATGGTCGCACGTTGCTTCTGTTTCTAAGCTTGCAGGTCGTGAAAAAACATTAAGGATGCTTCTGATGACTCACTACTGACTGGGCTCAATTTCTTTTATTCCTGATGAATCAGCAACGTGTCCTTCCCTGGGTGTGTGTTTCATGCTCAAAGGAACCTTTCTACATGGTTTCTACAACCCCCCTCTGTCCTGGTAATACTGTTGTATGAGGGGACTTAGAGAAGGGTAGCTTTGTACTCCCCACCTCCCATGGCATGGGTTCTCCTACAAGTCATACAGTGGGGGGTGTCTTCCACCTCCTCACCGCCTCAAAAAAAGTTGACAACTGGAGTTCACAAACGAGGTGATGAAGAGTTTGGACACCCGCCACCCCAATACGAGCATTCGCTCCTAATGGTTTCTGCTGAACACGGTCACCATGTAATGAGACTTTGGAAGCCGTAATTTTTTCCAGGGTTTATAGGGAGACACTCCCTAGACAGGAAAACCCAGGCACTGCGCAACTGAAGGTACAGTTATTTGGAAACATTCAAAGTGCTTCACATCCAGGCCCCAATGGCTGGCGCTTTCCTGGTGTGAAAAACCAGGGCGATAGATGAGCATGGAATCAAGCTCACCAACCATCAACACCTTGAGACTAACAAGCTTCTCAATTACTGATTCAAAATTCTCAGAATCTCTTAGAAGAATAAAACTTCAAGCATTGTCTCTAATTACTGATTCATCTTAATTGACCTGGGAAGGTGGTGTTTATATAGGGTGATGAAGATGAAGATGGACACAGAGATGATTGTTCATCATAATGGCAACATGAGTGGACACGTGGGTAGGGATCTCTATTTTCTACTGAGAATCCAGTCATTCCACCTCCTTTGATGTTGCATTGTTGTCCACATGGATCATGGTTTTTGGACGTGACATTCTTTTCCTTTTCACTTACACTGACGGTGGTGTTCGGAACGGTTTCGGCCAATCGCATACCTTTTCTTTGTGTAGAGGCCAAGTTCGTCGCTTCAAATATCTGAACTTCATGATCTCCCATTGTTTTCTACGCAAGCCATGTGCCAAATCTCTGGAGTCGGGAAGGCTAGTGAATCGGTGATGTTTTGGACATGATCTTCACCTAAGGTGTATCACAAATGGCATCGAGGGATATGATTATGGGTCATATCATATGTGAGGATATCCTTTCTGTACCAGACCTGACTAGGACACCACTTTTACTAGGTTGAACGGCTCTAGAGTCGCCAAGGATCAAATTTGAAGGGAAGGTCTCATTTTACTTTGAAGGGCTGTGAGAAATTGAACCCTTCAATGTTGACATTTAAAAATAAATCATTATTTTCATTTGAAAATTTAAGTGTTAAAAAAAGTTCATTATTTATTAAAAACATTGTATAGAAAAAAAATGAAAATAGGAAGAAATCCCAAGTGATTCAACATTTGCATGGAATTAGTGAGGTAAACCATGTACATATGATTTATCACTTCCATTTTTTTTTATGGGGATTACTCAAGAGTTAGTATAGAGGAGGAGAAACTAAAATAAAGGTTGAGAATGAAGAACATGTAACGGTGACGGAAGATGAGATTGGGAAAAAGCCCATTTAGAAAGAGATTGATGCACTTGTTTTGTTAATGTGAACATAGCGACAACCATTAGGATTATTGTTTTTTTGTATTGCATGTTCTTTGACCTATTTATTTTCTGAAGGGAAATGTTTGTTTCCTATCATGCTAAAGTGATTAGAGTAGTTGAGAACTACTCACAAACTTATCTAAATGCATCATATGAAATTAGGGGTGAAAGTAGGCTCATGGGGTGCTAAAGCTTATTTCTGTCTAGAATTGTTTTGAGAAGAGCTCCACTATTAGAACTGCTATGTTACAAGGCCAAAAGAGATCAGGAATCAAATCCCTAACACTAATAACAAAAACTAAAAAGATGATCTTTTTCCAGTGCCAATGTATCCACCTAAATCTAGTGTACTTCTAACATTGTACATCCCTGGGAGATTTAAAATTGTTGATCCTTGTTGTGACCACTTGATCATTGCCATAACCAATGGTTTAAATAAACAACATAAAAGTAAAAAAAATAGAAGAATAACTTTTCCATGACATTTACCTTAAATTTTTTCAAATTAACTTTTCTACATGCTATTAAAAGCATTGTATTATTATCATTCCAGCTAAATAACTTTTTTAAAATCCACATTTCCATTAATGGAAAAAAAAAGTTACAAATACCATCACAAAGCTAATTGATATGTTTATCCATATGGACACAATTCATGAGTAACTAGCCATTCAATTTCAAACTCCACCTAATCCCTAAGCATCGTCTTCACCATAATAAACCTAAGTATTAGAAGACTTGAAAATTTATCTTTCAAACTTTAGTCTTGAGTCTACTAACATCTAGATGTCAAATGAAAGGGATTGATAGGGATTCTCATTTCTCTTTTCAAAACTTGGTGCATATAATTATTATTCAAACACATTGAAAAAAGTATCCTTCAAACTTCAATGTGGATCTTACTAGTATTTGGATCTCACACGAGAAGAAGTTTGAGAGGGATTCCACGCTTATCTTTTCAAATTTTCATCTTATATTTATGTGAAAAGGTTAGACAAAAAACAAGGACTATTATATACTATAATCTCTTTGTGAACCTTACATATTCAAAAATGTTATTTTGACAAAAAACATATTTACAATCTCTTCTCTTAAATTCTGGGTTGATAGGTTTGAGGAGTGGTATCCAAGGTAATTGTAGACTCCATTTGATATGTCGACATTACGAACCTTTATCAAGGTTCATCATCAAGACAATGAGTCAATTTGATTAATGGATAAAGATTTATTAATATATCTTTAACAACACATTTCAAGAGAAAATTAGGAAATTGATAATGTTGACTATATAACTAAGACCAAACCCAAACCCTAAAAATGTTAAGCTAGATAATAAGGAAGTCTAAGTTGTGATTAAAACAAACACCCTAAATATAGAGACATGTGCAGATACATCATTATTATTATTTTAGCTAATGAAATTCCATACATATATAAAGAGGTCTCTACTCTCACGGTCCATGGAGAATATAGTTTATTGAACTTAGATAAGGGACAAATCTGTCGGGTCGGTGAAAAATTCGGCCGTTAGGTCGTCGATCAAATAAGCCATTGGAATTTGGAAGGAACTTTGAATGGAGGATTGATTCCACTCGATGGCGTCTCTTTTGGTCAAGTGTGATTGCTCTTACCTAAAATAAAAACCCCAAAATGTAAATCTAATGCTTTCAGGAAGCAACTTTTTTTATCAACCCTAAATTCAACAACTATTTTTAGAATTGAATCATGTCCTCCCCAGATGCTCAATTCAAAGTGATCAAAGAAAGCCCCAATTTTAGGTGGATTATGGATAGTCTCTGATGTGTCCGGAGACTTTCAGAGATCATTCTTTGTTTAGAGGGCGCTTAGGGTGCAGATCAGAGAGCCCACGAAAGGAAGAGGAGGAAGAAGAAGAGGGCTCAAGTCAAAAGGTGAGGTAAGTGAGGAGGGGAGACATATTAGGGGAGATCAACACTATCAACCTGCACAGCTTGATTTGGGGAGATCAATATCAACCGTCAATCTCTAAACTACCTTCATCAGGACTACTCAACCTTGAGAACTTTAACATTCTGCTAACCATTTTTCATCTGAACGAGTGAGAAACTTCTGATTGCAGAATGCTTCTCACCTGTTGATCTACCCAACATCTTGTTCCAACTGTAGATCTTCGTAGCCCCTACCACTTTACACAGATCGACTGTAGATTTTGATTAGGAAGAGGGAGATGACGATGATGATGATGATGATGATGATGATGCTGATGAAGATGATGATGATGATCAATGATGGTGGTGGTGATGACAACGAAATTAATGATGATGATGATGATGAGGATGAGGATGATAAGGATAATGATGATGTCTAGGATGAGGATGATGAAGATGATGATCATGATTATCACGATGATTATTAGGATGAGGATGATGATGATGGTGATGAGGATGATGATGATGAGGATGATGATGATGATGATTATGAAAATGAAAATGATGATGATGGTGAAGGTGATGATGATGAATATGCTGATGAAGATGATGATGATGATGAAGATGTGATGACAAGATCTTTACCTTGGTATTCACTAAATTGTTTTGAGCTTCGCCAACATTATAATAGAATGGTTATGAGTGATTATTCACTCCTATAAAGACTGCACTTTATGGAACTACTAAACTACTCAGTTTGGATCTTCCTCTTTTAAGACACCGGACTAGGTCCATAAGTCTTGATTCTTCATGTGCACAAATATAAGAACAGGAGGCTTCACATGGCCCAAAAAGTTGTATTTTTTTTACTACTTCCTTGGATCATATTGAATTGTCAAATTAGTCCTTGGAATGGGTGTTAGGAGCAATCCTTAATTTTTCACTCAATTGGCTACTCCCCATATCATGTAGACGTCTTCATTCACTGAGCTCCCCCTAAAATTGTGATGATGAAGATGATGATGATGATGATGATGATGATGACGAATATGATGATGATGACGAATATGATGATGATGACGAATATGATGATGATGATGATCATGATCATGATAATGGAGATGCTAATGATGATGACGATGAATATGATGATGGTGATCAAGATGATCATGGTGATAACGAGACGTTGATGATGAAGATGATGATTATGATGATGATGATAAGGAAGATGATGAAGATCATGCTGATGATGATGAAGACGACAATGACGATGATGATGATTACTAAGATGATGATGATGATATTTATAATACAATGAAGATGATGGTGATGACGATCACAAGGATGATGATGAGGATAATGATGATCATCGTCATTGTTGTCATCATCACCATCATCTTCGTTGTCTTCATCATCATCATGATCATCGTCGTCATCATCATGTTTGTCCTTCAAGGGACTTATGTATAGGATCTCACTATAATCAATGCAACCAATACAAATTATGACAAAATCCTAGTTAAATTAAATTAAATTAAATTAAACTACACTAAATTAAAAACATAGATTTTTTTAACTATAATTAATTTAAAATGCAACAAAATATAAAATATGCAAATAAAAAAAACCCAAAATAAAGTAAACAAAAGATAAATAAAAAAATAAAAAAACAAAACAAAACACAAAATATAAAATATGCAAATAATCAAACAAAAAACATAGAATTCAAAAACACCCGCACACTAGCTCATTAGCATTCAAAAAAGGATACCCGCGCATGATCTACTCCAACTCCCATTTGGGGGTTTTCGATTTTGAACTTTCACTGAAGGATCTGGAACAGGCTATGATGTTTTTTTAAAGGAAGGGTGGACGAAGGACGTTTCCTATTAGTGCATCATCCACTCCATTTGCATGTGAGCCCATGCTTCTAGAACCACCTGCCCCACCTCCAAAATGGCAACAATGTTTATACCTTCAGGTTTGTTTCCTTCTATGTTTTTCTTGATTACCTATTGTGTTTTTATTTTATTCATGGTTTTTTTCGTTGTTGTGGATGTGGTGGAGATGAAATGGATCAAATATCCTCGCAAGCATGAAGCATGAGCTATCCAGGTGAACTTGAAAAATTCAATGTGAGAAATAAAACCAAGAGTTATCGAGGAAAAGGAGGAAGGGAATGAGATACTTTAATGCTGCCATGCCTGTGTTTGCTTGTTGTGAGATATTTTGACAATATGCCTGAATGGAATGTGGTGGTTTTATGGAGATATATGATTGCAGTGTATGCTCTGAATGGGAAATATGAAGAGGCTCTCAAGATGCGTTGGAACGCGTTGATGATGGGGATGAGGCCGAATGATTTTACTTTCTCGACGGTGCTTCTAATTTGTGTAAACATCGCAGCTTATGATCATGGTAAGCAAGTTCATATATTCACCATAAAATTTGGATTTGATTCATATGATTTTGTGGGTATTGATCTAGTTGGCATGTCTGCAAAATGTGGGTTTGTTTCTAGTTTTGTTCATTCCTTTTGGGCATCATGTCGAAATTCCCATGAATTGACAGTTCAAAGCTAGAATGTGAATGTTTTCAATAGGATATGTAAGTGGCTATTATTTTAATTATAATACAATAAATGGTGCTCTGTGGACTCGGAAACCCAATTCTCTTAGGTGCCAAGATAACTCCATGCCATGTTTTTTCTTTAAAGGGACACCATGTATTCTATTTGAGAGGAATCTATGTTGGTTGTTACTATTTCAGCAACCATTTTGAAAACAAGGCTGTAACAGCCCTATATCAACACACTTCCACCTGCTGCCTACAGTCTGCAATAAACTGCAAACTGTCAAACTTTGACAAATCTCCCTACCTACAACCACAGTAAACACCGAACTAAATCAAAGGTTAACTATTAGTTGGATGGTGATATTGTTTAAGAGAGGTAAATAAGGTCTGAAAATTTAAATTATTTGCATAGCTACAAGTCTGGAACATACATTTGGTAGTTGTCCTATATTGCTAAGAATAGAATTCAAGGTTTGGAGTGGTGTGGTTTACATTGAATGCAAAACTAAAACTCTTATACACCTTACATTGGTAACCTTCACTGCTGCTATAAAATTGTCATAATTAGAACTTTCATACTGTATTATTGCTGCTATATTTATATGAGTCCTCATACTTGAATGGAAGGTTATTGGTTGGTTAAATACTGCAATCGAATTGTATATGGTTACACGGCTAATGATCTATTGTATGCTAAAGTGCTACTGGATGACTTTGCTACTAATTCCATATATCTTGAATTGAATACATTGACTTGATATCATTTACATTTTCATCTATAAGCACTAAATCAACTGAGTATGTCTTCTTCATTCATAGAAGTGATTGATTGAAAGGCATTGGTCACTAATAAAATTGTGTAGAAGATATAGTTGTTTTTCGTTGTAATTAAATAGAAAGAAGGTTCCCTGCAACCAAATGCATTTTGCATGGCACTAGATTCCATGGATAAGTTTCCGAAAAGACCAAAATAGGTGTCGTGCCATGAACATTTTGGTACATAAATGTGTGGTAGAGACTAGAAATGTGTTACCAATAACCACTACCAGAAATAAAGATAGGTCCAATGGAAACATGTTTCTACAACTGGAAAATAATTTCCATGCCATACCAATGTCCATACAACATATTTTCCTCTCTACATCCACCTATTTTGACTTGGTTTGACTCAGTTTTTTACTAGACTTGACCAAAAATGTTGGTAAAAGTTGACATTTCCTCTATCTTTCCTTTTCTATCCTTTTACTTAAATTTTTAACATTACCACTAACTGTTCCAGTATGTTTGAGAAAGTTTCCAACCTCATCAAACTTCATATGGAGAAAGTAGAATTTCATACTCCATTCAAAATTCAATAGACTTAACAGTTTAAAGGATTTCAGGATTGGCAAGATTACAGTCGTTTGATTGGATTCTATCATGTATCAAGGAATGGGATTGGCATTTAATCAAGAACACCAAGCCCTTTAGGTAACCCGATGTTGGTGCCACTGATTGTTGAATTCCTCTATCATGGCCTTAGCAAAAATGTACCCTTCACTCAAGCCAAAATCATTGATTAGGCATGAGCTTTTTCTATGATATTTTAAGTCTTGTATTAGGTAGTTTCATTAAAATTGAATGGTGTTAATCGATGTCCCTGGAGGATTGAGATAGAGCCAAAGGGTAGATGAGGAGGCAGAGGGTGATACTAATGGTGAGGATCCCAATATAAGCGATGGTGGAACTTTTCTTGTCATTTAAATGTTATTGCTCATTTATTCATAATCTTTTCTTTCAAAGTTCCAATATAATGTGCTATTTATAAATGAGTGGTCATGTTTCCAGTGTGTTTCAATTTTGGAAACACATACCTGTTTCCCCATATAATGTAACTTAGGTCCACAACCGTAAATGGAATTGATTTAACTTCATTGCAATTAAATTTGTGGCACTGTTGTGAACTTCCCTAGCCATTATTTGACTAGAATTCAATAAACCCTTTTTTCAAAGTTAATATTAAATGTCAAACTGAAAGCAAGAAAATACTCATTATAAAGGGCAATGTGCAGTAATAGGAAGAAGATAGAGATTACCAACAAAGGACAGACCAAGGAATATTATAGTCAAACAAAAAAGATGTTGAGAGAGAAACCAACCTTAGTCAGTTCTTCTTGTGAGTGATTAACTGCAGGAGATGTAGATCCAGTAGGAGCAACATGACCATTTACAGCATTATTGATAGTTGCATCTGCAAAAGGAACGGGTGTGTTTCCACCATCCTTATTTTTTTCATTTTCCATAAGCTCCACCTCCTCCTCTTCTATCAACTGAACCATAAGAGGTTATCATACACATATATTCCTACAAATTCATACATCTCGAATGCAGTGGCTTACTAATATAAATGCCTTCATAACAACCAACCAAAATATCTAATTTTGGTAAAAAACAAGCAGAAGTTGTGAAGAGAATTCTTATACTATTGTTTAGTACTCTTATTTGATGATTATGGATGGTTGATTGGATGTCTTTGATACTTGATGCTTGGTCAATGGATATTAGCTTCAATTGTCTCTTGATAATAAATTATAATCGGGTAAGACCTTTCTCTATTATACTGGATGCTTGTCGTTGAAAAGTTTAATAGTGTGCATGTTTCTCAAATTTGGTTGTGTTGCTCTTAACCCTTGTTTTGTCACCGCAAGCGGTGATATATATGGATGGGCTATGTATATTAACCCAACCAACCATACATTGTTTAATTTTTCATGGTTGTAAAGTTTTTTAAAGTTTTTAAAATTTATATTAAATAGAATTATATTAATATTATTTATTTGATTGTTGATTGGGCTATATTTCAGTGACGTAGGTTTTGATATCGGCTCCTCCAGCATTGGCTGTGTATCAGACATCATAGGTGTCAGCTGGATGTACTGCAATTCAATTAAACCCTGAGTACGGTTGTTAGTTTTTCTTTGATAATGGCAACTTTTTGGAGTTTGAAGCCCAAATGTTCTATAGCAAACTGTTTTTGTTTGCTCATAGTGGTTTTAAGGCTACTGAGGGGAGCTTTGTAGCAATTGTGGAACACCAGAGCTTGTCATGAGTTGTACGTGTTGGAGACATTTACCATCATACACACTCTTTCGGTCAAATTGGCCTAGTTAAACCACTATCCTAAGTTTAATTGACATCAGTGGAGCATTAATTAC